>JAAALK010000080.1:97677077-97777054 GCA_019279435.1 Zizania palustris
CTCCGAACTGGTTTAGCATGCCTCTTCCGAAGATGACGTTGTAAGCATACGGGGCATCTACGACATCGAAGATCACTTCCTCAGTTCGGGCCAGCAAACCTTCTCCGAAGGTAACTTCCAGGCCTATTTGGCCAAGTGCATCAAGCGGAGGTCCTGCGAAGCCTTGCAAAGGACGAGCCACTGGAAGGAGATGCTTTCTGGAGATGCACAATTGATCGAAGGCTTGAACAAAAATGATGTCTGCCGAACTACCTCCGTCAATCAATACCCTTCGAACTTCAGTACCCGCAATATCAGCAGTGATAACAAGTGGGTCTGCATGAGGGAACTTAATACCAGCTGCATCCTCCGCAGAAAAGGATATCGGTACATGAGACCACTCCGGCATTGCAGCTGCAGACGACGAAGTCCCAATATGGCCTACTTCCCTGACGTAGCCTCTTCGCTGTCTCTTTGACATGCTTCCGAGGGTACCTCCTCCGGAGATGGGGAGAACTACTCTCTTCTCTCGATCTTGCCCTTCCTCTTGCTTCGGAAGTGGCATAACATTGGCCACTGGAGGGTGTCTTGCGGCATCAAAGTTTTCTATCCGCGCCACAGCCTGGACCGGCTCTGGGCGCGTTCAACTGGAATTCGGTCGATAGTACCTCGACCCGAAGTTCTTTCTAGATACTCTCCTCTCAGAGTAAGTATGGTCTTGCAAGTATCAGTTGCATGACTTCGATTTTCACCATGGATGCAGCAGAAAAGGGTCTGGCCTTTGCCAGCCGTTTTCCCTGGCGGCCTCCAGCCGCTGGCCTTGTTCCCCGAAGACTGTGGAGCTCTCTGTCTAAACTTCTGTGGGGGTGCAATATACAAGACTTCAGAACGAGGGTGCTTTTGCCCTCTTCTCCGATCATGTTGAACTTCGAAGACTGGTTCTTGCGGCTGTGCCGAAGTTTTCACTTCTACTTTAACTTTTTGCAATATGGATAAAGTAGCTGCAGTTCTTCGAAGCCAACCTTCTTCTGACTTCGCATACTCCTCGAAGTATGACATCAACTGAGAGACTGAGGAGATGCTTTTCCGATGAAGCTTATCCAGGAGACCTTGATGAGTGACGCCTTCCCGAGCTGCATCAACTATCGAAGATGCAGACAACCCCCGGATTTGTGACTTCGTATGAGCGAAGCGCTTGAAATATTGCCTCAATGTCTCTCCGGGGAGCTGTTTCACCTGGAAAAGGCTTCCTGTTGACATGGGAGGCACGAAGGTGCCTTGAAAATTGCTTATAAACTTCTTCTTCAGCTGCCCCGATGAATTAATTGATCCTGGCCTCAAAGACCAGAACCACCTTAATGCCACTCCTTGCAGAGCTAAGGGGAAGCACTTCGCCATGGTGTCTCGAACTCCTCCGCTAGCTTCAATTGCTAGGGCATAAGAACGAACGAACTCTCCGGGATCTTCATCTCCGGCATACTTACAGAGCTTCGAAGTTTTAAACTTTGGATCAAAGCGAACTTTCTGCAGCTCAGGATGCAGCGGAGATTCATTGTCGAAGAAGGCGTTCTCCGGAGCTTCGGGATAATCGGGTTCATCGTCTTCGGGCACTTCTGGGATAGTTGGGATGGCTTGGGAGCGAAGCCTGTTCGCAGCTTCTTGTTGCCACCTTGCTACTTCAGCTTGAAGGTTGGCCATTTGAGTGGCCACATCTCCAAGATTGTGTTCATCTCCTCCGGAAGGATCTTCCGGGTCTTGAGAACTAGTAGGATCAGTTCAAAGTAGAATGGAAGGTGGAAGAGGGATTCCAGGTGGTCGAAGTATGGAGGGATTTGGCGGAGAAGCTTCGTATGTTCGAGGGATAGAAACTCCTTCCGGAGTTTATGGAGAGAAAGTCGAAGGCCCTCCGACTTCGACCGTGTCGGAGGGGGTCTCTCCGGAGATCCGAGAAGACCTCCGAACAGGGTAACGAGGTGCACTCCGCTTAGGAGGCATGATGTAAGAAGTTGGTAGAGAATGAAGTTTTTCAGACTAGGTTCCCCATGGACGGCGCGAACTGTTGGCGTAAAAGATTACGCTAACAAGTTTCTGTGAATTAGAAACTAACAAACAGAATGTTTGCGAAGTGAACTGTTCTAAGCCTCCGAAAGGATAATAACTTAGAATGGTTCGAATATGTGTATTGAATAACTTGTATTCGGTCCCCATTACAGGGTGAAATGGGGGGTATTTATAGGCCCAAATATTAAGGAAAAGACCTATTTACCCCTCTATTACAACCGACATAGTGGAAACTATTCGGTACCCTTGATAGGTCTAAAATGGTAAAAGACTAATCTAATAATATAAAAGATAAATCTTCCATCATAGCTGGCAATAAAGATCTTGAAGAGCCTTAGTTCGAAGATGTACTCCGAACCAGTGCCTATCTTCGTACTTCGAGCTTGACTCAGGGTACCTTCGAAGATGGACGTCTGGGAACCTTCGAATCCACTATCTGCTTTCATACTGTTGTGGCAATAACCCCGAAGATGAGATATTTTCCCCCAACAATCTCCTAGTTGTGGTATGCTCTGATTTTTGTTAAGTGTATGAATATCAATTGAAGTGAGTGTTTTGTAGTGTATTGAATGTTCATTTGAATCTGATTTGATTGAACTTGAATTTTTTTTAAAAGTCTTGTTTGTACATCAAGGGTACAGTTTACAAATTGTTACTGTTCTATAACCTGCAAATCTGAACTAATATAAAATTGCAATATGAATTATGAACTGAATTGAATCTGATTGGTACTATTCATCATCCAAAAATTTTCAGAAGTTGTGTTGTGTCAACTAAAATCTTTTTGAAGTGATCTGAAATCTTTTGAATGGCTGAACATATTGTATTAGAATTAAATTAGATCAACCATTTTATCAAGTTTTGGTACAAAGTGGCAAGAGCTTCGAACGGTGGTGGAAGGCGAAAAAAGGCCTTCGAACTGTACTTGAAGCCCCTTGCCGAAGGGTGCGCGGAATCCTGGGACTCCGAAACTCCCTCCGCAAATGTGCTTCAAAGTACAAACAGTGGTAGAGAACTAACTTTTAGTACTAGGTTCCCCACGGATGACTCTATTGGCGTAACGGATTACGCTAATAGGTTCTATAAAACCAAGGATTGACAAACGAAGTGTTTGTGAATGTGGACTATCTCAAGCCTCCGAAAAGGATAATAGCTCAGAATAGTTTGGACTATGTATTGAATATCAGAATATTCGATGCCTCTTACAGGGTGAGGAGGGGGGTATTTATAGGTAAAACTCTCTAGAGAAAAGACCTTTTTACCTCTCAATTACAGCCGACATAGTGGATATTATTTCGGTATCCCTTATAGGGTTAATATGGTAAAACATGTTCGAAGGATGCTGATAAGGTAGACGTCCCATCCTTCTAGTTGTTTTTCACTTCAGAGAGGAAGCCTTTCGAAGGGTCTCTTCGGAACAGAGCTCGGACAAACTCTTCGGCTCCGAACCCTTTAATCCGGAGACTAATGTTGAGCTTCGAGATTAGACTTGCATTTATCTTGAATGTTCAGGTTATTCATGGCACGTAAGGACTAATGTGTGACTACTCGCAGTTAGTTTACAATTGTTGAATGTTCAGGTTATTCATGGCACGTAAGGACTGTTGAGCGAGGTGGGGCTGACTGTACCCCTCGAGTTAGAAGATGATGATACACATGCACATGTTTACTTTTCCGTACTAATAAATTGCTCTCATTTAAAGCCTTACAAATATGCTGCTTCCGCTAAATTAGCCACTATCTCCCTTGTTATTACCTTGCATTATATTTGCATTCGGTGGCTTGCTGAGTACATCTGTACTCACCCCGTTAACTTACACCATCAGAGCCAGTCTACTACGAGGAGGATGAAGGTCTGGAGTAGCGACCCAGTCAAGGCGAGACTGGACGGAGGCGTTCATCTAGGACCCTTATTTTATTAGTTTCTCTTCACCTTTATTCACTTTTGTATTAATGCGGTCTACGAACCGTGAATGACTGTCCGTATTGTACGTGGTCGCATGATGAACGTCTTGTTTTATTGATTTTCTGTGGAATTTCAATAAAGTCCTGATTTATTAAATCGGGGCGCGACAAGATGGTATCAGAGCCGACTTGACTGTAGGAAGCCAAACAGACCTGACCTTAGGACTTATATATATATTCACTATATTTTACAAAAGATTACTTATCCTCTCATCTTCTGAGATTTTCACAAAAATTTTCTCTCTTTTGTAGATGCCGGTCCGTACCATGAATGGAAACCTTCGTGACGAGGCCGGATTCATCCGCGAGCTACGCATGCTCGTCAGCTTCCTCGGATTCGAGCATGAGCCGATGTACCATGGAGTCTTCCCCGACGAGGAAGAGAGCTTCTGCGAGGTCACCGTCGTCGTCCAGCCCTCCCCTCAGACAGCTCACACCTACCGCGGAGGAGGACCTACCTTCCTGGTAGCTAGTCAGCGCACCGCTCTCCAGGCACTTACGGAGCTCCGGATGATCTACGACAACGAGCTCTACGACACGGACTTCCGCTTCGTACCTCTTCGCACCCCAGGGAGTCCACACAGTGTCTTCGTCAGCACCCTCTCCCAGCGCCATTCGGCGATTGGACATACCATGCGCTTGTTGGAGGCCATGGATGATCTCCACTACGAGGCGCTGCAGGACGCCAATGGACAGCGCGACACTATCAGCTTCTACCGCCATTCCTCCGAGGACTTGAACCGCGAGAACGGAGAGCTTCGTCGCCGCATCCAGCAGGGACACCGCTTGGCTGCCGAGGCAGAGGAGTTGCGGCGTCAGAATGAGCTCCTTCGACAGCGTGTCACCACCAACCCACACCTCCGCTACCAGATCGAGGAGTTGAAGAAGGACATTGAGGAGATCGCACCTCTTCCGCCTCGCCGGAAGAAACCCATTCAGACTCCCACGGTGAGGCCCAAGAGGATCTCCCGCAGCGCACCACCCGCCGGACCGTCCAGTTCCTCGACCCCACCCGTCTCCCACGAGCCCGAGATCGAGCCGTCCCCCGAGCTGCCTTAGACGTAGTTTTATGATTGATTGTTATTTTTATTTGCTTGCTTGTATTAGCATTCATGTCAAAATATAAGGCATGAATGAGAGAATAAATAAATGTAACCGCAAGAACGGTATCCTTCTGAAATAAAATATAAAAGAAGTTCACCAAAATAAATGTATACACGTTGAAAATTCCAGGATGACCAACACCCAGGGATCAGGCGCTCCTCAGAACGGAGGGGATAGTGGCAACCTGCCACAATGGGGAGCCACCGGGCAGAGGCAAGCCCCGGTCGCCAACCACCCCACCTTGGCTGAAATGATGGCCACTCAAAATCAGTTGGTCTCAGCCCTCCTGCACCAGATGCAGCAGCAGCAGCAGATGCAAGAGCAGCAGGCTCACTTCTTTCGTCTCCACCAACAGCCCGAGCTGCCCTGACCCGCCACACCAGCTCCCGCTCCCGCGACACAGCTCTCGGAGTTCCTCCGAGTCCGCCCACCGACCTTCTCAAGCACCACCAACTCCATGGAGGCTGGGGATTGGTTACGGGCGATCGAGAAGAAGCTCGACCTCCTGACCTGCACTGAGCAGGAGAGGGTGGCCTTCGCCACCCACCAGCTTCATGGTCCCGCCGCAGAGTGGTGGGACAACCATCGTGAGACCCTGCCCGAGGGCCACGCCCCCACTTGGGCGGAGTTCTCGGCTGCTTTTCGTGCCGCCCACATCCCCGACGGCATCGTTGCCCAGAAGCAACAAGAGTTCAGAGATCTGCAGCAAGGGAGCAGATCTGTCACGGAATATCTACATGAGTTTAACCGTCTGGCCCGGTACGCACCAGAGGAGGTCCGTACGGATGCTGCCAGACAGGCCAAGTTCCTTAGGGGACTGAAGGACGAGTTGTCCCTACAACTCATCTCTGGAGACTTCACCAACTTCCAGAAGTTGGTGAACAAGGCTATCATGCAGGAGACCCAACAAAATAAGGTCGACCTGAAGAAGAAGCGCATGATTGCCTTCAGGCAGAACCAGGGTATGGCCCAAAGACCCCGTTTTGCTCCACCTCCACCAGCGCCACAGTACCACCCCCGGCCAGTGTATCGCCCGGCGCCACCAGCTGCCAACGCCGGAGCCAGCCAACCTCGTGCTGCTCCAGCCGCACCGACCGCCCCAGTCGCCCTGGCCAAGAAGCCGGAGGTCTTGAGGGACAGGCATGGCAAGCCTGTGGTATGCTTCAACTGCCGCCAAGAGGGACACTACTCCCACCAGTGCCCCCATCCCAAGAGAGCTCAAGGAGTCACCTCCAACCCCGCCGTCCGCGCCAAAGTGAACCACGTCTCCGCCGAGGAAGCCCAGGCTGCACCAGAAATTGTCATGGGTAAGTTTATGGTTCATTCATCGCATGCAGTGGTATTATTTGACACCGGAGCTACCCACTCCTTTATATCAACTGCTTTTGTGGAAAATAATGCACTGGACATAAGTAAACTACCCAGGCCAGTACTAATAGCTACCCCGGGAAAGCAAACCCTCGCTTGTTCCTTTAGTCCAAGGGTATGGGTAGATATCCAAGGCACGATATTTTGGGCCGACCCCATTCTAATAGAATGTCAAGGTTTGGACCTCATTCTAGGGATGGATTGGCTAAATAAACACCAAGGTGTGATAGAATGTGCCCAGAGAAAAGTAACGGTGACTAATGAAGAAGGGACTACAGTCACATTTCAGATGCCCAGCATGAAGGCCGGAAGGACAAGACTACATCAGATTACCTTGGAGGGGATACCAGTAGTCAGTGAATACCCGGATGTATTCCCAGAGGATCTACCAGGGATGCCACCTAAGAGGGACATCGAGTTTAGAATTGATTTGGTGCCCGGAACCACTCCTATTTATAAGCGACCATACCGGATGGCCGCCAATGAATTAGCTGAGATGAAGCAACAGTTGGAGGATCTTGAGAAGAAAGGTTATATCAGACCAAGCACATCACCGTGGGGTGCTCCCGTCATCTTCGTCGAGAAGAAAGAAGACAAGGCAAAGCGTATGTGTGTAGATTACCGCGCCCTGAATGAGGTGACAATCAAGAATAAGTATCCGTTGCCTCGGATCGATGATCTCTTCGACCAGCTCAAAGGAGCTACGGTATTCTCGAAGATCGACCTGCGGTCGGGTTACCATCAGTTAAGGATTCGAGAAGAAGATATACCCAAGACGGCCTTCACTACTCGTTATGGATTATATGAGTGCACGGTTATGTCCTTTGGATTGACCAACGCCCCTGCGTTCTTCATGAATATGATGAATAAAGTGTTCATGGAATATTTGGACAAGTTTATAGTGGTTTTCATCGACGACATCCTCATCTATTCCAAGGACCAGAAGGAGCACGAGACTCACCTCCGGTTAACCTTAGGAAAGCTAAGGGAACACCAATTATATGCCAAGTACAGCAAATGTAAGTTTTGGACGTCAGAAGTAAAGTTCCTCGGACACATCATCTCTGCGCAAGGAATCGCAGTAGACCCTGCCACCGTAGAAGCAGTTACGGATTGGTTGCCACCCACAAACGTATCTGAGATACGAAGTTTTCTGGGATTGGCCGGATATTACCGAAGATTCATCGAGAATTTTTCGAAGATAGCCAAGCCAATGACTAAGTTGTTACAAAAAGGAGAGAAGTTTGAATGGACTCCTGAATGCGAGGAGAGTTTCCGCACCCTCAAGACTCGTTTGGTATCTGCACCTATACTGATCCTACCAGATATCCGCAAAGACTTCCATGTCTATTGCGACGCATCTCGCCAAGGATTGGGATGTGTTCTTATGCAAGATGGAAAAGTTATCTCTTATGCCTCCCGCCAGTTGAGACCTCATGAGTTGAATTATCCGACCCATGATTTGGAATTAGCCGCCGTAGTGCACGCCCTTAAGATTTGGAGGCACTATTTGGTTGGAAATCGTTGTGAGATCTTTACGGATCACAAGAGCTTGAAGTATATCTTCACACAGCCAGACCTTAACTTGAGGCAAAGACGATGGTTGGAACTAATTAAGGACTATGACCTGGGTATTCACTACCACCCCGGAAAAGCAAATGTGGTAGCTGATGCCTTAAGTCGCAAAGGATATTGCACAGCCATGATGATTCAGGAACACGCACCCTGGTTATGTAGGGAGATGGAAAAGTTGAATCTTGGGTTGACCACCGGAGCATATCTAGCCACCTTGGAAACCCAGCCTATTCTGTTTGAGCAAATCCGTGAAGCTCAGTTGGAGGACCCGGATATAGCTGCCATTAGGAAGAACATGAGGCAAGGAAAAGCCCCCGGATTTTCAGAGGACGAGAATGGCACCATATGGTTTGGAACTCGGATATGTGTGCCGGATAAACCTGAGATAAAGACCCTTATCCTAAGGGAAGCCCATGAGACGTTGTACTCCATTCATCCCGGCAGTACCAAGATGTACCAAGATCTGAAGGAACGATATTGGTGGGTTAGCATGAAAAGAGAGATTGCCCAGTTTGTCGCCGAATGTGACACCTGCAGAAGGGTAAAAGCTGAACATCAGAGGCCTGCAGGATTGTTGCAGCCACTTAAAGTGCCGGAATGGAAGTGGGAAGAGATCGGTATGGATTTCATCACCGGATTACCAAAAACCCAACTTGGGTATGATTCTATTTGGGTAATCATCGATCGGCTTACGAAAGTAGCTCATTTCATAGCCGTTAAGACGACCTTTAGTGGCCCTAAGCTAGCAGAGCTATATATGGCCCGGATAGTATGTCTTCATGGAGTGCCCAAGAAAATAGTGTCTGACCGAGGAAGTCAGTTTACCTCTCGTTTTTGGAAGAACCTCCAAGAGGAGATTGGCACGCGATTGAATTTCAGTACCGCCTACCATCCTCAGACAGATGGACAAACAGAAAGGGTAAATCAGATACTAGAGGATATGCTTCGAGCATGTGTTTTGGATTTTGGAGCCACTTGGGACAAGAGCTTGCCGTACGCTGAATTTTCATACAACAACAGCTATCAAGCCAGCCTTCAGATGTCTCCTTTTGAAGCACTATATGGACGTAAGTGCAGAACGCCTCTACTTTGGGACCAAACTGGTGAATCCCAAGTATTCGGAACCGACATTCTTCGTGAAGCTGAAGAGAAGGTACGGATCATCAGGGACCGACTCAAGACAGCCGAATCGCGACAGAAGAGCTATGCAGACAATCGCCGTCGAGACCTAGCCTTTGAAGAAGGAGATCATGTCTACCTACGAGTCACGCCTCTCCGTGGAACTCAACGGTTTAACATGAGAGGAAAGTTGGCCCCTCGATATGTTGGACCATTTCCCATTGTTCGAAGCCAAGGCGAAGTTGCATATCAGTTGGAATTACCGCCCTCATTGGCTGGAGTGCATGACGTGTTTCATGTATCTCAACTCAAGAAGTGTCTCCGCGTCCCCACGGAGCAAGTGGATCTTCAGCAGTTGGTTGTACAGGAGGATCTGACCTATGTGGAAAAGCTGGTCAAGATATTGGAAGTCAAAGAAAGAACCACCAGGAGTCGAGTCATCCGCTTCTGCAAAGTGCAGTGGAGCAATCATCCGGTAGAAGAAGCTACATGGGAAAAAGAAGATGAACTCAAGGCACAACATCCTGAACTATTCGAGGATTGAGCCGAATCTCGAGGACGAGATTCTCTGTAAGGGGGATAGGATTGTAACACCCCAGAAATTAAAAAGGAATAAAATAAAAAGAAAATAATATTTAAATCATTTTTGGATTTATTATTAAAGGAGAAATCACAAAAAGCCTAAATAAAGCCAAACAGGGAGAAATACTCCAAATTTGGACCTGAAAATTTTATGAGATAAACTAGAGACCAAAATATAATTTTAGGAATTTTTACAAATTTTTATCCACAGTGATTCAACCCTTAATCAAATATTCGAATTACTGGAATTATTTTAAATCAGAAATAAATTTTTAATCCTATTGGGCCTCAACCCCGAAAACCACCTCCTAAAGCCTTTTAGGCCCAGCCCATCACCGCCCTCTCACTGACGAGCGGGACCCGCCTGTCGGCGCCGCTCCCCTCTCTCCTCCCGCCCGCGCCCCGCCTCGGTCCCACAAGTCAGCCTTTGCCACGCCGCTTTAGCCCACTGACCGCCCGGACCCGCCTGTCGGCCCTTCCTTTCCTGTTTCGCCCGCTGACAGGTGGGGGCCACCTGTCAGCATCGTCTTCTTCGTTGGAAGGGGATCCCCCTTCCTTATCCGGCGAGATCCCCTCCCAAATCCGCCGCCGGCCGCCCGATTTCGCCCAACCGAGCACTGGATCGTGATCCCCCCACTCCGGCGATCTCTTTCCATCCAAACCCGACGCGGATTCATGAATATAGAAGCCTCCCCGTACGCATGGAAGCTCGCCGGCGCAAAAATGGAACCCCTCGGATTTCCACCGGCATCCTTCCCTCTTTACGCCGGCAAACCCCCTATTTATACCCCTCCGGTCACCGCACTCACCTCACACCGCCGTAGCCCAAAGCCTTAGCCCTCCAGAGCGCTCCCTTGGCATTTTCGGGTTTCCCCTCTGCTCCACCTCCGGCGAGCGATCGCCGTCGCCTCGGACCCCCGCCGCCCTAGCCACCACCACCATCGAGTCCGTCGTCGACCGCCCCACCTCGGCATCCACTCCGTTGGTCAAGGACGCCGCCGGATCGCCGTCGCCGACGAGCACCCGAAAGCCCTACTTCGTCTACCCTCGCCGCCGGCCACCGTCCGTCGCCCTCCGTCGCCACCCGAGGTACCATCGTGATCTCCATCCTCTCCTCTTTCCATTTTCGCCAAGAGCTAGGCCCCTAGGCCCTCGCCGTCGCCGCCATGGCCGCACCCGAGGTCGCCGTCGCCGGAGATGAAGGGTAAACTACCCTCGTCACCATGTGCCGTGCCGGAATTCATCCGAGCCGCACGATCCCGCACGGACGATCCAGATTAGATCCTACAGGATCTAATCTGAGCCCTCAGATCCGGTCAAACCGATATCTTTTAATCTGGACCGTCGATCTCTATTTAAAAGTTTGACTCAATCCCGTGCGTCCACGTATACCCCTTCGTCACGTTTTAATCTGGGCCGTTGAAACTCATTTAAAACCCCCGCCTCGCATCTGGCCGCTGGATCCAGATCCAACGGTCCAGATCCGATCGGTCCACGCGCATAGTCACGGGTTCACGGTGAGCCTGGTTCACCGTGGACCAGGGACTGTTTTCTGTTTAAATAAAATTCCAGAAATTGGTTTAAACTTTGAAAATTCATATCTTGCCCATTTTAACTCCAAATTTCACCATTCAAATTTTGTTAAAACCAGAATATTATTCTCTACACATTAATGCCATAAAAACAGTATGTTTCTGTTGCCCAAAATATTATTAATAAATAAATGAATAAAAACCCCTTAGGATAAATTATTATTCCAACAAAATAAATTATGAAAAATCCTAAAAAGGTTAAAATTCACTATTAAATGCAAAGACTCAGAATAATAAATATTACTTCACCCACAACAATGTATGTTCTTTTATTTGGTGAATTTTATCTGTTTTATTGAATGTGAATGTATTGTTTACTTTTCCGTATCGAGAAGACTACGAGTTCGTCGAGGAGCAGGAGTTCTACCCCGAGGTTCCTCCATCCCCATTTGCTGAGCAAGGCAAGTCATCGATCACCTCTGTGGAAACAGTTGATCATAATTGAGCCCACGTTTTAATAACTTATCGCTATAACCCATAGGTTAATATTGCACTAGTCAAATACTCAAGCCTTACATTTATATTTAATAGATCCCTGTCCTTGTGTGCAAACCCAAGCCATGCTTATTGAGCCTTAACTCCTTGTCACTCTACTATAAAATTATTAGCTAGTGCCCAATGTACCGGCACACCTGCTATAGGTTAAAAAGAACGAGTCGTAGATAGCTGGATTTTGTATATGAATTTCCCTGTTATTCTCGTCTCTGGAATCTGTTGGAGTTGGCTAGGTTATAAGTATGGTGGGTTCCGGGTGCAAGCTCGGGCACTGGTTTGTCGCACCCGGGGCACTATAAGGACCGGTCTGCGGGATCTGTTGCAAAGCACTTCCGTACCAACCACAAGTCTAATGGGTAAGTCCTAACTGGAAGTATGGAATACTCCGGCTTGATGCACCATAGAGGAGGGGGCAAGGGGCTAGCCTGCGGGCGACTTGTACCGACAAGGCTCAAGGGGGGGTATGGTGGGGCTCCGATGCGTCGGGACACCATATGAAACCCATAAGAGGGTGCTGTTAAGTCGGGGAGGACTATATGGAAGGTTTTGGCACGAGTTCCCGTGTGATGGGTCATCTCGTTACACTTCGGTGTAGGTGATGAGTGCGTGCCTTGTGGGTACAGTGGTACATCTCTGATCAGAGTAAAATCAATCTTTTCGAAAAGCCGAGCCCACGGTCAAGGGCGGGTTGTGTGACTACTCGCAGTTAGTTTACAATTGTTGAATGTTCAGGTTATTCATGGCACGTAAGGACTGTTGAGCGAGGTGGGGCTGACTGTACCCCTCGAGTTAGAAGATGATGATACACATGCACATGTTTACTTTTCCGTACTAATAAATTGCTCTCATTTAAAGCCTTACAAATATGCTGCTTCCGCTAAATTAGCCACTATCTCCCTTGTTATTACCTTGCATTATATTTGCATTCGGTGGCTTGCTAAGTACATCTGTACTCACCCCGTTAACTTACACCATCAGAGCCAGTCTACTACGAGGAGGATGAAGGTCTGGAGTAGCGACCCAGTCAAGGCGAGACTGGACGGAGGCGTTCATCTAGGACCCTTATTTTATTAGTTTCTCTTCACCTTTATTCACTTTTGTATTAATGCGGTCTACGAACCGTGAATGACTGTCCGTATTGTATGTGGTCGCATGATGAACGTCTTGTTTTATTGATTTTCTGTGGAATTTCAATAAAGTCCTGATTTATTAAATCGGGGCGCGACAGCTTTGATCCGAAGTTCAAAACTGCGAAGCTTTGCAAGTATGCTGGAGATGAAGACCCTGGGGAGTTCTCCCGTTCTTATGCATTAGCAATTTAGGCCAGCGGAGGGGTGCGAAACACCATGGCCAAATGCTTTCCTCTAGCTCTCGAAGGAGTGGCGCTGCGGTGGTTCTGGTCTTTAAAGCCAGGTTCAATCAGAACCTGGGAGCAGCTAAGGAAGAAGTTTATAAGCAATTTTCAGGGTACATTCGTACCCCCAATGTCAATAGGAAGCCTTTTCCAGGTGAAGCAGCTCCCTTGAGAGACTTTAAGACAATATTTTAAGCGCTTCGCCCATACGAAGTCGCAGATTCGAGGGTTAACTACATCTTTAGTAGTTGACGCAACTCGAGAGGGAGTTACCAACACAGGTCTCCTTTATAAACTTCACCTTGAAGCAGATATTTTCGGTTGCTCAGTTGATGTCTTACTTTGAAGAGTATGCAAGGTCAGAAGAGGGGTGGCTTCGGAGAACTCCTGCAACCCCATCAATCCTGCAAGAAGTTAAGTTGGAAGTGAAGACTTAAACACAGCCGCAGGGGCAAAGCTTCGAGGCTCAACATGACAGACATCGAGGACAAAAGCATCCTCGTTCAGAAGTCTTAAACATTGCATCCCCATAGAAGTTTGCCAAAAGAACTCCGCAGCCCTCAGGAAGCAAGACCAGCGGCTGGAGGCCGCCAGGGAAGCCGGCTGGCAAAGCCCAAGCTTTTTTCTGTTGTGTCCATGGTGAAAACCGGAGTCACGCGACTGATGCGTGCAAATCTATACTTGCTTTAAGAGGCAAGTATCTGGAAAGAACTTCGGGTCGAGGCACTACTGACCGAGTTCCGACCAAAGTGCGTCCGGAGCCTGTTCAGGCTGTAGCGCGGATAGAAAACTTCGACCCTGCAAGATGGCCTCCGGTGGTCAATGTTATGCCACCTCCGAAGCAGGAAGATGGTCAAGATCGAGGAAAGAGAGTAGTCCTCCCCATCTCCGGAGGAGGCACCCTCGGAAGTATGTCGAAGAGGCAAAGAAGAGAGTATGTTAGAGAAGTGGGCCATATTGGAACCTCTTCATCTACAGCTGCTATGCCTGAATGGTCCCATGTGACGATATCTTTTTCCGCAGATGATGCAGCTAGCATAAAATTTCCACATGCAGACCCACTTGTCATCACTGCCGACATAGCAGGGACTGAGGTCCGGAGAGTGCTAATCGACGGAGGGAGTTCGGCAGATATTATCTTTGTCCAAGCTTTTGATCAACTGTGCATCTCCAGGAAGCATCTTCTCCCAGCAGCCCGTCCGTTGCAAGGCTTCGTAGGACCCCCTCTCGATGCCCTCAGCCAAATTAGCATGGAAGTTACTTTCGGAGAGGTGCTACTGGCCAGGACGGAGGAAGTAATTTTGATGTTGTGGATGCCCTTCGGAAGAGGCATGTTGAATCAATTCGGAGCTGTGGCGCACCATAATTATTTGTGTATGAAGATGCCCACACAGGCGGGAGTGCTCACTGTTTTCGGAGATCAGGCCACTGCACGAAGAGCAGAGTATGGTCATGGCCCTCCTCTTGACCCGAGACAGGTGAACAGTGTGCAAGATAACCCGGAGGTTTTTTCTGCTCCGAGCGAATCCTCGAAGAAGTCCTTCCCAAGGCCAAGCCCTGAATGAGAGATTGCAACGAATGTCATTGTCAAGGATGGCAAGGAATATTCTTTTCAGTTTGGCAAAGACTTGCCTCCAGAAGTTGCTACTTTGTTAGAGAAAGTAGTTGGGGAGAATCTGGATGTCTTTGCTTGGTCTGATGAAGACATCACCGGAGTCAGTCGAGATATTATTGAACACAGTTTACTTGTGAACCCGAAGGCTCTGCCTATTAGGCAAGGACTCCGGAAACTATCTACGGAGAGGGCTAACCTTGCCAAAGACGAAGTGGAAAAGCTACTGAAGGCTGGGATTATCAGAGAAGTGGCTCATACGGAGTGGTTAGCCAACCCAGTCTTCGTTAGGAAGAAATCTTCCGGGAAGTGGCGCATGTGTATTGATTTTACATCTTTGAATAAAGCATGCCCCCGTGACCCCTACCCCATGCCCCGAATTGATCAATTGGTTGACTCTACTGCTAGTTCGGAGTTATTAAGCTTCCTCAACGCGTATTCTGACTATCATCAAATTTGGCTAAAGCACGAAGATGAAATCAAGACAAGCTTTATAACTCCATCGGGAGTCTTCTGTTATGTAAGAATGCCCTTTGGCTTAAGAAATGCCGGGTTTTCAAGGTTAATTGCTAAGGCTCTAGGTCATTAGCTAGGTCGCAATGTAGAGGCCTACATGGACGATATTGTAATAAAGAGTGCTTTAAAGCACCAGCATAGCCTAGACTTAGTAGAAACATTTGATAGCCTTCGGGCATGCGGAATCCGTCTTAACCCCGAAAAATGTATTTTCGGGGCTCAGGCTGGAAAATTGTTAGGGTATTTAGTTTCAAGCAGAGGAATCGAAGCTAGCCCTACTCAGATAACTGTGCTGCAAAGGATGGCTCCTCTGGAGAATTTAAAGCAAGTGCAAAAGCTGACTGGTCGTCTTGCAGCACTTAGAAGATTTTTGGCAAGGTCTGCGGAGAGAAGTTTGCCTATTTTTAAAGCATTGAAAGGGTCCGAAGATTTTGCATGGACACCGGAGTGTCAAAAAAGCTTCGAAGATATTAAAAATTATCTCAGTAATCTTGCTACACTCACGGTGCCTATTGCGGACGAAACCCTACTACTCTACCTTGCAGCTACTGGCTCTGCTGTCAGTGCAGTCCTTGTCAGAGAGGTGGATTTCAATGGGAAGTTGGTACATAATCCAGTCTATTTTGTGTCCGAAGCATTGTCCGGAGCAAAAACAAGATATTCCGAGCTTGAGAAGTTCACTTATGCTCTGATAATGGCTTCGAGGAAGTTAAGGCATTATTTCTTGGCGCATAATGTAATTGTACCAACTTCGTATCCTTTGGGAGATATGCTCCGAAGTAAGGATTCCACTTGAAGAATTGGGAAGTGGGCCGTTGAATTGGCACCCTTCGGCATATCCTTTCTGGCAAGGATAGCAATTAAGTCACAAGTGTTGGCAGACTTTGTGGCAGAGTGGACTCCCCCTGCAGTGTGGGCTCCGGAGAAGCCAAGTGAGGGGATTTGGACTATTTACTCTGATGGAGCAGTGATAATTTCGCCTTCAGGGCAAAAGGCAATGTACTCCGCAAGACTCAATTTCAAATCTACCAATAATACAACAGATTATGAAGGGATTTTGCTGGGACTTCGAAAGGCACGTGCTCTAGGGGCTACAAGAGTTGTTATTAAGACAAATTCTCAGATTGTAGCAGGGCACGTGGACAAGAGCTTTCAAGTTCGGCATCCACAGCTTGCAAAATACTTGGAAGAAATCCGTAAGATTGAAGCAGCATTTAAAGGGAATTCCATTCGGAGTATACCCAGAGCAGAAAATGTACAAGCTGATATCTTAGCAAAAGCTGCAGCCGGAGCTATGGACATACCAAAAGAGGCTTTTTATGAAGAACTCAGTACACCTTTGGTGACGCAAATCCCTTCCGTGGAAGTCCTTTGCATTCCAAGTGCAGATTGGAGAAGTTCAATTACGGAATTGATGCAAGGAGAAACAAGTTTGCCTGAAGGGCCACAACTTTTAAGGTTAAAACTTAGAATTCGGAATTATCACATAATCAACGGTATTTTATACAAGGCCGGAGTATGTTCCCCTCTACTCCGATGTATATCTCAAGCCGAAGGTCAAGAAATTCTTCGAGAAATTCATGAAGGACTTTGCGGTAGCCATCTTGCCCCTCGAGCTTTGGCAGGAAAAACACTTCGCCAGGGGCTATATTGGCCTACAATAGTAGCGGATGCGGAGAGCTTAGTCCGCACCTGCCAAGGATGTCAGTGGATGGGACGAAGAAGTCATCGCCCATCAACAGCTCTTCAAGATATTTCTCCAGTATGGCCCATGGCCAGATGGGGTATGGATCTGATTGGTCCCTTCCCAGAAGCAAAAGGAAATTTAAAATTTGCAGTGGTAGCAATTGAGTATTTTTCTAAGTGGGTCGAAGCAGAGGCCCTAACAGCTATCACTTCGAACAATGTATAGAAATTTTTCTAGAAAAATGTCATTTGTCAGTTCGGAGTGCCTAGACAACTCACAGTTGACAATGGAACATAATTTGATGCAGAATCTTTCAAGAAATTTTGTGAAGATCTAGGCATTCAGTTATGCTTTGCTGCAGTGCGATATCCTCAGTGTAACGGAGCTGTGGAAAGAGCCAATGGTAATATTTTGTCAGGGCTGAATCAAAGAATAGTAGGATTGGCAAAAGGATTGTGGACCGAAGAACTTCCGAAGATTTTATGGTCCATTCGGACCACTGAAACAAGGTCCACGGGTTTCACTCCCTTCAGACTATTATTCAGAGATGAAGCTATGACACCAACAGAGCTCAAAGGAGGGTCACTTCGCAGCACCGAACCGGAAATAGAAGCAGAAGACAAACTTCGCTAGATTTAACAGAAGAGACAAGACTTCGAGCTGTCGCCAATTTGACAAAGTATCAGTAGCAGACGAAGACTTGGTTCGACCCAAAAGTCAAGATTAATGAGCTTAAGTCGGGTCATCTTGTTTTGCGGAGTATTTTAGCACCAGGAAAATTAGGAAATAAGTGGGAAGGACCATACATAATTGTCCGTTCAGGGCGTCCTGGTTCTTTTAAGTTAGCTACTTTAGAAGGTGAAGAGCTAACGCATACATGGCATGCGGAGCACTTAAAGCGATATTTCACATAGAGGCTCCTTGTAATCATTTGTAACACCTTATGAATTAATAAAGTTCATGGTTCAGATAATGCCTACCTCTCAAACATTTCTTACTTCTAGTGGACGCACTAGAAGGACGAAGTTGGCTGGGAGGGAAGTGCCATTAATTTGAATCATTTTTCCAGACTTCGGACCACTGGTTCGAAGCTTCCGAAGAAGTGGGAAAGTCACTCAAAAACGGATTCCAAGCCACCGGCTTGAAAGCATCCGTAAAAAGAGTCGAAGGAGACCAAATAATGTGGATTCCAAGCTTCGGCTTGAAAGCATCCGTAAAAAGAGTCCAAGGAGACCACTGCGAATTCCAAACCACAGGTTTGATAGCATTCGCAAAAAGAGCCGAATGAGGCCAAAACAAAACAAAGTTTGAGCTAATAAGCTCCGAACATCTGTGAGAAGAGTCCAAAGTGACCAATCTTTGGAGACATTTAAATGTCCAGGAAGCTTGTCCGAAGTGATTTCTTTCACACAAAAGGTACTAAGTTACCAGTTTTCAGACTCCAAGTAGTCGAAAACATTGTGTAAGATTTTAATTAATCTTTAAGTTGTTGAGGGGCTCTGAACCCCCACAATTGTACTCCTAAGTTTTTCTTTGCGCTTAATCATCTTCGAGTATAGCGCGAAGTTTCTTACGCCCAAAGAGGGGCTGGGAAGTAGGGAGACAATTTCGAAAATTGATATTTATCATTCGAACAAATTACAATTACATCACAAAAAATCGGTGTCTATGCCAAGAAGGAATCGAAGACCTCTTAGATCTCTAGAGCTACTGCTAAGGTTGGAACGACTAGTTCCAGAGCCGGGAGTTCTAACAACCCTACGTTTAACTCTTCTACCTCCCTTCGAAGCTCTAAAATCTTTCTGTTCTTGTTGAAGTTCAGCCCAAGTGGGAAGTCGTTCGGGGCTTCTTTCCCAGCTTTGAAGCTCTTCAGGTTTTTTTCCCTTGATCTTTAGCAATACCTTCATCCTCAGACCATACAATGTCTTCGGAAGATGAAGTTTCCAAGCTAACTTCTTTTTCCTCCTCTTTAATGTAAGATAGTATGTCTTTACATATTTCGGGCGCAATTTCACTGGAGCTATCTCAAGGAATTAAGAATCGAGGTCGCTTGTGAAGTTTTAAAAGATCGAAGGTAGCCCATAGTAGGCGAAGTTCTTCGGTAACATTTAACACTTCGACATCATCCATACGAGGTTGAGAAGCCTAAAAACACGAGAAGTAAATTTTCATTCATAATGTATGAAAAACATGATTCTTTACATAGTCAGGATCCTAAAACAAATCTAAACCTGCGGGTTTGGCGGAGGCCGGCTGCTCGAGGCTCGCGACCGAGCTTGCTTCTGGCGTTGCCCTTCGTCAATCCAAGCCTTGATCGCAGTGCGACCTTCGGCTCTCCACGAAGCTTGAAAGGCTTGCCAAGCAGCGGCCACGTCTGTAGCAGGATTGAGAAGCCGGCTTTCGTCGAAGGTAATGGGAGCTACCCTTGAATCCGGTGTAATCGATATTCCCAGATCTTCGTAGTAGCGAAGTACTCTGAGAGCAGCCACTTGTCCGGAGATTTCTCTATACTGAATGCCTGCTGTCTTCATCGTCTTCGCAGCTTCTTTGATCATTTTCAACCACCGCAGCAGGGAGACGTTGTCATTCGAAGGAAGTGTCCCAGTAGTACCGAAGTACTCTAGAACACCTAGGAGTTGGTTCATGACTTCCGCAGCTACCTTCTCCGATTTTAGCTTATCTTCGAGTAAAGCGTCCTTCGATGCAGTTAACTCATCCACCATAGCAGAGAGCCTAGCTGCCTCCGTAGCTAGAGAGTTTTTCTGGCTAAGTAGGGTGCTAGCCTCCTCCGCATATTTGGTCTTTTCCTCCTGGAGGTTGACAAGTTCACCCCCCACCGTAGCATGCTCCGCCCGCATCTTTTCTATTTCTGCCCGAAGCACAATTTGTTATGCTTCGAGTTTTTTGTTCGCAGCTTCCAAGCCTTGTCTGGCCCTCCGCTCCACTGAGAACATGTTGTCTAAATGTGAAACCCGACCTTCGGAGATGTTGAGATTTCGCTGAAGAGCAGTATTTTCCTCTCGAAGGCGAAGGCTTCCATGCTCATTTGAGACAGCCGCAGCTCGGGCCAAGACTATTTGCTGCAAAGAGGAAAAAGCAAGGTGAGAAATTACTTGTACGTGAGATTAATTTTGTTTTGCAGATACTTCGTACCTGGTATGTTGCACGCTCTATGGCGGAGTTAAGCTCCGAACCCTAAGCTTCGCTCATGATGGCTACCAAGTCTGTCTCCCCGACTTCGCGGTTAGCTCGGTCCAGAGGCTCGAGCAAAGCCCAAAGCCCGGTCCTTCGCTCCAAGAAAGGAGCTAGGAGAGGGAGCTTTGACAAGGCCCTCTGGTCGTCTTCGTTTGGCGAGGGGTCGGAGCGCTAGGCTGCATCCTCAGAAACTTCGACAGATTGGCCCCCTCCGTAGATTGACCCCCGTCTATTGATTCAGACGGAGTTAATCCTGAACTCGGAGCAGGGAAGGGGTCCATTTTGCCTTTACCTTTTCCAGGTCCCATTTGGGTGACTTCTGGAATTGGCTCCGGAGTTGCTGAAGTCCCAGGAACCGTATCTTCGGGACGAACCTCTTCCACATGAGCGGACCCTGTTAAGGCAAAGGTATTATACATTGTATAATTTTGCAGGGAAAAAGAACAAAAGAATTGTGCGAAGTTTACCTCCGAAGTCTTGTCGATGGGTGAGCATGGGGCTGCTTGGAGGGTCAAAAGCTACCCCAAAGTCTTCGTCAGAATCAAAATTCAAAACTGAAGCTTCGATTGTTGGAGCCTCTTCAGGAACTGTTGTCATTACTTCGTCCAGAATCGGAGTTGACTCTGCAGCTACTTCGGCTCCGCTTTCAGTCAGGGGATAGCTCCATCACACGGCAAGTTTTCCTGAGCAGTCGAGGTCCCAACCTGCCCAGAGCTACTTGGAACCTCCGGTACGTTTGTAACATTGGCAATGCTTGCATCTGCCTGGTTTTCATCCCTTTCAATTAGGTCGACGAGGATTCTTCCTTCATCTTCCGAGGAATCAGAGACCGAGGCTATCAGACATGAAGGCGCTGTAGTTCGTGGTTTCTGAGCTACCTTCTTCGATGGAGTCTTGGCAGGGGCTGAAGTTCCAGCTTCTGCTTTCCTTTTCTTAGGCCCTTGTTCCGAAGGCACCCAATCCAAGAGAGGGGGGAGCAACTCCGAGCACCCCCCATACTCGGTTAAATCGTTCCCAAGTACCCACTAACTTTTTTCTCCATTCCTTCTCTGCTGGAGTCGGAATCCCCAGGATCTTCTCCGAAGCTCGCACAATTTGCTCCGAAGTCATCGAAGCCAGAGAAGCTAAGAGATAAGTTAATATTAGTTATTTCTTCAAATAAATATATATGAAACATGTTGTTTTCGAAGTTACCTGCAGGGCTTGAGTTCGAAGAAATCTTTCGGAGGCTTCCCTCCGGGTCTTCCTCGAAGGTGATAGGCCAGTTGGCCATCAGAGGAGGAATCTGTAGTCTGAGGAACTCTTCTGCCAAGTCCCTCATAATCAAGCAGTGGCTAATTCGCTCAAGTAGGCTGAGGAGGGCTTCGAGTTGCCCTGGATCTGGGTGAATGAGGGCTTCCCTTCGGAAGTTTATGTCTTGTAGGGGTCCGGCCAGACGGCTCCCTGCCCCAACCTCGGTGTAAAACCACCGGAGAATCTAATCTGTATACCACCTGGCGTTGATGGCCTTTAGTGGAAACCGAAGAGCGTATTCATCTCGAAGCCGGAAGTTAATACTCCCAAAGGCCACCGCCATCTTTTCACCTACGGGGCCTACGAAGGTCTTCGGTTGGCACGAAGCTCGGTGTAAAGCTGCGAAGATTTCTGCTCTTCCTTCGCAGCCTTCAGCTCGCAGCACCCATTCGAAGATGGCAAGGCGTGCTATCGCATTCGGAGAGAGTTGGGGGAGAGTGACATGGAATAAATCCAGTACCTCATCTAGGAAGTCGACGGCCGGAAGTCCTAATCCAGCTTCGAAAAAGGCTTCAAAGACAACCACTTCTCCGGGCCTTGGTGAAGGAGTAGCTTCTTTTCCAGGTTTGCGGATCACAATCTCCGAGCTAATCTTCCCTTCTATTGCTGCTGCGAGCATTTCCCTCTTGCAGGTTGATGGTTCCAGTTGGTAAGACTGATCCGCGTACTTCGACGATGCTGGAAGGAGATCATGTGGACCATCATGTGGGGGATTTCTTCCTGGCGCCACCATTGGTGCTGCCACTGCCGCTGCCGGAGTCACCGTCACTGGTGTTGCAGCCGCTGCTGCTGCCGCTGCCTGCTGCCGGGCTAGGGCTGAAGCCGCCCCAGGGACCTTGAAGCTTGTCTTCGTCATGAAATCGCATGGATTGCTCGAAGGGAAAAAATGGAGGCTAGGGCTTGTCTGCTGGCGGTGAGAAGGTATTCGGGAAGGATCTGGGCCCCCTATTTATAGCCTAGACCACGATTTTTTACCGTTTGGTGTTTTGCCGTTTCAAATTCCTAACCGTTATCCCTTTGCGAACTTAACGCATTTACTTAATTTCCGTTGAGGAAAAAGCCAATGGCTATTTCTTCTAAGCCTAAAAAAGCTTTTGGACTTTTTAAGTTAATTCTAAAATAGTTCGAACATAATTTTCTTATAAATTGATTCGAAGTTTCGAATCTCCGCATATTTCGAAGGTTGATTAAAATTGTTAACCTCTGCGCATGATTATTTTTCTTGCGTATACTGCTTTCCTAACATCATAGGTTTAGTGGAGAAGCGTATTCGAGGGGCTACTGTTGGGGGAAAAATACTTCATCCTCAGAGCCATTGCTGCAACAAGACAAAGGCAGGTGATTCAATCAAAGGTTTCTAGCGCCTAACTCCGGGAGTACATTGGATCAAGTTCGAAGGATGAAGGCGAACTCTAGTTCGGAGTATATCTCCGAACATGGGCTCTTCGGAGAGCCTCTTGCCAGCTAGGATGGAAGATTTATCTTCTATCTCAGTAGATTAGTCTTTTACCGTTTTAGCCCTATCAAGGGTACCGAATAGTTTCCACTATGTCGGTTGTAATATAGGGGTAAAAGGGTCTTTTCCTTAATGTTTGGGCCTATAAATACCCCCCGTTTTGCCCTGTAATAAGGATCGAATACAGAGTTATTCAATACACATCTTCAAATTGTTCTAAGCTATTATCCAATTCGGAGGCTTGAAACAGTTTACTAACAAACACTTTGTTCGTTAGGTTCTAACCTTATGAAACCTGTTAGCGTAATCTTTTACGCCAACAGCCACCAACAATGTAGATGAGTACGAAGGAGTACTGCTTGGACTTCGCAAAGCACGTGCACTTGGCGCCGCTAGAGTTGTCATCAAGACATATTCTCAAATTGTTGTGGGCCATGTAGATAAAAGTTTTCAAGCTTAGCACCCTCACCTTGCAGCATACCTAGTTGACATTCACAAGTCTGAAGGGAGTTTTAAAGGAATTTCTATTCGAGGTACCGCGAGAGCCAACAACCAGCAGACCGATGTCTTAGCTAAGGCTGCGGCCGGAGGTATGGACATCCCAGCAGGGGCTTTCTTCGAAGAACTATCTGTCCCTTCGGTGCGTCTACTTCCTCCAGCGGAAGTACTCTGTATACCGAGCAATGATTGGCGTAGTCCGATCATGAACATGTTGCAAGACGAAACCATTTTGCCCAAAGGTCTAGAGCTATCAAGACTGCTGTCTAGAACTCAATGCTAACACATTATCAATGGCATTTTATGGAAATTCGGAGTGTGTTCACCACTCTTGAGATGCATCACCCAGTCCAAAGGCCAGCAAATACTCAACATCAATGAAGGTTTGTGCGGGAGCCACCTAGCACCTCGAGCCCTAGCAGGTAAAACACTTCGCCAGGGGATATATTGGCCCAATATTATGGCCGATGACGAGGCCTTAGTGTGCCCCTGTCAAGGGTGTCAGTGGATGGGATGGAGGAACCATCGCCCACCAACTCCTCTGCATGTAATAGCCCCGGTATGGTGTAGGACCAAAAGTAGCAACCAAAGGGGGGTGAATGGGCGCCTAAAAATTTCTTGCTAAACTATATTTTAATCCTACCACCCAAATAAACTAACCAGACAAATAATATTTGCAAAGCAAATTTTAGAAATTAAAGTTGTCTAGCTTAAAAAATGACCGGTGTCCTAATTAAAATGATATTAAAAATAATCTAAATTAAAATACTGCAGTAAATAAATACCCCTAGATAACAATCACAAAATATTTATTTTCAGTCTAGAAATAAATACTAATCAAATGAATAGAACATGAATCACTAAAAAATTAATTTAGAATTAAACCTAAAATATTTCAGGTAAAGAATAGAATAAAAATCTAACTACGACTAATAAATTTTTCTTTACTTTTTATATGAGCAGATTAAACTGGTAAAAAATAATACGAGATAACAAATGAAAAATTGACAGATTAA
Source organism: Zizania palustris (assembly GCA_019279435.1). Taxonomy (NCBI): domain Eukaryota; kingdom Viridiplantae; phylum Streptophyta; class Magnoliopsida; order Poales; family Poaceae; genus Zizania; species Zizania palustris. Next base: position 97,701,545 of record JAAALK010000080.1, read on the forward strand.
ATTAACAACTAATTTCTAAATAGATTTTCAGCTCATTTATTAATAAATGATTATCTATAAAATTGATCTACCAAAAACATAGTAGATTAAAATTTAACGATGTGATTAATTTTTAATTAAGAACAGATAACTACGAGATTATTATTTTTTAGCTAATTAAACATATGGATAAATGTTGGTTTAACTAACCAGCTAAAATATAGGAGATTAAACAAGAAAACTTACATGCATCTACTACTGTTGACGTCGTTTCTCCCCGAGAAAATAATCTGCCGCACCGTGGAACTGTGGGAAGAGAAATAGGCAAAAAGTCTGCCGCCCCTGCCAGGCTTTCGCATGGGGTCCGCCACCGTGGAGAACCGTAGGCAGCGCCAACCAGAAGCCCTATGGAAAAAGCCTGTCGCGCAACCTCCCGCATGCGTTTGCGCCAGCCAGCTGCAGCACGCCGATGCACAAGCCTGCCTACCAAACCGAAGCACACCACGGAAAGCCATGCAATTTTTTTTCGCCGTCCGGCTGCCTTGCGCCCGAAAATAGCCTCTACCGCCACGTGATGAAAAATGCTGGAGCTGCGTTGCTTCAGCTGCGTCGGAGACAAAAACACCAGCGGAGATGAATTTCTACGATGGCGAAGGAACTATTTGATCCGAAAAACTCGTGACCAAAAAACAGATCGTGGATTGTAGATTGATCAATAATAAAAAACAGTCATCTATCCCTAGGGGGTAGGGGCCTATTTATAGGCGACTCCTAATACATAAAAAGACTAATTTACCCTCGGGTAAAATTAAACTGACTCTAAAATAAATTCCGAAAATTACTAAAATATTCTTAGAAAAATCACATGACTCAAATAAAAATATTCTAAACTTAAAAACTAAATATTAATATCCTAAAAATGAATTAAACATAGATTGTCAGTTTTACGCCGAAACTGACAAAGCGTCCACCGTCTTCACACCGGGTACCCAGATTGGGCCGACCCGACCACACAACTTCCTCAGCCCGGCAATCGCTCGCCGCCCGTGTACCTGAGTCAAACTAAGTCAACAGACCAGTGGATCATCTGCCGCTCCTAGCCATGTACCTAGATTGGGCCAGCCCGACTCTGCGGCTCCTCTGCCCGACCGTCGCTCACTGCTTGTGTACCTGAGTCACTTGTGCCTCAGACTCGGCAGGTCTTCATATTTCCCTTCCTTTTACTTCCGTTGACAATCACTCATCACATCTGGAATATCAAAACCATATTCTTCAACATGGTTTCTCAATCTCCCCCTTAATGAGTGCATTGTCAACACCCTCTTCAGCTCATCTTCAGAACCTGCAAAACATGTGAAAACAAGAAAACAAAGATAAAAGAAAATAGAAGAAAGAAAATAAAAGTTTAACCCTAATGACCAAAACCCAAATAGAAGCATGAAAAATGGGTCATTATGGTTAACCAAAAATAAAGACTCAAAAACAAGTGCAAGTCTCAGAATTACCAACAAGAATAAACTCCCCCTGAAATAAATCCCAGAGAAAGCCAAAAATATATCCAAAATTTCTCCCCCTTGTTGACAATTGGACTCATCAAGTGAGACTAAATGCACTCTAAAGAGGCATAGACAAAAACTACCCCTGAAATGCATCTCCCCCTCAAAATATGCCATGAATGCAGATGGGGTGCAGGTGGAGTTTGAAAAGCATGCTTCTTAGATATGATTAACTGCAATTACAACATCTAACAGGTATAGCAAAAGATATACTGTCTAAGATACATGACATGATCAGTGCAACAGATGATATCTAAGGAGAGTCATTAGCACGCATTTTTTGATTTTTGTAGACAAAGGCATCACCACATTTTCTAGTTGACAAGCAAGGTAAAACATGAGATGCAAAAGCTAACTGATATCTACAAAGATAAGCATTGTCCAAAACAAAGTGATTCAGCAAACTTGTCATCTTTTTAAATTTTTCAGACTTTTCCTTTTTCCTTTTATTATTTATTTTTTTTCATTTCTGCTAGGGGTTATTTGCATGTCAAACCTTACACTAACCGACCAAGTCGAGCCTATGCCAGAATAGTACCATCAGAAGCTTAAGACATTGGTCTTGGCATACATTACACCGTCCTAGTTCATACCAAAGTGCTATGGTAAGCAGTCCAGAACAATGCAATGCGACAAAGCAAACCCACCTCGATCTTTTCTAATAATCATAAAAATACGCAAATGTTTCATTTTTCTGAATTTTTATCATTTTTAAAGCACATTTTTCATATTTAAAGCATATAAATTTCCAAGTTGCATATCTGCATCTAAGTAAGGATCTAGCTACAAGGCATGTAAAAGATAGCGAAAGCATTCAGCCTACACATGCTAGTTACCAGAAGCAATGGTGATTATTTTTCAATTTTAAAACATAAAAGCCATGCATATGACAAATATCAGATATATCATGTGAACTGAACCAGAACATGATCATCGACAGGTAATCAAAAACATATACTAGCTAGAGAAAGTAAAGGAGATTAATCATATAACAGAAGCAAGCTCAAAATGTGATTTATGATTATGCATGATATGAACACACACAAAAGACTCAATAAAAAATAAAGAAGAAAGTAAAAAAACTGACTCAAAAATATCCTAGAAAGGATACACAACTCCCAAATCCCCTCGTAAACGCTCAAAAGTAGACTGATTTAGGGGTTTAGTAAAAATATCAGCCAACTGCTGATGGGTATCAACATGTATAAGATCAATGACTCCTTTCTCATATTGATCCCTCAGAAAGTGAAAGCGCACATCAATATGTTTGGTTTTTGAATGAAGACATGAGTTTTTCCCTACACTAATTGCACTAGTGCTATCACAAAACAAAGGAACTCGCGAAGGAAAGAATAACCCAAAATCCCGCAAAGTAGAAAATCATCCAAACTAACTGAGAACAACAGCTAGCAGCAGCTACATACTCAGCCTTAGTAGTAGAAAGCACAACTCTGCATTGTTTTCTAGAGGACCAAGAAACAAGTGAAGAACCAAGAAGATGGCAAGTACCAGAAGTAGACTTGCGATCGAGCCGACACTCACCAAAATCAGCGTACGAAAAACCAGCTAAATCAAGAGACGATGATGCAGAATAATAGAGACCTAAACCAGGAGCATAAGTAAGATACTTGAAGATACGCTTCACAGCCTGCCGATGGGATGCACGTGGCGAAGAATGAAAACGCGCACACACACCCACAGCAAACTGAATGTCTGGTCTCGTCGCAGTCAAGTATAGTAGTGAACCGATCATCCCTCGATACTCTCTCTCATTTACCTTTACGGCGTCTTCGTCCTTGTCCAGACCTCCAAATGTGCGCATTGGGGTCATCTGTGGCTTTAGCTCTCCACCAAAATAAAATTTCTTTAGCATGTCCCGTGTATACTTACCCTGGTGGATGAAAATGACGTCCTTGGTCTGCTTGATCTGGAGCCCTGAAAAGTACTTGAGTTCTCCCATGAGACTCACCTCAAACTCGCTATGCATCTGCTCAGAAAACTTGGATACAAGCTCATTAGTAGAACCACCAAAAATAATATCATCCACATAAATTTGAGCAACCAATAAGGCTGCGCCATCTCTAAGCAAGAAAGGAGCCTTGTCCACAGAACCCATCACAAAACCTTTCTACAACAAGAACTGCATCAGGCGATCATACCAAGCCCTGGGGGCCTGCTTCAGACCATATAAAGCCTTCTGCAACTTGTAAACATGTCGTGGAAATTTAGGTTTCTCGAAACCGGGGGGGTTGCTTAACATAGACCTCCTCCTCTATATACCCGTTTATAAAAGCACTCTTGACATCCATCTGATGAAGCTTAAAAACTTTAGAAGCAGCAAAGGCCAAAAGAATACGAATGGACTCAAGGCGAGTAACAGGGGCGAAGGTCTCTTCAAAGTCAATACCTTCTTTTTGACAGAAGCCCTACGCCACTAATCGAGCTTTGTTGCGCACCACAACACCATCTTCTCCTTGTTTGTTCTTAAGCACCCACTTGGTGCCTATGGTGTTGCATCCAGGTGGTAGCTCAACAAGTGTCCAAACCCGATTGCGAACAAAGTTTTCAAGCTCTTCTTGCATGGCGTTTATCCAATTTGAATCAGAAAGAGCATGAGTAACGTCTCAGGGCTCAAAACTAGCAACAAAAGCAGACTCAGCAAACATAGCGAGAGAACCAGCTGAGGAACGTAAAGATCTCTCCATAAGATCACCTATGATGAGCTCTGAAGGGTGATCACGCTGAACTGCTCGGGATCCTAGGTGATCTGATGTCACCTCACCAGAGTCAGCAACTGGCTCCTCTGGACTGGGCTGAGAAGTCATCTCACTGGAGTCAACACCTGGCACCACTAGACTCGGCTAAGGGGGCTCGATCGAAGTAGAATGAGTAATTATATGTTCGTCCTCATCCACAGTCGAAGTGTCAGAAGGTGTGGGGTCTGCAGGCGGTGCAGACGGCCCACCCTCATCATCAGTAGGAGGATCATCATCTTCCTCGAAGATGGACTCTCCAAGCTCATCATCTCCAGAAAGCTCAAAAGAAGGAGTTGGTGAGGGCAAAGAGTAATCAAAGGAAACCTCACACGTCTAAACAAGCATCTGGGAGTCTAGGTTCCAAACACGAAAGCCTCATGAATGCAAAGCATAACCTAGAAAGACTCCATCCCAGCAACGAGACTCAAACTTGTCCAAATGCCCTCCCTTCTTAAGCACAAAGCACTTGCATCAAAAATCTCGCAAGTGACTTACCTTGGGCTGTCTACCAAAGCGCAACTCATATGATGTCTTACCTAAGTAAGCTCTAAGAAAAATGCGGTTGGCAAGATAGCAAGCTGTGTTCATAGCTTCAGCCCAAAAAAGTCTAGGAGTCCTATGCTCATCAAGCATCATCCCGGCCATCTCGACAAGCGTGCGGTTCTTTCGCTCCACAACGCCGTTCTGTGGGGGAGTGTAGGGAGCAGAAATCTGATGATCAAGACCCTGATCACTACAAAAACTGACGAAATGAGAGTTCTTAAACTCAGATCCGTTGTCCGAATGAATTGCTCGCATCAGACCATTATTCTCGTTCTTTAGCTTCAAAATTAGGTCATGAACATATTGAAAAGTCTCATCCTTAGACTCTAGAAAGTAAACCCACGAAAATCAAGAAAAATTGTCAACTATCACAAGAGCGTATCACTTCCCACCGACTGAGCGTACTTGTGCTGGACCTACTGTGTCCATGTGCAACAACTCTCCTGGGTACGAAGTCATCACCTGAGTCATAGGTGCGTGAGAAGCGGCAACCATTTTTCATGATGACAAGGATGACACACTAGATCCTTCTCCATCTGAAGCTTAGGCAATCCTCAGATAAGATCCATAGAACTCAATCTAACAAGTAGATCAAAGCTCAAATGGCCTAACCTTCTATGCCACTTCCATAACTAAGAGGAGGATCCGGCCATCAGGCAGCGAGAAGGGCCAAAAGAACTAGATAAATCAATACGAAAACCTTACCGAAAGGTAGGACCCGGCAAACTAAAGATCCTCTAGAATCAACAATAGAAGGAATGCCCTTCTTAAAGCGCACTTCTAAACCATCCTCAAGCAGTTGCGAAACAGAAATTAGATTAAAGTTCAGATTTCCAACTAAAGCAACATTCTTCAAAGAAAAATAATTAGAAATACGAATCGACCCAATGCCTTGTCCTTCCCTTGACCACTATTTCCCGAAAGTGATGTATTCCTTGGAGCTCAGGGGAGTGAGGCTGGAGAACCATCTGCGGTGTCCCGTCATATGGCGAGAACATCCTGAATCCATGATCCATACGTCCTCCAGTCCTCGATCCCGCAAGATCAGTGGACATGAGTGGGAGCAAATGGTCGACCACTAGGTCTAGCAAAAGTAATAAACCAGTGTCAAGCCATCTGCTCGTAAGTAGGAAAGCAGAAGGAATCGTATGAGTCAGGACCATAGCGTGACTCAAAGAGCGGTCCTCTATTCTGCCTAAAATCATGGTCACGAGGTCCAAAATCGTATCCATAACAATCTAGAACTCTGCCGGAACAAAAACCACCCTCCGGAGCACGATCATGAAAACCGTATCCTCTACCACCACCTACACGACGTGGGACTCTCTCTCTACCACCCTGCTAGTAGAACTGTTCCTACCCACCTCGAGCTCTCTCTGCTCGCTCAACCCGCTTCCTCCTGAAGCAAAACTCCTCAAGATGCCCGTCCCTCTGACAAAACTCATAGTGATAGGTAGGCTTCTTGGGATGTTGTTGTGGCTTAGGGTTATTAGGCTTGGTTGTGTTGGGTGAAGCATCTCTGGTTTGAGAGGGTCCAGGTAAAGAATCAAGAGAAGTGTGAAGAGTTTTAGGCTTAGGAACCCAGATCTGCTTCTTAGGTGGAGCTTTAGGTTGTTCTTGGATCACTCTATCCTTGGGCTGACTATCCTTAAAGGACTCAGTGGAGTGAGTCTTGGGATATCTCTGTTCGGGAGTCATCTTACTCCACTCCACTGCACGGCTAATGGCGCTCTCAAAATTAGCCTTGGTATATGTGTAACCTACCCCAAAACCATCATGTCTCTTGAACTGCTGGATCATCATGCCGAGCTGTGGCTCTCTAGCACTAATCCAACTCAGGATCTGACGGAGGTAAAAGTTCTCGTTCTGAACATCAGCTTCGACAGACTTCTCACTTTTAGCTTGATCAACTCCATTCTAATGGACAAGCAGTTCTCACAAACAGTGGATGGAACTGACAAGGTCTCAAGCTCTATCTTAGTCTGCTCCAACTCACTTCTCACTCTAGCTAACTCACTCAACTGCTCATCACTCTTGGCTCTTAGCTCTGCTATACTAGCTAAATGAGATAGGCAGTCTACACAAGGTGCGACAACAGTGGCATGAGCATCTTTTAGCTCCTGCTGAGTGCTCTCAAGCTCAGTGGCCAATGCATCTCTCTCATCTACTCTCTCTGTGTACCTGGACTTAAGAGTCGTCAGGTCACACAACAGCACCTCACAGTTAGGGCACTCACCACTATCACCCAAGCAAGGGGAAGAAGATAGTCTCTCAATCTTGCCATTTGCTGTGGCAAGCTCACTCTCAAGCTCATCGATCCTCTTCTTAGCCCCTCTAAGCAGTTTCTCCCTATACTTCAACTCCTGACAGTTCTGTTCTAATAAATTAACAACTTCTTGTTCATAGGATGATACCTTCTCATCGTCATCATCGTTGGAGTCATCGGAGCAGTCCTTTTCTTTCTTCTCCCCAAGAGCCATTGAGTAGAAGCTCTCGGGGGGTCTTCGGCTGTCACGTGAGCGTCTCTTCGGCTTGTCCCCGAAGGCCATGAAACAGAGGCCCGCCGGATCATCCCTGTCCTTCCCCTTCCTGATCACGATCTCTTCATCACTTGAGCTCGACGATGAGGAGGAAGACGAGGATCTCTTCGAGTAGCTTTTCTCCATCTCGGCGAAGAAAGCCTTGTCTCGTTTCTTGTTCTCACGCCTGTAGTCCTTCAAAGCTTTACGAAAGAATCTCGTCTTGGGCTTGCCCTTTGTAGAGTTGTCGTACTTGTCAGAGTCGTAGGAGTTTCCGCCGGATCCCTTTTTGTAATTCTTCCGCTTGGGGTAGTCGGCAATGAAATGACCTGTATCACCACACTCAAAGCATCCGGATTTTGTGCTGTGTCTCTTAAACATTCGCTTATCATAGACACGTCGCACCCAGTTGTTAAACAAGCAAAGATCATCATCTCCTAGAGTATCAAGTTGTTCCTCGGAAATAGACATCAAGGAAAACGTAGTACGACTCATGGCATTAGGATCAGCAGATGGTGTCGCAAGCGCCGGAGTCTTTGATCCAGAACCAGTGAGATTTGATCTCAACTAGATATCGACCTCTGAGGCCTTGAGCTTATTAATAGCTCTGCGATGGTCAAGGTATCATAAGACGTGCTCTCAACAATAGAAGAGACCTTGATCTCCTAGATCTTAGGGTCTAAAGCATGAAGTACCTTAAGAGCCTATTCATGATCTTAGACCAGCTGATCACCATCGGCCTTGTTAACGCGTAGCTTGTTAATGATAGATTGAAAGCGACCAGACAAAGCCTCGACAGTCTCGCCCGGCTTCTGTGAGAAATTTTCATACTCATGCCGGTAGGTATGATATAGTCTAGCCTTGACCTGAGCTGTCCCCTCATGGTGTGCCTGGAGGGTAGCCCATATCTCTCGAGCAGTGGTGAGATGGCTAACACGCTCAAACTCACTAGGACCTAGACCAGAAATAAAATATTCACCGCCTTACTATTATTTTGATGCTGGGTAATTACATCAGCAGCAGTATCCACAGCAATAGTCCTGATGGTGAAGTTAGGATGAACACAAATCTCCCATATGTCCGAGCTCTGGCTCATAAGATATGCTCGCATGTGAGTCTTCCAATAAGTGTAGCCAAAAGCTTCTAGGGGTGGGATTTTACCAGGAGACATCATGGTCACTACCTAGGTTTTAGAATCGGTTAAGATATTAGAAAAACCTAACCTCGCTCTGATACCACTTGTAGGACCGAAAGTAGCGACCAGAGGGGGGTGAATGGGCGCCTAAAAATTTCTTGCTAAACTATATTTTAATCCTACCACCCAAATAAACTAACCAGACAAATATATTTGCAAAGCAAATTTCAAGAATTAAAGTTGTCTAGCTTAAAAAATGACTGGTGTCCTAATTAAAATGATATTAAAAATAATCTAAATTAAAATACTGCAGTAAATAAATACCCCTAGAAACAATCACGAAATATTTATATTTCAGTCTAGAAATAAAATACTAATCAAATGAATAGAACATGAATCACTAAAAATTAATTCAGAATTAAACCTAAAATATTTCAGATAAAGAATAGAATAAAAATCTAACTACGACTAATAAATTTTTCTTTACTTTTTATATGAGCAGATTAAATTGGTAAAAAAATAATACGAGATAACAAATGAAAAATTGACAGATTAAATTAACAACGAATTTCTAAATAGATTTTTAGCTCATTTATTAATAGATGATTATCTATAAAATTGATCTACCAAAAAAATAGTAGATTAAAATTTAACGACGTGATTAATTTTTAATTAAGAACAGATAACTACGAGATTATTATTTTTCAGCTAATTAAACATATGGATAAATGTTGGTTTAACTAACCAACTAAAATATAGGAGATTAAACAAGAAAACTTACATGCATCTACTACTGTTGACGTCGTTTCTCCTCGAGAAAATGATCTGCTGCATTGTGGAACTCCGGGAAGAAAAACAGGCAAAAAGTTTGCCGCCCCTACCAGTCTTTCGCGTGGGGTCCGCCGTCGTGGAGAACCGTAGGCAGCGCCAACCAGAAGCCCTGTGGAAAAAGCCTGCCGCGGCACCTCCTGCATGCGTTTGCACCAGCCGGCTACAGCACGCCGGTGCACAGGCCCGGCTACCAAACCGAAGCACACCACGGAAAGCCGTGCAAATTTTTTTTTCGCCATCCTGCTGCCTTGTGCCTGGAAATAGCCTCTGCCGCCACGTGATGAAAAATGCTGGAGCTGCGTTGCTTCGGCTGCGCCGGAGACAAAAACACCAGCGGAGATGAATTTCTACGATGGCGAAGGAACTATTTGATCCGAAAAACTCGCGACCAAAAAATAGATCGTGGACTGTAGATTGATCAATAATAAAAAACAGTCATCTATCCCTAGGAGGATAGGGGCCTATTTATAGGCGACTCCTAATACATAAAAAGACTAATTTACCCTCGGGTAAAATTAAACTGACTTTAAAATAAATTCCGAAAATTACTAAAATATTCTTAGAAAAATCACCTGACTCAAATAAAAATATTCTAAACTTAAAAACTAACTATAAATATCCTAAAAACGAATTAAACATAGATTGTCAGTTTTACGCCGAAACTGACAAAGTGTCCACAGTCTTCGCATCGGGTACCCGTATTGGGCCGACCTGACCCCGCAGCTTCCTCAGCCCGGCAATCGCTCGCCGCCCGTGTACCTGAGTCAAACCCAGTCAACAGATCAGTGGATCATTTGCCGCTCCTAGCCATGTACCCGGATTAGGCTAGCCCGACTCCGCGGCTCCTCTACCCGGCCGTCACTCACTGCCCGTGTACCTGAGTCACATGCACCTCAGACTCGGAAGGTCTTCATATTTCCCTTCCTTTGACTTCCGTTGACAATCACTCATCACATCTGGAATATCAAAACCATATTCTTCAACATGGTTTCTCATATGGCCTCTGGCTTGATGGGGGATAGATCTAATCGGCCCCTTCCCGAAGGCAAAAGGGAGCCTTAAGTTTGCAGTGGTGGAAATTGAATACTTCTTGAAATCGATCGAAGTCGAACCCCTGACGGCAATCACTTAGAATAATGTACAATTTTTTTTCTAGCAGAATATCATATGCAGATTCGGAGTATCAAGGCAGCTAATAATTGATAATGGCATTTAGTTTGATGTTGATCCCTTTAGAGAATTCTAAGAAGGCCTTAGCATCGATATGTGATTCACAACCGTTCGACATCCCCAATCTAATGGAGCGGTTGAGCGTATGAGTGGAAACATTCTCTCCGGCTTAAATCGTCGCATAGTAGGTGTTGGCGTAAAAGATTACGCTAATGGGTTTAAAGAACTTGAAAGACTAACAAACGAAGTGTTTGTTTAAGAAGACTATTCCAAGCCTCCGAGTTGGATAATAGCTTGAGATAGTTCAAAGTGTGTATTGAATATCTAAGTATTCGATACCCTTTACAGAGCGAAGAGGGGTATTTATACATGGAATACATTGGGAAAAAACCCTTAACCCTATAATTACAACCGACTTAGAGGATTCTGTTTAATATTCTTTGTAGGGTTAAAAGAGTAAAAGGTTAATTTAATTAGTGAGAAGATAATTCTTCTGTCCTCGCTGGCAGTACCCCTTCGGGTAAAGAGGTTCCAGAAGGCTTTGTCACATCGGGGCCTTGATGGAGGCCTTCGCTGTAGAGAGCTTCAAATACAACGAAGCCTTGATGCTTTTAGGATCTTTGGAGACCAACGTTTCTAACTTCGTTTCTTCTAATTGTATCGATGTTGAGGCTTCCTTAATTTCTGAAGGATGAAATATTTTTCGCCAGCAGTAGCCCCTCAAATACTTCTCTCTGAATTTCCTATGCAGTGAAAAGGGCAGTATACGCAAGAAATAATTGTATGTCTAGAATTTGGAAAAAAGAAGTTTGAAAGCCCTTACAACCATTACAAATATTCGGATGTAAAGGATCTTCGGACCCGAATCCTGTTCGGAGGCATCCAAGGGAGTGGCTTCAGAACCAAATTTCTTTTGGAGCAAAAATAGTCGTTAGCCTTCAGAGCCGTTAGACTCAAATTAGAGTCGTTACTCTCTAAGAAAGCTAGCAGTCGCATGATCTGTGACAGTTGTGACTCTCCATGAGATGACCCTACAAGTTATGACAGCGTCGAAACCGAAAAAGAGCAACCCAAATGTTGCTCTGTAACCTACAGCACAAGGAATTCCACGTGCTATAAATAGGAGAGTAAAAGTGAATTTTAGACACTTTACCGACTACTTCCACACACTTTCTTTCTTCTTTGTGAGCACATACTCTTAATCCTCTTTCTTTCTCTAATGGCGAAGACTAGCAACAAAGCTCCTGTGCCTGCTTTGACTTTGGCTCGGCAGCAAGTGATGGCGACGGTTGTGGTAGCGGGGCCTTCAGAAAATCCTCGTCCAGCCGGTCCTCACGATCTCCGCCCGGAATTTGCAAAATGCACAGACTAGTCATATAGCCTTGGGTCTTCATCTTGTTTGAAGAAAACAATCACAACAGCGGTTGCTAGGAAGATGGGGCCCGGAATGGTGTGACTTCCCGGGAATGAGGTGATTCAAGTGCCACAAGCGGGAGAGGTGGTAGTGTTCAAAGCTTATTTAGAAGATGGACTTGGGCTCCCGGTAGTGGAATTTTTTAGAAGCTGGACTTGGGCTCCCGGTAGTGGACTTCCTGGCGAAGGTACTGGACCTATTCCAAACAATGCTCCCCCAACTTTCCCCCAACGCAATCTCCCGCCTAGCCATTTTTGAGTGCGCTATGAGGGCTGAAGGGTGTACGGGGAGGGCATAAATCTTTGCTGCTCTCCACAAAGCTTCGTGCGAGCTGAAGACATTCACCGGACTAGGAGGAGAGAAGATGGTGATTTCCTTTTGGACTATAAATTTCCAACACCGCGATGTGTTCTAAGATCGATTCCCAGCGAAGGCCATTAACGATAGGTGGTACTCCGACTTGATCCTTCGTTGGTTTTATGCGGAGGAGGGTTCAACCTGTTCCTTGGTGGGGCCCTTAGAGGAAATCATGTACCGGAGGGAGGCGGAGATCCATCCTGATCCGAGCCAACTTTAGGTCCGTCTTGCACTGCTGCACTCCGTGAGTCATCGCATGAGCATGCGCAACTTGGTGGAGGATTTCATCGGCCTCGAGATTCCTCCCCTGATGGTCGCCTGGCCAATTAACTTCGAAGAGAATCTGGAGGGGGGACTTTAGGAAATTCCTTCAAACTCCGCAGGTAAGCTGTCTGCACATCCTGCATCAAGGTGTTTCATACACAAATATTGATTTTCTATACTACTTAAAAAGATGGTAGTGGTGGTGAGTCTGCCTTACCACTACCCTACTTTAAAGTAGTGGGCCCTTACTGTCAGTGTCTGGTTGCTCCTCTTCCCATCTGTTCCTCTTCCTTCCATTGTGCATCCCCACCGCCTAGACTGCCTATGGCATCCCACACGCCAGCGCATTGGTCTGGAACTCTGGATCGGTACCGTGGGCGATGACAGGCCAGCGCATGGTGATGCGCGAGTGCCGCAAAGCCTATGTCCCGGCAGTGCTTCTCACCCTCTACGGCGCTAGCCCCGATAGGAAGTTGCTCGGTGGCACGCGAGCGTTGGAAAGGCCACGCCCCAGCCATTCCACTAGATGCCAAACATATGCCCGAGCCTTGCACTCTGCACGCCGCCTCCACCCTTCGCTCCTCTGTGCTAGCGCGGTCTGCGCCTGAGATCAGCATGACGGACGCCGCCTACGTCATTCGCCCCTCTGCTCGATCATAACCCTATGCCAGATCCGATCTTTGTCCTCTCGTCATGTGCGTCGGCGCAGCGGTAGCGCGCCTCCACGACTCTGACCACCCAAGCGCCCCTAGCAGCCAGTCCCAGACCATGGGGCTTTGAGGCTGTGCTGCCTGGGGGCTTGAGGACATGCTGCCGCCTCTAGCCACGCTGCTAGGCATCACTGCACAAGATCCACCAGCCACCATGAGTTCGCTACTCCGCTCTTAGTCTATAGAGGTATTTCTCTTCTCTTCTCTGCAAGTCTGCTAGCTCTCAGTTTATAGCTACTGATCAGCATAGCATAACATGGCGTGTTTGATCATTCTTTCGGTGTTTTTTAATATACCTATCTGGTTAATTTACAATTTTGCATGATATGTTAATTTATCTCTACCATCGCCGATTTATTATCTCAGTTAGATGTGTCTACCATATGTCTTATTCAATTCTAAATTTCTAACACATCCTTATCATAACAATTAATTATCGTACTGATAGAATCTATCTCAGTTGTTCCTTATTTCTTTGTAACAATTATAAATGTTTAAAACCTCTTGCATTTTTTGCTTGAAATGTTTGTTGTTTTCATTTTATTCACTATGAATTGTTGTGCATCATTGACAGATTTTGAAGGACTTTCTGGTATGGATCAAGGATAACTTGGGTCCATGGGGTCTTTGGTATTGTAAGTATTCAATTTGCTGCCACCTCTTAATTGATTTATATAGTGAACAGAATGTTCCTCCTGCCATCCTTCACTGAGGCAGTTAGGCTTAGTCTTGCCCTTTTTTTCCACACATGGACCACACATTTCTGGTGTGCTGTCCATGACATATTATGATGCATTTCATAGTCACCACTCATTTACTCTCTTTATAAGAAGACAATAAACATGATACAAAATAGAAAGTGTGGACTTAAATTATATTAATGCTAGGTGCTTGAGTTTTCCCTAATTTGACATAGAACTGAGCCACTGACGGGCATGACTCTAGTTTTGTTTATGCATTTATTTATCCCTACTTACTCTTGTTCATCGTAAATTTAGTTGCGAACAACCTTTTGTGATATGTTGATGTTACCATGTTGTGCATTACAGGGCCCTTGCTTAAATTCCTTTGACTGTATTAGCTATTCTATTATCGATACTTATAGTAAGCAAAATCATTTTCTTTTTGTTATGAGCTTTTATTTCATGAGTATATGTGATCTTTTAGTGCTCCTTCTGGTGGAAATTATGTTTGCTCTAATTTCCTGTTTCTTTGACATAAGATGATAAGAATATAATGTGGGGTATTTTCAATTAATTGACTGGTGTGCATTCTGTACTCGCTATCTTGGAGGGGGTTATCTATTTGGCATGCCTGTTGGGTTTGTGTTTGATTCCATCAGAGCAACAATTGGTGCAACTGCTCTATTTTGCTTGGCAGAGCAGTAAGGATAATTTTGATTATGATATTTATTGTCTGTACTTTTATATGTACTTCTGTTATTTAGATTTTAGTACTTTGAAGATAGGAAGGTCTTATGTTCTCTCCAAATGCACAGATTACCTCAGGTTTCAAGCGGTACCTATTGCATAATTTCTTTGCAGCACGGAGGTTGTAGCTCTAACCTCTATGTGATGATGAATATAATAACATATAAATGCTTTATAAAGTAGAATACCCTTTAAAATGATGATATTATACACATTGGATATTAACATATAGTCATCTAGCAATTTATTTGCCTTGTTTATATGACTTCACTTGGACAATTTTTTTGATTTTGTCCCTAAGTGCTTTAATGTTTCATTTTTGCATTAGTATCGGTTTGTTTTCCTCTCTTTTAATGCAATGGCACACAAGTCTTCTGTATGTTCTTGACAAAAAGTTACTTTTCTTGAAATCTTTGGTTTCTTAATTATTATTTTTAATAGTTTTAACTTTTGAGCATATGGGGAATGTGGAATTTTGTCATTTGGTCTTGCCATCGTATGCAACTAAATATATTATTCTTCTTATGTTGCTATTTGATTCTATAGTTTATTAGTTTGCAATATATATATTTGCATGGAGAACTAAGCCCCTAACAATAGAACCCTGTGACATTAGCTAACTTGCAATTTAATGTATTACCATTTACCTGAAATGTTGAATTAACTAATTAACCACAAGTGTTGTGACAATGTTTTTGTGAATCTATTTATACTGCAATTTACTAAACTATGTCATTAGAGTTGTTCACCTTAGTAGTTATATAATGTGATAATCTATTTATACTAGATTTCTTTAATATTATAACATAACAAGGGGTAAATTATAAAAAATGCAATGGTAAGTGGTGGGTGGCAGATTCACTGCCGCCGCCACCATTATTGTCTTTTTGGAGTAAGATTGTGTGTTGTTGCTATGTTGTTTACAGTTAGCCAGTTAGCACTTTAGTCTTTACTCTTGCTGTTGTGTTGGTGTGTTATGTAGGGTGTCTTGCAGTGAAGTCATGACCTGAGTGGTGAGCTAGATGTGTCTTCTATGAAATGGGAACATGATGCAACTACATTCATGCTAATGCAAATAGTCTATTGATGGATATTTCAATAGTTTGTATGAGATGAAAATGTGAACAAATTTAAATAGTATAGACGAATATAAATGATACTATCATATTCCAATTTTTTATTTATTGGGAATTTCCGGTTATATATTTGTGAACATTCTTGAAATTGTTAATTTGTTGGGAAGATGAATAGTTGTCTCTAGCTCTTACCAACTTAAATGTGGGACGGATATATATATTTTTTCCTGTTGCAACGCACGGGCACTTAACTAGTACTTCAATAAATTAATCCGATGATATCTTATCTTTCAGCCCCATGCATGACTTTTACTGCAGAACAAATTGTCCGGGCTATGGAGAAGGTCCTCGGAGCTCCTACACTCATAGAAAGGAGCGGAGGATGAACATGGTGGGGACTTGGGAGTGGTTCAACCGAGTATGGAGTATACACGAAGTTGAGCCCCCAACCCTTCCAGACTGGTCCACAAAGGATCAAGCTCCGAAGAAGAGGAAGGCTAAGATTGGGTCTTCAGGCCCAGTGAAGACACTTGCAAAGAAGGTGGCCCACCAACCGAAGGCGCTTACTCCTTCAAAATCGCATGTCTCGTTGTTGGGGGAAATTACTCCATTTCCAGGGCTTAAAGATTAATCCTTCAAAGGCTGAGGAGGACTCCGAAGCTAGCAAGCGGTGGTTCGAAGTATAAGTCACCACACCAAAGGGTACAGCAGTGCGAAGCCCTGGAGAACCCTCCGAATGGAAGATGAAGGCTCCGAAGCCGAAGGACAAGATTGATGTGATGTCCGGCTTATCCATCTACCTTGTAATATTTTACCTTATATAACCTTGTTCTTGGTACCGAATAGTTTCCACTATGTCGGTTGTAATCTAGGGGTAAATAGGTCTTTTCCTTATGCTTTTTCACCTATAAATACCCCCTTTGTACCTTGTAAAAGGGATCCAGAACAAGTTGATCACTACACTCATTCGGACTACCCGAGCTATTATCCAATTCGAAGGTTCGAGGTAGCCCTTAAAGCACAAACTCCTTGTTTGTTCGTTCTTGATTTCAGAGAACCTGTTGGTGTAACTTTTACGCCAACAGTTGGCGCCGTCCGTGGGGAACCAAGTTCTAAAAGCTTGTTCTCTGCTGCTGACTGCACTTCGAAGAGCACTTTCGGAGGGGGCCTCGGAGTCTCAGGATTCCCCGCACCCTTCAGTTAAGGGCTTCTTAGTGCAGCCCGAAGGCCTTTGATCGACTTCCCAAGTCATTCGGAGTCCTCCATCTCCAAGACCGCTTCTTAACTAGCTATGCCTCCGAAGCGTAGCCAGACGTCAGGTCCCCTCTGAAGGTCCCCTCGGACTGCATGAGCCGGACCCTCAACTGCTCCAGTAGTTCCCCCCAAGGCCACTAGGCGTCAAGCACCCCGGGGCCCCCGGGCTCCGGCTACAGAGCTTCGGACTGATTACATCAGCTCCCGTGACCCGGAGGTGCCCTCCGACGAAGACGAAGACCTTCCTGAGACTGAGGCTACACAACTAGCCAGGCTTCAGGAGGAAGTAGCCCGGTGGAGGCAAGAGGCTGTCGATCGCCTTCGCACTCAAGCCTCCACCGAAACTCCAGAAGGGCCTCAAGACGGCGGTGCCCGCAACCTTCCAGAAGCTGCCCAAGCCCTGGAGGAGGCAGAAAACGCATCTTTCGATGACAATTCTCCGCTGCACTCAAACTTGCAAAGGGTGCCTTTTGACCCCAGGTTCAAGGCCTCCAAGTTGCACAAGTACTCTGGGGGGTCGAACCCCGGAGAGTTCGCCCGGTCATACGCCCTGGCAATAGAAGCGAGTGGAGGGGTGCGAAGCACCATGGCAAAATGCTTCCCCCTCGCTCTCGAAGGTGTAGCGCTCCGCTGGTTTTGGTCCCTGAAGCCAGGGTCGATCAGCTCCTGGGAGCAGCTAAAAAAGAAATTTGTGAGCAACTTCCAAGGCACCTTCGTGGCCCCGATGTCCACGGGAAGTTTGTTCCAGGTTAAGCAGCGGGTGGGAGAAACACTTCGAGAATACTTCACGCGCTTCGCCCACACCAAATCGCAGATCAAGGGCTTATCTACATCTTCGGTGGTCGACGCCGCTCGCGAAGGGGTGCTAAACCCCGACCTCCTCAGCAAACTCCACCGGAAGCCGGTGATGTCTGTGGCGCAGCTGATGGCATACTTTGAACAGTATGCCAAGGCAGAGGAAGGCTGCCTGCGACGAGCCGAAGCACCATCGCCCACCCCCCGAGAAGTCAAGATGGAGCCCGAAGCTTCTGCTTCGCTGCAGCCCCCTCCGGACAACCGCTTCAACGAGCACAAGCGGGGGAAGAAGCATTTTCGCTCGGAGGTGCTAAATATTGCACCTTCCGTTCCGAAGGCGCCTGCTAGCTTCCAGCAGGCGAAGAATTTCAAGGCCGGGCCACCGAGGCCTCAAGAAAGGGCGCCTGGCAAGCGTCAAAGTTTTTTCTGTTGTGTGCATGGCGACAATAGAAGCCATGACACAAAGGATTGCAAGGCCGTGTTGGCCCTTCGGGGCGACTACCTTGAGCGAAGTACCGGGCGAGGTACCATGGATCGAGCCCCACCTCCGGCACGGTCAGAGCCGGTGCAAACCGTAGCTCAAGCCGGTGCCTTCGAAGCCCCCATGCGGCTTCCGGTGGCCAACATCATGCCGCCACCAAAGCAAGAAGACCCGCAGGACCGCGGAAAACGAGTGGTCTTGCCCATCTCCGCAGGGGGGACCCTCGGAAGCATGTCCAAGAGGCAGCGGCGCGAGTATGTCCGCGAGGTCGGACACATTGGGACCTCGAGCTCCGCCGAAGGGATGCCAGAATGGTCCCACGTGCCCATCTCGTTTACAGCTAGTGATGTTGCGGGGGTGAAGTTCTCCCATGCCGACCCATTGGTCATCTCGGCTGATATAGCCGGAGTGGAGGTCCGAAGGATCCTAGTAGATGGCGGGAGCTCCGTAGATATACTCTTCGTCCAGGCATTCGACCAGATGTGCATACCCCGTAAGAACCTACTTCCAGCAGCCCGGCCACTTCAAGGGTTTTCAGGGCCGCCTCTCGTTGCCCTCGGCCAGATAGGCCTCGAGGTCGCTTTCGGAGAGGGGCCTCTAGCCAGGGTGGAAGAAGTGATCTTCGACGTGGTCGACGCCCCGTATGCTTACAATGCGATTTTCGGCCGAGGGATGCTAAATCAGTTCAGGGCTATAGCTCACCATAACTACCTTTGTCTCAAAATGCCCACGCAAGGTGCAGTACTTACTATTTCAGGAGACCAAGTTGTAGCTCAAAGGACGTAATACGGCCATGGACAGCCATTGGACCCTCGGCAAGTGCACAATGTGGCGGAAAGCCCTGAAGAAGTCCCGGAGGCCTCGAGCTCTTCGAAGGGGCCCTCGCTCAAGCCGAGCCCAGAAGGTGATGTTGAGACAAGAATAATTACAAAAGAGGGCAAGGAGTATCCAGTGCAATTTGGCAAAGGGCTATCTACTGAGATAGCTGCTTCACTAGAAGTAGTTGTCGAGAAAAATCTAGACATCTTCGCTTGGACTGATGAAGACATCCCAGGGGTCGACCGAAGCATCATCGAGCATAGTCTGCTCGTCAACCCGAAGGCCAAGCCAGTACGCCAGGGGCTCCGCAAGCTGTCAACAGAAAGAGCAAGCCTCGCCAAGACAGAAGTAGAAAAATTATTAAAGGCAGGAATCATCAGGGAAGTAGCCCACACTGAATGGTTGGCTAACCCGGTTTTTGTAAAAAAGAAAGACTCAAACAAGTGGCGCATGTGTATTGACTTCACTTCATTGAATAAAGCATGCCCGCGAGACCCCTACCCAATGCCCCGAATAGATCAACTAGTAGATTCCACAACCGGCTCCGAATTATTAAGCTTCCTCGACGCTTATTCCGGGTACCATCAAGTATGGCTGAAGCGCGATGACGAAGCCAAGACAAGTTTTATAACTCCTTCCGGAGTATTCTGTTATGTAAGAATGCCTTTTGGTTTGCGGAATGCCGGAGACACCTTTTCACGCTTAATAGCTAAGGCGCTAGGTCATCAGATAGGTCGCAATGTCGAAGCATATATGGATGATATTGTAATAAAAAGTGCTCAAAAGCACCAGCATAGTTTAGACCTAGTTGAAACATTTGAGACCCTCCGAGCATGTGGAGTATGCCTCAACCCGGAAAAATGTATATTCGGGGCACAAGCAGGAAAGCTGCTAGGGTACTTAGTTTCGAGCAGGGGAATCGAAGCTAGCCCAACACAAATAAGTGTGCTACAAAGGATGGCTCCACCAGAGAATTTGAAGCAAGTGCAGAAGCTAGCAGGAAGGCTCGCAGCACTCAGCAGGTTCCTGTCCAGGTCGGCAGAGCGGAGCCTCCCAATTTTCAAGGCACTGAAGGGGTCCGAAAGTTTCAGCTGGACACCAGAGTGTCAGAAGAGCTTCGAGGATATAAAAGCATACCTCGGCACACTATCAACTTTGACTGTTCCCCTTCTAGAAGAAACACTGCTCTAATATCTTGCAGCAACGGGTTCAGCAGTAAGCGCAGTGTTGGTCCGGGAAGTTGAGCTTAAAGGGAAGCTGGTGCAAAACCCAGTTTATTTGTGTCGGAGGCATTATCCGGAGCTAAAGTCAGATACTCCGAGCTCGAGAAGTTTGCTTATGCCCTAGTAATGGCCTCGCGAAAGCTAAGGCATTATTTCTTGGCGCATAACCTGATCGTCCCTACATCGTATCCCCTTGGAGATATGCTCCGAAACAAAGATTCTACCGGCAGGATTGGAAAATGGGCGGTCGAGCTGGCACCCTTCGGAATCTCCTTCACGGCAAGAACAGCTATTAAATCTCAAGTTATAGCTGATTTCGTAGCAGAGTGGACTCCATCTGCTGTGTGGACCCCGGAAGAGCCCTCCGAAGGCTTTTGGACAATATTTTCTGACGGAGCTTATCAAGCATCAGGTGCCGGAGCAGGGGCTATTATCATATCACCATCAGGGCAGAAGGCCATGTATTCTGCGAGGCTTAACTTCAGAACCACTAATAACATCGCCGAGTATGAAGGAATCCTGCTAGGCCTCCGAAAGGCTAAAGCACTCGGAGCCGCAAGAATAGTGATCAAGACAGATTCCCAAATCGTCGCGGGGCATGTTGATAAGAGTTTTCAAGCAAAAAATCCACAGCTGGCGCAATACCTTGAAGGAATTCGCAAGGCCGAAGCAGCATTTAAAGGATTTACCATTCGAAGTATCCCTCGGGCAGACAATAAACTTGCAGATATTCTTGCAAAGGCTGCAGCAGGAGCGGGGGACCTCCCCGAAGGTGCCTTCTACGAGGAGGTAGCACAGCCAGCAGCTGTTCAAATAACCTCCGCGGAGGTACTGTGCATCCCAATTACAGATTGGCGGGCTCCAATAATGAGCGCGTTGCAACATAGCATGGACCCTCCCGAAGGCCCAGAAGCTCGAAGATTGCAAGCAAGAGCTCGTAATTACAAGCTTATTGATGGAGTGTTATACAAAGCCGGAGTGTGTTCTCCCCTACTTCGATGCATCTCGCAGCCCGAAGGTCAAGACATACTTAAGGCATTCACGAAGGGTTGTGCGGAGGTTATTTAGCCCCCCGTGCGCTAGCAGGCAAGACGCTTCGGCAAGGGTTTTATTGGCCAACCATAATGAGAGATGCGGAGGAGCTGGTTCGAACATGCCAAGGCTGCCAGTGGATGGGCAGACGGAGCCATAGTCCGCCAATTCAACTTCAAGTTATTGCCCCAGTGTGGACAATGGCTAGGTGGGGTATGGACCTCATAGGCCCTTTCCCAATGGCAAAAGACGGTTTGAAATTTGCGATAGTAGCAATTGAGTATTTCTCAAAATGGGTCGAAGTGGAGCCATTAATAGCTATCACCTCAAGGAACATGCAAAAATTCTTCTGGCAGAATATTATATGCAGGTTCGGAGTTCCAAGAGAGTTGACGGTGGATAATGGAACCCAGTTCGAAGCCGACGCCTTCCAAACATTTTGTGAAGAACTGGGCATTAAGCTATGCTTCGCAGCGGTGCGACATCCACAGTCCAATGGAGCCGTCGATCGAGCCAATGGGAACATTCTCTCCGGGCTAAATCGCCGAATCGTAGGATTGGCCAAGGGGCTGTGGGCCGAAGAGCTCCCCAAAATCTTGTGGTCCATCCGAACCACTCAAACTAGATCAACAGGTTTCACACCATTCAGATTGATCTTCGGAGATGAGGCCATGACTCCTACGGAGCTCAGAGGGGAATCGCTTCGCGTAATTCAACCCGGGGATGAAAGTGACCGGAGCACTTCGCTGGATTTGTCAGAAGAAACAAGGCTTCGAGCTGTCGCCAACCTGACTAAGTACCAGGACCACACCAAAACGTGGTATGACCCGAAGGTAAAGCTAAATGAGTTAAAGCCTAATCATCTAGTATTGCGAAGTGTAATAGCTCCGGGGAAGCCAGGAAACAAATGGAAGGACCATATGTTATCTTACGCTCAGGACGCCCCGGATCGTTTAAATTAGCTAATTTAGAAGGGGAAGAGTTGAAACATGCATGGCATGCGGAGCACCTTAAGCGTTATTATGCTTAGGACCTCCTTGTAATCACTTGTAGAACTTTCCTTCCTATCAATAAAGACAAGGGTTGAATTCTGTTTTGCTCTTCGAATATCCCTTACTCCTGATGGACGCATTGGGAGGACGGTGATGCTTGCAGAGCCAAGCATTTTTCTCAAGACCCAGGAAGCTGCCTTCGAACCATTGGTTCAGTGGCTCCGCCAACAGCCTACGGATTCCAGGCTCCGGCTTGTTAGGATCCGTGGAAGAGTCTAAAGGACTTTAAACAAAAACAGACTTCCGGCCTCCGGGTGCGAAGTATCTGTAAAAGAGCCGAAGGTGGCCAGCCTACGGATTCTAGGCTCTGGCTTGTTAGGATCCGTGGAAGAGTCTAAAGGACTTTAAACAAAAACAGACCTTCAGCCTCCAGGCGCGAAGTATCTGTAAAAGAGCCGAAGGTGGCCAGCCTATGGATTCCAGGATCCGGCTTGTTAGGATCCGTGGAAGAGTCTAAGGACTTTAAACAAAAACAGACCTTCAGCCTCCGGGCACGAAGTATCTGTAAAAAGAGCAAAAGGTGGCCACCCTACGGATTCCAGGCTCCGGCTTGTGAGGATCCGCGCAAAGTCTAAAGCCCTTAAAAAAAGGATAATTGTATAAGGTCTGAAGGTAGCCAAAGTATGGATTCCATGCCGAAGATACCGCCAGAAGTACAAATGATAAGTGTAAATTCGAAGCATTCAATTGTTTGGAGCTCTGTTGTGCCTAGCGAACCCTTTACTATAGTAAAGGCTTCACCACCCACAAGGGGGTCGGAGGATAGGAACACACAGCATGCTTTCGAAGCAGTTCACATCAAAACATTATACTTTTACATCAAGAGAAATTTGTATCTAAGCCTAGGTAAAATCGGAGACCACTTCGGCCCTTGGAAGTACTTCTGCGGCTACTTTGGCCTTCGGAGCTCGAAGCCGCCGAAAGGGTCCTTTTAGTTCGGATGCTTCTCTTCTTCTTCGAAGCTCGTAGTTTCTTCTGCTCCTCTTGAAGCTCGGCCCAGGTCAGCAGCCTTCCAGAGTCAGCCTCCGCAGGGTCTTCGGCCTGATACTCCGAGTCGGACCAGTCAATAGGTTCGGAAGACGAGGACCCCTCCGCCCTCTCTTCCTCTTTAATATAAGTTAATACATCTCGATAAACTTCAGGGGCGATCGCTCCTCCGTCTCCACGAGGAACAGAAAAGCGGGAGCGGCAGTAAGGCCTCAGGCCTTCGAGGTTTGCCCACTCCTTTCGGAGCTCGTTGGTAGGTTCCAGAAGTTCGAAGTCAAAGCTCGAAGGGCATGACAAAACCTAAAAAAGAGCAAGACACCCAAGACAAGTTCTTGTTTATAACTTTTTCATTAATAAAAAGAGGCGTTACAAGACTTCATGTACATAGTAACCCTAAATGGCTAGACCTGCGGGTCAGTCGGTGGAGCAGGAATCGAAGGGGCTGGCGAAGCAGGAAGTGGTGGCCTTGTATGCGCTTGCTTCTACCGACGGGCCTCGTCAATCCAAGCTTTGGCCACGACCTTGTGGTCCATCTTCCAGGTCTATCGGAAGGCTTCCCAGGCCGAAGCCACGTCCGAGGATGGCCGCAGCAAGTCGTCAGATGCGAAGCCTCCAGGCGTCGAACCCCCGACCGAGCCGAGGGGGATCCGAAGAGATTCAAGGTGACGAAGAACCCCAATACCGGCACACTGTCCGGAGATCTCTCCGTACTGGATGTCGGAGTTCTTCATCAGCGACGAAGCTACTTGGATCCTCGTCAGCTTCCGGTCAAGGGGCTCGTGGGTCGCTGCAGAAGAAGAAGGGCACATAGTCCCGAAGTACTCCAAAGTGCCCTGAAGAGCCTCCAAGGTATGGTCCGCGATGCTCGAGTTTTTCTTCTCCGCTGCTTCCAGCCCTTCAGCAGTCGCAGACACTTCGGCCACCCGGAACATTAAAGAACTCTTGAGGGCCATCGCCTGGCTAAGCGCCCCCTGGAGCTCCACCAACTGTGCGCTCGAAGTAGCTGCCTCTTGACGAAGTCTTTCGACCTCCGCCCGAAGGACGACGCGCTCAGCCTCGACCTCTTGGGCAGACGAGCGAAGGGCGTCGCTGTCTCGTCGCGCTACCCGGAGTGCTTCGTCAGACGCCGCCCTAGCCCTCCGTTCCTCAAGGACATCTTCCTCCAGCCGAAGAGATCTCCCGGTGGAGTCGTTAAGGGCCGTCTGGAGGGTGGTAACCTTCCGTTTAAGTCGATTAACTTCGACCTCGTTGGAAGTCGCTGCCGCTCTAGCAAGGACGAATTGCTGCAAAAGAAACAAGTAAGTACTGAAGTATTTATGATCACTAGTGCGAAGCAGCTATGGTGTCTTTTCATACCTGAAGGGCAGCCCTTTCGAGGGCCATGTTGAGGGGCGAAGCCCTGGCCTCGCTCAGGACAGAGACCAAGTCCGAATTAGCGATGTCCTGGCTTCTATCGGCCAGAGGCTCCATGATGCGTCACGGGGTCCCGATCTTCACGACGTAGGATCGATCTTCAGATAACTAGCTATAGAATAGCCGGATAACTTGCTGCAAGCAGCGATAACTAGTGCAACCTGGCAAATAAAACTCGAAGCCAACCACCGTCTTTAACCGGCAACCTGAATCGAGGATTCGCCCAACCATACTCTCAAAGAACCAACCAACACAGTCTACAATCAATCAAGGAGGACCTTGAAGGGAGTAGGAGCACCAATTGGGAGCGGATGAAGCCGCCGCTTCTGTAATTGAAATGGTTAAATTTGGAGTTAAAATGAGCAAGATATGAATTTTAGAAGTTTAAAACCATTTATGGAATTTAAATTAAATCAAAAACAGTCGCCGATCCACGGTGAACTGGTTCCACCATGAACCCGTGCATTGTGCGCGTGCGCCGGATCGCGGATCGCCATTGGATCGCGATCGGGCGGCCATAGGCGAGGCGGGCGGTGTTAATGAAAATGGACGGCTGAGATTAAAAGATCGAATCGGTACGTGATGGATGGCCTGGATGCGCTGTGGGTTTTAAATATAAATGGACGACTTAGATTAGAACGTAACACTTCGCCGAGATCTGACAGATCTGATTAAATCGCGCGAATGATTTAACCACCACTGTCGGATCAAGATCGCACGGTCGCGATTGAATCCGACATGGTACGGGTACTCTACCCATGCCGGTCATCTTCTCCGGCGACGGCGAGCGGGCCAGAGGCCACGGTGAGCGATGGCGGTCCTATCTACGCCTAGAAATGGAAAGAGGCGACTAGGGGAGTACGAGGGTACTGTTGCAGTGGTCCGAGGTCGACGGAGTGCAGCCAGCGATGAGCGGGGGCAGCGGAGGTGTTCAGGTGCTCGTCGACATTGGTGTTCCGGTGTTTCATCTTCGATGGAGTGGTGGCCGAGGTCGGGGTGGCGTGTGTGGTCACGATGGTGTGGTCGCCCAGGACGGGGGAGAACTTCAGTGACATCGGGCGGCGGCTGGAGTGAAGGTGCCGGTGTGGTGTTAAAAACCAGAGTGCGAGCGTTCTGTTTGTTCTCAATGCAAGTGGGTGTGTGGGCTGGACACAGTGGAGGCCAGGGGTTTATATAGTGGAGTCGGCGGGGTCAGAGGGGACGCAATCGGGGGAGGCTGAGGGTAAACGCTCCTTAACACCGGTGAGCTCCTTTCCATGCATGCGAGCGACGGTCCCGGGGCGATGAGAAATGGAATTAAGGAGGGAAATGGCCGGCGGGCCTCAGGGAACCGTTTAATGGCGGCAATTTAATGGGGGAGTGGCCGGCGGGGCAGATATGAGGGGAGTTAGGGCTTTGGCCGGTGAGGGGGGGATTTGGGGGCGGATCTCATGGAGACGACGGATCCGATAGGTGGGGGCCACCTATCAGTGGGCGCGGGGTGAGGGCGTGGCAACGGGACGCGACTGACGGGTGGGGTCGAGGCGTGTGGGACTTTTGGCGCCGACAGGTGGGGCTGAGGTGTCGGGCGCGCGCGGAGGGACAGGGGTTGGCTGATGAGCGGGACCCATCTACCAGTGCGGGGCGTGGGGAGGCAGTGGGCTGGGCCGGCTGGTTGGGGGAGAATGGGGGAGGGAGGCCCGTTACTGTTTTTATCCTTTTTTGAATAAAAATAATTGTTGAAATTGGTTTAAATTATTTAGGTTGCTTCCATGAGTGATAAAAAATTGTAAAAATTCTCAAAAAATATGTCTTGGCCTTGGGATCATATACAAAATTTCCTAGCCCCTGGTTTGGACATTTCCTCTAGGTTTTAGTTCATTTTGGGCATAAATGGCATTAAAGGAATTTCCAAAAATAATCTTTTCTAGAAAAATATAATAAAATGTATTTTTATTTCTTTCAAAATTTGGGGTGTTACAGTTTTGGAGCTGACTTTTCTATGTCTCTTGGTTCTTCTAGCTGTTTAATTGCTCAACCTTCTTCAGAGCTTTGGATGTGGCATAAGAGACTAGGGCATATGAGCTTTTATCTGCTGGCTCATTTGAGTGCCCTAGGTTTGATTCGAGGATTGCCCAAGCTCAAGTTTGAAAAGAACCTTGTTTGTGCTCCTTGTTGACATGGAAAGATGGTTGCTGCCTCCCATTCACCAGTCAATCTGGTGATGATCGAACAACCTGGAGAACTTCTTCATATGGACACAGTTGGTCCTTCTAGAGTTAGTTCAGTAGGAGGCAAATGGTATGTCCTTGTCGTGGTAAATGATTACTCTCACTACTCTTGTGTCTTCATTCTTGTAAGCAAGGATAAAGTGTTTTCACTATTTTGGAGCTTAGCTTTGAGATTGTTTAAAGAACTCCCCAATGCTTTGAAAGTGATTCGATGTGATAATGGTACCGAGTTCAAAAACAGTCTCTTTGATGACTTTTGCCTTGAGCATGGCCTAGAACATCAATATTTTGCTCCTCGTGTTCCTCAGCGGAATAGGGTAATTGAAAGGAAAAATCAAACTCTAGTGGAGATGGCTAGGAAGATGCTCGATGAGCATAGGTCTCCTAGAAGATTTTGGGCTGAGGCCATAAACACAGCTTGTTACATCTCTAACTGAATCTTTTTGTGCTCAATTTTGAACTTAATTTCTTATGAGCTCTGTTTTTGGGAGGAAGCCTAAGGTTTCACACTTGAGAGTGTTTGGTTGTCAGTGCTTCATACTAAATCATGGTAATCTTGACAAGTTTGAGTCATGAACCTCTGATGGCATTTTTTTGGATTATTCACCTCATGGTCACCTCTTATCGAATTTTCAATCTTGACACTAACACAATCATAGAGTCATGTGATGTGACTTTTGATGGGACATCTTCTTGTTCTAATGACTCTTTTGAGTTTGCAAGTGATCAAGAGATGAATGTGACCATCTTTGAAGAAGAATATCCATTATACCTCGAAGAGAATGAAGATGATCCTCTACCTCATTTTACTACAACAATTCCTGAAGTGAATCCTCCCTCATCAACATTGGCAAGGGGTCCTAATGCATCAACCTCAACTTCAACCAACATCGAGCATTCTCCGACTAGAGTTGAGGGGGAGGTTTTATCTCGACGAGAGGTCCCTCACCATGTTCATCGACATCACCCTCTATACTTGATCATTGGTGAACTCAATGAGAGGGTAATACGATCTCATGCTCATTTTATTGATTCTGTATTTGTTGTGTCTTTTGAGCCCTTAAGTGTTAGTGATGCTTTATCTGATTCAAGTTGGATCAATGTCATGCATGAAGAGCTTGAATGTTTTGAGAGAAACTAAGTCTAGGTCCTTGTAGATCCACCTCCCAATATTCACATCGTAGGCATCAAATGGATTTTCAAAAACAAACAGGGGGAGAATGGGTCTATCGTGAGAAACAAGGCTAGACTTGTTTCTCCAAGTTTTTCTCAGGTTGAGGGGATATATTTTGGAGAAACATTTGCTCTAGTTGCTAGATTAGAAGCCATTAAGATTCTTCTTGCATTTGCATCATCCCATGGATTCAAGCTTTTTCAAATGGATGTCAAAAGTGTTTTTCTTAATGGTTTCATATGAGAAGATATTTACGTCAAGGAACCACTTGTTTGGAAAAGATCTGTCCACTCTCAAGCATGGAAAAGATTTTCTCCTTGTTCAGATTTATATGGATGACATCATCTTTGGTGGCTCTTCTCATGCACTTGTTGCCGAGTTTCTAGAAACTATGAGCAGGGAATTTGAGACGTCGATGATGGAAGAGCTTACTTTTCTCCTTGGTTTGCAAATTAAGGAATGGAAACAAGGTATCTTCATTCATCAAACAAAGTACACTAAGGATATGCTGAAAATAATCGACATTAGAGAAGCAAATCCACTTGCAACACTAATGGCTACCTCATCTCGTGGGTTCAAGCATTTTCAAATGGATGTCAAAAGTGTTTTTCTTAATGGTTTCATAGGAGAATATATTTACGTCAAGAAACCACTTGGATTTGAACATCCCAAATACTCACATAGAGTTTTCAAACTCCACAAAGCTTTGTATGGGCTCAAGCAGGCTCCTAGAGTATTGTATGACAAGCTTAGATCTTTTTCTTGAGAATGGGTATTTGATGGGGTCTATTGATAAAACCTTGTTCACTCTCAAGTATGGAAAAGATTTCCTCCTTGTTCACATTTATATGAATGACATCATCTTTGGTGGCTCTTCTCATGCACTTGTTGCCGAGTTTGTAGAAACTATGAGAAGAGAATTTGAGATGTCGATGATGGGAGAGCTCACTTTCCTCCTTAGTTTGCAAATCAAGCAATGGAAATAAGGTATCTTCGTTCATTAAACAATGTACACCAAGGATCTACTGAAAAGATTAGACATGAGTGATGCAAAGCCACTCGCAACACCAAAGGCTACCTCAGCCATTCTTGATCTAGATGAAGATGGAGAATAAGTGGATTAGAAGGAATTTAGAAGCATGATCAACTCCCTCCTGCACTTGACTACGATAAGACCTGATATTCACTTCGCCATCTACTTGTGTGATCGGTTCCAAGCTTCTCTAGGATCATCACATCGTCAAGTGGTAAAACGCATTTTGAGGTATCTCAAACATAGTTTTGAGTTTGATCTTTGGTGTTCTGCATCATCATCTCTTTGTCTTTGAGGGTTTTTTGATTCGGATTTTGCTGGGTATAGAATTGAAGCTGAATATGTAGCTGCTGGTAGCTGTTGCTCTCAGATTTTGTGGATGATTTATACTTTGAGGGATTTTGGATTGGATTTCAAGAGTGTGCCACTTCTTTGTGATAACAATAGTGTCATAAGCTTAGCCAATAATCTAGTACAACACTCTAGAACCAAACACATATATGTGAGATATCACTTTTTGCGAGACCACAATGAGAAAGGAGACATTGAGTTGAGATACATTGATACCCAACACCAGCTAGCCGATATTTTTATAAGCCCTTATGCTACAAGATTTGCATTTTTGAGAAGAGAGTTTGGTGTGTGTCATCCCTTTGACATTTTGTAAGGGGGAGTTTTGCCATTATACATACCATTATAACACAAATGACATTTAGTGACGTAGTTTTAGTGACGGATAAAAGACACATGCCACTAATATATCATTAGTGATGGGTGTGTTTACAACCGTCACTAAAAACCTATCTTTAATGATGGGTCTCAATTATGGTTGTCACTAATGAGTTGCCAAAATTCTAAATTGAAAATAATCTAGACTTCAAAAATCAACTAGTATCCTAGATAAAAAGACACTGCCTTAGTGCATTAAAGCAGATTATCACTATTCACTAGTTAAACTTTAGATCAAAATCAGTTAACGGTAATAATTAAATGCAAAAACTAGGAAAAATGAATGATGTTCGTGCAAATAAAAACATCAAACCAGAAACAACAAAAATAATCAGCCGGCGCAAACTCCAAAGCTGTCGGTATGAGGAGCCTGTTGATTTGGGCGCATGCCTTGTGAAACACAGCAGTTATGCTGCTAGCACAAGCAAGTATGGAAACCAAAAACACCAGACTGCTCCGAGGATCTAGCTCATGGATCCATGCGCTAGAGGCCGATGCTCAGGTTCAGATGCAGGCAGGCGGGGCTGTCTTGCAGGACCTTGGCCAACACATAGAAACAGGAAGTTGCAGAACAATGCCGTAGAAATGCAGGAAAACAGGAACGCAAGCACAGATTTCACTGAAGAGACAAAACAGCGAGAAAAACAATACATGAATCTGGAAGTGCTAGAAATTTCTGGACTCCTGAGAAAAATTCTGGCCGTTGAATTTTACAGGTAACGCAAAGAACGACACTAGCTATGGCGCCTTGGGAACTATGTCTAATCATGACAATTAAAGAAGGAAGCAACACAGGAAGTAAAAATCACATGCTCACGCAGGAGCTCCAGGACTGAGAAGAATCGAAATGGTTGAGACAGATCAAAATAATAGCAGTGGCACAGTTAAGCCATGTTTGGTTTTTTAAGGCTAAATAAACTTTAATCTCCGTTTATTTACTTGACTAAATTTTAGTCACTGGTTGTTTAGTTCTAGTGAATAAAAATTATTAAATGAGTTGAATAAAGACAAAATTACCCCTAATAAATGACTGCAAATGCATTTTGTCCCATCCCGAGAAGCATTAATGAGGGATATTTCGTGTTATTAGTACTCTTTAGTCTTTTTAGGCTCTATTTGGTTTGGGATGACTAAACTTTAAGGACTAAACCTTAGTCTCTTTTAGTCCCTAAAGTACCAAACATGAGGACTAAAATAGACTAAAGTTTAGACTAAACTGGACTAAACTCCCACTTTGACCATCTTTGCCCCTCGTCCTCCAGACTCCCGAGTTTGAGACACCGCCGCTCCTCCCTCATCACCCTTAGACGCCGCCACCGCTCCCTCACCCGGATCCACCGCCGCCCCCTTACACGCCGCCACCCCTCACTCCCGACGAGTCTACCGCCCCTCCCTGTCCCTCCCACGCCGAATCCACCGCCGCCCTCACTCTCGGACCCTCCATCGCCCCTCCCTACCCCTCCCACGTCAGATCCACCACCGCCCCTCCCTACCCCTCCCATGCCGGATCCACAAGACGCTGTTGCCATGAACAAAAGGCTAGCCAGCAGTGCGCCAGGCGCAGCCAAGAGCAAAAGGAAAAAGGCGCCTATACTGTCTGCGCCATGAGCAAAAAAGATTGAGCAAATAATGCAAATAATTGATTAGGGATATTTGGGTCTTTGTTCAACTGTATTAATGGTCTTTAGTCACTAAAAATAAACAGTGATGGACTAAAGTTTAATCAGCTAAAAAGGAGAGAACTAAACTTTCCTTTAGCCCCTAAAGGAACCAAACAGACCCTTAGTAAAGGGTTAAAATTTAGGGACTAAAGCTTAGGGGGTGTTTGGATCAGGGGCTAAAATTTTAGCCCCCGTCACATCCAATGTTTAAATATTATTTTGGAGTATTAAATGTAGGCTATTTATAAAACTCATTAATAATAGGAGGATTATTCACGAGACGAATCTAATGAGCCTAATTACACCATGATTTGAAAATATGATGCTACAGTAAACATTTGCTAATTATGGATTAATTAGGCTTAAAAAATTCGTCTCGCGATTTAGTCTCCGATTCTGTAATTATTTTTATAATTAGTTCACATTTAGTCCTTCAAATTAATGTGGAAACATCCGATATGACATAGGTTAAAATTTAGTCTCGGGATCCAAACACCCCTTAGTCTCTTTTAGTCACTATATTTGACATTTTATAGACTAAAAGGAACTAAACTTTAATCAAAATTTAGCAAGATGTAACCAAATGGGTCTAAAGAGACAACCGGCAGGAGCCCACGCGCAGCATGCCTCGGCTGCTACCGCCAGCAGATGACACGAGAAAAGAACCCCAACGGCGATTGAAAAACCTGAGGTGGGAACAAAATCAACGAACAGCGGCGCCAAAAAGCAGAGGAATAGTGCACAGTTTATAGAAAATCCGGCATGCTACACAAGAAAATCAAACAGGAGTTTGAAGAAGCCATACTCAGTGGCCGGCAATTCCAGAACGGCACAGCCAAGGTATGAAGAAACGATTGAACCAAAATTTTGTGATTAATCAGTAATTTGAATAATGGGTTCAAAAATCTGTATTTCTAGATCACTTTTTCCAAAGGCATGGGGACCTTTTATAGACATCTCATACAAAAGAAATCCCCAAAGTACCATTAAGGATTATTTACAAAAAAGAATAAAACTAAGTATACATAAAATACTCTTTTGGTATTTTTCAAAATTAAAAATTCAGAAAAATAGTAAAAGACTATATCTATTTTACTAAAAATTAAACCTACCTTTTTAGTATTTTTAGAATTAAAAATTCAAAAAAATACTAAAATACTATATCTATTTAAACCTGTTGTACTGAAAATTAAAATTCTATTTCTTGGAATTTATGACATTTTTTGATTCTCATGGTTTTAAGTTGAAACCGATAAATCCTCTTGCCGCACCTTGCACCGTATACCCGAATTGGACCACCGCGACTCAGTAGCTCTCTCAACCCGGCAATCGCCTGTCCGTGTACCTATCACATGATCAAAGCGACGATACTCACTTGTCGTCCTTGCACGATGTACCCGGATTGAACCTCTACGATTCCGAAGCTCCTCTAGCCCACTAATCGTCCATCCGTATACTTGTCACACCGACCAACGCCGCAACATGACATCTTCTTCTTCGAAGTTTCCCTTCAAAGTGCCTCTCCTTGAAGGGCTTCCTCATCATCTCTTTACCGGTGACAATCACTCATCATCTGAGATGCAAGAGCCCATGGTCTCTACAATGGCTCCTGAAATACCTACCTTTAGTAACATGTGAATATCTAGACCCATCACTAAAGATTGACGCATACGAATATTTTTGAAAATTTGGACAGGCAGAAGAACACTAGCCCGAAAGCATACACACACTATTATAAAGCCTCGTCTCCTCTCTTCAGTCTTTATTCTCAACCATTCTATAACTTCCCTCCCTTGCTCTCTCTACTTGATCTTTATCATTCTCATCTTGAGCTCTATCGATGGTGGCCTACATCACTACAAGATCTACTCGATGGTAACCGACGTTACTTCATGCTCCACCCGACTATGAGCTCATCGGTATTGAACTACGTCAACAAATGGTACAAAGTTATTACCATTGCTTCACCAAATCCTATTGCTCGCTCTCCTCCATTGTTATCACCTCTATCCTTATTTATCATCGCATGTCCTCTATTTTGTCTCAAGATAATGCCTTACCGATGATGACCACATGAAAAGCATACCAGGACAACAAGAAAAATAATAGAAAGAGCGCCGTCATGACCACCTCGGATCTATTTTATTTCATCATCATCATCACCTCTCCTCCTCTAATATGGTTTAGGGTAGAGGCTTCATTGATGATGACCACATGGAAATCATATTGGAACGATGACAAAAATGATGAAAGAGAACCTGCACAATCATCTTGGATATAATTGTTAACTTATTTGAACTGAAAGAAACTAAACGAAATTGTATAGAACGTATCTGAAATGAAAAAATTGACCTTTAGTGACACGTGAACATCTATACGCGTCACTAAAGGTGACCATTTGTGATAGGTAAAGATGTATACCTATCACTAAAAGTCACCTTTAGTGACGGGTCTATATCCATCATTAGTGAGACGACAAGGGATACATTGTCTGTTACTAATGATTGTTATGACCCGTCACTAATAGCTCTTTTTTAGGTAGTGTACTCTATCTTCATTTGATGCATTTGTGTTTGCAATTTTAGATTATCATGTTAGTTGAGCTTCACTTATATGTCAAATGAACTTTCTTGGATTTATTAGTGGTTTTGTACTAAGAGGAGTAGTAATATAACATTTTGTGCGAGCTTAGGATTTTTATTGAATCCTAGCATAACATATCTTGAGTAAGCATGTATTTTCTGATAATGAATTTGAATTATGAACTTAATTTCATGTCACCTATGAGTATTTACTTGTGCCTGATCAGTGCTTGTATTAGGGCTAGTTCAATCAATAGCTTAGGCTAGGCTATTTTTGTTCAATTTTGCAATATGGATACTTTGCACTGTGTTCCTTGTCTATGCAAATGTTTATCCTATGATTAAAACCATTGGAGAGCGTGTGCTCTTGCTTTTTTATGCCACAAAGGCATAACTTAATTTTGCTTTGTGAAGAAATATGCCTTAAAAATCAATTCTTGAGCTTAGAAATTTGATCCAATATGGTTGTCATGACGCCTCAAGGTGCTTGTCGTAACCACTCGATGACATTTTTCTTGGATAAGTGATTGTTGTAGCAATTGTGGCTGCTACAACAGGTTTTTGTGTATTAGTGTATGGGATATAGAATGAACCTCGAAGGGTTCTCACAGAGAGAGTTTATACTGGTTCAGGCCTCCCCAGAGGGATAATAGCCCTATGTCCAATTTATAGTAGATTTGGCATAGTTTTTCCTCTACTTTTCAATTTGTCTATTACAAGGGCATGTCCCTGCTTTATAGGCACGCAGGCCAAAGAAAAAGACCAAAATACCCTCTACAAGCCGTAGACTTTATAGGGGCGAGAAGGGAAAGGATAAAGTACTGTTGTTGTAGCAATTTTGTTAGCTACAGCACAGGTTTTGTATATGTGTATACAGAGTGTAAATGAACCTCGAAGGGTTCTCTCAGAGGGGGAAAAGATTTATACTGGTTCAGACCTCCCCTAAGGGATAATAGCCCTACGTCCAGTTTATGGTGGATTTGGCATAGTATGCCTCGGTATGGAGTAGTAAATTCTAGGGTCTCATGGCCCTGGCCCAGGTATCTTGTTACAAGGGCTTGGCCCTGCTTTTATAGGCATGCAGGCCTTAAGGAAAAGACCGAGAAGCCCTCTATGAGTCCTAGGCTCATAGGGGTAAAAAGAGAAAAAGAGCTAGCTAGAGTACAAAAGTGTTTTACAGCTTTACAGACGTGTCAGGCCACGCCAGGCTTTGACCAGCTAAATGACATACCAGGGGCGGAGGGGCCCCCGGTATGGCCTATACACTTAGATATTTCTTAAGCTTCGAAGTAGGGGCCGGAGCTCTTCTAGCGGAGGCTGTGAAGAAGGCCTCGAAGTACACCCCGAAGGAGGGCTTCGAAGCATGCTCCGAACAAGGCTCCGAACAAGGCTCCGAACAGGCCGAAAAAGGGTTCGGAGGCTTGCTCTGAGGAGCTCCGAAGGGAGCCCGGAGGCTAACTCCGGACAGGGCTCGAAGGCTAACTCCGAACAGGGCTCGAAGGCTAACTCCGAACAGGGCTCGAAGGCTAACTCCGAACAGGGCTCGAAGTTAGCCTGAGACTTAACTTCTGGCGGTCTTCAGGGGATCTTGAGGGCTTCGCTCCGGAGGGCTCCGAGAGACCTCGCTCCAGAGGGCTTCGACGGGGCCCGGGGGCTTCGCTCCGGAGGGAACCCTGGAACTGGAAACAGCTTCTTCAGGAAGGAACAGGCTTCGACAGTGTCGGGCTCCGGGCCCGAAGGTTGCCAGAGGATGACGTCATTTGGCCCCTGTTCAGGGGAAATATATTGCGCCAACAGTAGCCCCTCGCGTGCAGGCCTTCGGAACGAAGGGGTGCGTGTGTCATTGGGACAAATGACCCGAAAATTACAACTTCGGACAAACATGCCTTCGGAGCTTGGACCGAAGGTAACCTCGAAAACCGCAGGTAATAAATGCCTGCGCCAGCTGTCAGAGCGACCTCGGGGAGCCCGAACGGCTCCGCAACGGTTAGAAAGTTACCGTTACCCTGCGCTGGGCCGTTTCGCCTTTGCCGGAGGCCCATTCGGCAGTGGGTTCGGCCCATGACGGTTGGAATTCTTACCGCGCCTATAAATAGGGGTTTACCGCGTGCGGCTTCGGCACGCTCTCATTTGCTTTCTTCTCACCGCATTACAACCTTCGCTCCCTTCTTCTTTCTGGCCTCGTGCAGAGCACCCTTCGCTAGTTTCTAGCCCCTTGCGTCGAAGTCCCACCAAAATGCCGAAGAAGGCAGTGGCGAAGCCTTTGGCCTTGGGCTCGAGCTCGGGCTCCGCCCAAGTGCAGGCAGCGGCGGCGGCGGCCGCGGGCAGCGAAGCTTGCAGTTAGGCGATTGGGGCCGAGGGACCTTCGGACGCCCTCTGACAAGTTTGAGCAGACTTTTGAGATGAGGGCTTCGATTTCCACGGAGGAGTCCGTCTGGAGGCCCTGCGAGGGGAGGATCGCAGCAAAGATCCAACTTAGGGTTCCAAGAAATCGGAGGCCGTGCCGAGGCCTCGGGCTGATGAAGTGGTAGTGTTCGAGGCCTTCTTCGAAGCCGACCTCGGGCTGCCAGCAGTGGGGATGTTGAGCGAAGTCCTCAAGGCTTACAACCTCGAGCTCCCTCAACTTTCGCCCAACGCAGTGGCGAGATTGGCTGTCTTTGAATGGGCTATGAGGGCCCAGGGCTGCGAGGGCCGTGCGGACGTCTTCGTCGCCCTCCACGACGCCAACTGCCAGCCGAAGCCGAGGGAGGGGACAGACCGCATCAAGAGGGCGCTGGCCTTCGGCAGCGCCAACTTCCAGCTCCGGAAGGAGTTTCAAGACGCCTTCCCTGCGAGGGTTGTAAACAACAAGTGGTACTCGAGGTGGGATCAAGAGTGGTTCTACGCCTCCGTCGGCGCGAACTCCCCCCTTCGGAGTACCAACGCCCACATCTTATACCGACGCGAAGGGGTGGTGAAGACCAGCGAAGACATCCTTCGCTCGAGGATCTTGCTGCTCCGGAGAGTTGCGGCGAAGATGAGTATGAGGGACCTTGCGGAGGAGTTCATCACCCTCCGGCTCAGCCCCCTCACGCGCTCCTGGCCGGAGGGGCTCTTCCAGGCTTCGGGTCGAGGTGAACTTAGCGAGTTGGCCTTCGAACGCTTCTGTAAGGCTTCGCAATCTCTTTGCCTTTAATACTTCGTAGATTTTCACTTCTAACTCCAACTTTTCATGAAGCCGACCTCGAAATGAGGACCCCGGAGGAGGCCATCGTGGCGGCGGATCGAGTCGTCGGGACTCCGACCCCCGAGGAGCAGACCCAGCGCCTCGCACTGGTGGGGTCCTGGGAGCGCTGGAACAGAGTATGGACCGCGCTCGACCTCCGAGGGCTCCCTGCTCTGCCGGACTTCGCCCACCTGACTACCTCATCGGCCGGAGCCAAGAGGAAGAGGGGGGACGAGGACGAATCGGATGCTTCAGGGCCTCGGCCGGAGGTTCCCGCGGCCGAAGTCTCTAACCCGGGGGAGGTCGCGGCGAAGCCCGCAACTACTCCGACCTCCAAGAAGGCAGCGAAGCCCCTAGCGGTGAAGCCTTCGGCGGCGGAGGCTGACGCGCATACTCCCGCCGCTAAGGAGGCCACGGATGCCCTGGCGGCCGCAACTTCGGGCGTGGGGGTGGATGCGCCGGCTTCGCAGCGAAGGAGTTGGAGGGCACTCTTAGCCCCACCTTCCTTCCAAGAAATCTCCGACGAAGGTAAACCCTTTTTGCATGCTTCTCTTCAATATGCGGATCTTGACTTGGCTCCCTGCAGAGGATGAAGATGATGCGAGGCCCGCCGTGGCGAAGCCGGTAGGCGAAGGTAGATCGAAGCTCGCCGATGCGAAGCCCACGGAAGCTTCGAGCAGCAGCGATTCGGAGTCCGAGAGTACTTCGTCCGACGACGAAGGCAGTAGAGGCTACGAGGTCCCTCGAAGCGAAGAAGATGTTGACGTGGTGGGCTTGAGCCCCGCCTCGCCGAAGCCCGTGGAGGCGACCGTGGCAGTGGTTCACCCTTTCAATCCGAGGGAGGGCGTGACGGCGGCGGCGATCCACGGTTTCCGCGAGGCTTGTGCTTCTGCGGAGGGGGGGGGGACTTGGTGGCCCAACATAGCCACCTGGACCCCACGAATCTCTTCATCAGCTCGAACGAAGTCCTCATGCGGGTGAGCGGAGCCCCTTGCAGCCTTGAACTATATGTTAGCCTTTCGTTAGTACTTATGATTTCTTGAATTTCTGTAGGCCTTCGCACTGAATGCGGCAGCTTCGACTTCTGCAGATAGGCGGATGGAGCGCCTCACAGAGGAGAAGGAGACCCTTCGCCGTGAAGTCTCGGAGGAAGCCGAGAAGCGGAGGCGAGCCGAGGCTTCAGCTACTGAGGCGAAGGCTGACGCCGACAAGGCTAAGGAAGCCTTGGCCTCGGAGACGGCTCGGCTCCGCGCGGAGCTCCAGGTTTCGAAGGACGCCGAAGCTCGGCAGGCGAAGGAGAATGCTTCGCTCCGCCAACGGGCCCGGGGTCTTGAAGACTTCGTCGTG
The DNA here is from genome assembly GCA_019279435.1 of Zizania palustris. Lineage (NCBI taxonomy): Eukaryota > Viridiplantae > Streptophyta > Magnoliopsida > Poales > Poaceae > Zizania > Zizania palustris. Next base: position 97,740,282 of record JAAALK010000080.1, read on the forward strand.
GCCAATCTTGGCGAAGCCACCTAGAGCCTGACCGAGGTCCTTGAGAAAATAGGGACCAGGTGCCGGGCTCCGGACTTTGGCGATCAGGACCCGATTGGGGATCGCGTCAACTTCTTGAAGACTGCGGCTTCGATAGCGGAGGAAGCACTGACGGGCTTCGCTCTTATGGCCGGTCGAGTCGCGGGCCAAGGGGTATTGCAGAAGCTCCATGACGCGGGGTGTGACCACCTTCGGGCGGCAACCTCCGTGACCCCAATGGCCTTCGCGGGTCCGCTCCGCACTTGGTGACGCCTCCGACCGAAGTTCGCGGAGCCTGGCGGCGGCTGCAGGAACCCTGGAAGGAGCAAGTCTGCGAAGCAGTCCTCAACCTCCAGAAGGCCCTTCGACACCGCCGATCCAAAGCGCCTGCTGCGCCTGATCAGCCTTCGACTTCGACACCTCCGTCTCCGAAGGTGTAGATCTCCTTAGGCCTTTTGTAATACTTAGCTGCAGGCTTGTAAAAACTCTATCAGCTTATTAATATGAATGCGGGGGTTTTTTATACCTGCCCAGGCTCAGCCTCCGAGCGTAGACCTCGAAGTCCTCGAGGACTCCGAAGAGCTTCAACAGTTGTGGGCGATCCTCGAAGTAGCTAGGTCCGAAGGCCCCCCTCGGTTTAAGCTTCCGAGGGGGCCCCGGTATGGCTTTACACTGCAGCCATGCTTGGATATTTCTTCTGGCCCGGAGTACTTGCCGGAGTCCGTCAAGCGGAGGCAGTCGAGGGGCTCCGAATAGCACTCCAAAGCGGACCCCGAAGAGGGCTCCGAAGTGGGCTCTGAACCGACTCTCGGAGTGGGCTCCGAAAGGCTTTGGAGAGGGCTTCGAAGGGTACCGGAGGGGTCCCAGAGGCTTGGCTCCGAAGGAGACCGGAGGGGTCCCGAAGGGCTCCGGGAGGGATCTCGGAGGCTTGGCTCCAGAAGGCTTCGGAGGGGCAAGTCTTGGTTCTTTGAAATTGACTCCGTCAGAGGAGGCCGGACTTCGCTTTCAGGCTTTGGCGGCGACAGGCTCCGGGCCCGAGGCCTCTGGAGACTAACGTCATTTGGCCACTGTTTAAGGGAAAACTAATTCCCTCAACAGTGATGATTTGAGGATAATCCAATATGGTCATCTTAACGCATCACGGTGTTTACCATAACCACTCAGTGACACTTTACTTGGATAAGAGGTGACTTGAGGATCAAATTGTGAAAACTTGCCAAAGTTATCTTGAAGCCTCAAGGTGATTGCCGTAACCACTCGGTGACACTTTGCATGGATAAGAGGTGCTTTGTCGATTAATATGCTAAAATTGCCCGAATTGAGATAATTATTTTGTGCTTCATGTTAATTGTCATATTGTCCACTTGAGGCTTGGTTTGATATATAGGCGTTTGCATAGAATATTGAATTGAACTGGGTAGCCTAGTTTGAACTTGAAATAGCCCTAGTTTCCCTCATATTTGCACTATTGATGGCACTGTAGATGCTTTTGTGGTGACATCTTTTGAAACTCTGAACCAAATGATCAAAACTTGATACACTCTTGATGCTTATGACATGGAATCACATTAAGCATTTGTTTGCCACTACATTATATTGTTTACCCCCTGCAGTGTGTTAACTTTGCTAGTGCTTGCAAGTACTTTGTGATCTATTTGTGTAGCATTGTAGGTATGCATTTTACTTGCATTTTCATGCCTTCACATTTTTATTTTATCCTTGATATCTGCATTGCCAAAGGGGAGAATACATGTTATCAACTCTTGTTTAATGAATGGGGGAGAATATACTTTTGGAGTATTTTTTGATCTTGATCTTTGTTTGTGCCAACTGACATGTTTTGCTCTTTCATGAGTTTTTTATCACTTTCTTGCAGTTTGCGAACCTTCTTCAACTTTCTCTTGTTCTTAATGGTGTTGTCAATGCACTCATCAAGGGAGAGATTGAGAAACCAAGTTAGGTTGTGTCTTGGTTTTATGAGTGATTGACATGTTTGATACGAGAAACATGTCTGTGATAAAGTTTAGGTGCATCGGAAGGACCCGTGGTAGAAGAAAGATGCTTGCTTGTCTTATGGTGTGCAGGACTTGGATGCTCCTCAATTATCAATAGCATGTTATCAGGACTAAGTGTGGAGCTTGGTGTCAAATGATCAAGGAGGTCGAGTGAAGTTAAGGATGATCCTAATGGTACACATAAAAATGAAGCAAGTCATGGACTAAAGAATGATGAAGACAGCGTGTTGACCAAGTCCTACGAAGTGGATGCCATTGCAAGTGACAAGATAGCTCGAGGGATCGAGAGCGAGAGAGACTTGCTGGCAGTTAAGATGGCAAGATGGTGGACTCGTTTCAAGATCAGGATGTGCTTTGTCGGTTTTGGCTCAAAAACATCAACTACATCAATCCATAAATTCAAAGATCAACGGTCGCGATGTGAAGCCGTGGAAGCCACAAAAGCTCCGCATCAGACAAAATATCCAGAGCCTAGGTTTTTAATGTTTTGCAGGTTTTTAATGTTTTGCCTAGGGAGCCTACATTTATATTAAAAATACCCTAGGGCCATTTGTGTCTTTTCCTATTTTTGTGTAGCCTATAAAAGAGGTTAGACAGCCCACTAGAGTTTTCCATCCATTTGAATCAAACTTTCTTTTATTCAAAAGTGAATCACTTTTTGTTCGTCTAGTCTCTTACGAGTTCCTTCGCCACCATAATTTTCTTGGCTGCCAGTTTTGTTCCTCCGTGTTGTTTTGATCGGTGTGCGTAATTTGTTCTAGCTCTGTTGGTGTTATTATCTGTGCTGCCCAGTTTTTCCAGCCTTGGTCGTCGTTCCGTGCGTGGGCGTTACTGCTGGTCTGGTGTTTCCCTGTCGTGCAAAGCAATTCTACTTTGACCTCCGTGTGCCTACATGCGAAGTGGTCACCAGGCTGTATCTACGTAGCATCGCTTCTGCGTCTAGTAGTTTTCTTCTCTAATTTCATTTTTCGTGCGTGGAGGGAGCCATCGGGCTGTGCATACACAACAACTTATAGGCCATCAGAGCCCAGCCAGTTGTTTTCCATGCCAAAGCAGGTCGATTTGTTTTCACTGTATTTTACTGCAATTTGTTATCTTACTGGTTTGATCGAGCGTACACAGCTTTTGCCTTGGACAGTGAGCTGCTACATCCTGTATTTGATTAATTTGCTGGTGCTGTTTTTCTATTTCTATGCACTATTGTTTTTCTGTCGTTTTGGTTCTTCCGCCGATGTGTAACCATACAAGCAATTTATGTTGATCTGCACTATCTCAGTTCATGTGCCTCTGCTAGGCTTATTCATCAGCTTCTCATTGCCTCGGTTAGTGCATGTGGTTTGTGATTAGATACTACTGTTGTTTTTGTTTAGCATTTGTGCGTGTGGATCCTGCAGGCGGTGCTTTGGGTTTCATTTGCACACTTCAACTGCGGGAATTCATATTCTTGAGATCAAAGAATATAACTTATATGTGTTTTCTTGGCTGAAGACTGCTAGTTTGAGTTTCTTGTTTTTTGGAAGAGACTTGAGTGAAAAGAATAGACCATCATTTCTAAAGAATTGTCGAGGCTCCTATTCACTCTCCTCTATTCGTCTATTTTGGTCCTACACTTTCCTCACACTCACAATTTCTCATCCTACTCTAACAATTTGGTCACAGTCTTGGCTATCGTGGAAATATTCTCAATGAATCGACAGTAATAATCCACGAGTCCTAGAAAACTCTTATCTCAGTACAGTTTTGAGGTTGCACCCAATAAGTAATGGCTTCGATTGTACTAGAATCAATGGCAACACCTATAGATGAGATGATGTGACCTAAGAACATCACTTTCTTTATCCAAACCTCACACTTAGCTAACTTAGAATACAACTGATGCTTCATCAACTTCTATAATGCTAGACATAAATGTGCTACATAAACTTCCTCTGTCTTGAAATAAATAAGAATGTCATCAATGAACACTACCATAAACTTATTCGGATATTCCATAAATACATTGTTCATCAAGTTAATGAAGAAAGAAAGGGCATTGGTAAATCCAAATGGCATTACCAAATACTCAAACAATCCATAACTAGTTGTAAAAGTTGTCTTGGGGATATCTTCTTCTTGAATTCTTAATTGATGGCACCCTAACCGAAGATCTATCTTAGAGAATATTGAGGATCCTTGAACCTTATCAAACAAATTATCAATGCGAGTGTTGACGCCAAGATTTGGCAAGGCCTAGGCCCGCTAAGGATATCGCATGGTCAACATAAGTCAAGGAGACGATCAAAGATTGGTCAATGATGTCCGTCTGTTTTTGTTACAAGTGGCTAGAAAAGAGAAAGCCAATGGAGATGGACGAAGATAAAGATAATCTAGAATCAACTAAAATGAATTTTACTTGGATGGCAAGTCTCTATAATATAAATATGTATCTAATTAGCTAGGTTCAACACACACAATCAGAAACAACAAAACTACTATTTCGGCACATTGCCACCCTTGGATTCCTAAGGTTAATCTCGGCGGGGCTTGCCACTCAGAACTGGGCTGCATCGTTCCGATCTCCGGCAAAGAAGTGAGTCCCGCCACCCTGACGATTGTGTCAACCAGGTCAGTGTTCATCAAGGCTGCATCATATCGATCTCTTGAGGCATCAACCCGGTCAGCATGATCACTGGTTTATCTTGGTGTATTTTCTAGGTATAAGGTTGTATCACTTTGATCTCTTAGATTAATGTGAGTTAGGTGTCATAGTTCGAAGATTGATCGGTTAGGTTTGACATCTCATTCTATTGTATCTGGTTCATGATGTGTACCATTCATCTAAATAAAGTATGCCCGACGCATTGAAATGTTATTGGTTTCTCGTAGTTAGCAACTTCCTTAGTTAAGTCTGATCTTGTTGTTACGATGCTTTGGTGACATGGATACGTTGTTCGGTATGCTATGTTCAGTTTTTGTCAGAGTACAAGCCAACAGGTTATCTTTAATTCCACGTCACATTCTACCTGCATCTAGGAGGTACTCATCGGCCTTTAGGCACAAGGACTTTATCCTCACTGCATTTACTCATCGGCCCTACGGCCGATCGACACATTTAATCATGATTGTTTTATCCTAACCATAATCATCGGCTCGGTAGCCGGCCGGCTTTGCTACTAAGGTCGTTTTCTTTGGTTCCTTATGAGTTGCTAGGTCAAACTGATTGGCATGCTCATAACCCTTTTTCTCTAAGATTATAGGATCTGCACTAAAGTTAAGCAGACCTCCCAGGCCACATGTGTCACCAAAAAAGACACCAACACGCTTTTTGCATGCCTAGTGGGACATCCTTTAGATCATTCATCCATGGTGAGCGAAGTTGATAACAATAACATCATTCCGGTCACTATGGAGGCATTGACCGATGAATAAAGGATGGAGATAGAAGACCACGTACAAAATTACCAGAGATTGTATCTCAAGGCCTTCGACATGACTCGATCTGGTCTTGTCCAAAGGAATCAGTTGTAAAAAACAGTCATGACTAGGGAGATCGTCCAACGGGCCGAGAGTCCACAATTTAGTTTTCAGGAAACCATTTATAAACGCTCTCCATCATGCCCTCATTAATCAGTCTGAGGTATTAGTTAATACCTTGCAAGGGTTGATCAAGAAGACTATTGATGGTACGATTGCTCAGGAGTCAGCGCAAAACCCAGTGTACTTCCTGGCTAACCATCCTCATCTGCTGCAAAACCCTCAACATACTCAACTGGTGCCACCACCATAAGAGTCGACGAGGCAGTGTCCGCCGAATACTTTGTTCAGCCCGGAAGTTAGCATGACAGCCCCATTACGTATCCCTTCAGAAGAGGTACACAACCCTCCTAGCCTTTAGTCACGTCGCAAGGGCCGGTCAGGCAAGAAGTACCTCAACGTACATATGGAATTGTTAGTAATATGTTGCCTAAGCTTGTGCTGCCAAGGAGGCACCTAATGGCATCTCTCAAGGATACCATCAGACCGCATACTACAGATTGTCATCATATCCCATTGAAGAACAAAGATACAACACTGTTTGGATGGATCAGTACCAACATCCTCCAATAACTGATCGATATCCCGTGCCAAGCTAGCAGGAAGAATATTGGGTGAACCAAATCACTGAAGTTATTCGGGACTAGTTTGGCCTCAAACCTAAAGACGAGATGTACGTGTATTGGTGACTGTACCTAGAATGGTTTGACTGGGTCCCGCTACCAAACCAGTACATGGTTACTGACATCACCAAGTTTTTGGGGTAGGACTCAGTCTCCACGATTGAGCACATCAACCGTTTTCTCGCCAAGTGTGCTGAGGCATCGGTTGAGGAAGCTCTCAAGGTTAGGTTCTTCCCATTGTCTCCATCAGGATCAACCTTTAGGTGGTTCTCATCACTACAAGTGAACTCTGTTAGAGGATGGGCAGATTTGGAAAAAAATTCACAAGTACTTATTCACCGGCATAGATGACATGAATTTTACTGACTTGACAATAGTAAAACAAAGGATGGACAAGTTGGTGTAGGATTATGCGCAGAGGTTCCGCGACGTGAGATGTAGGTTATATAGCCTAAACCTCACCGACATGCAATTGGCTGAGTTAGCATTCTAGGGACTCCTGAATCCAATAAAAGAAAGGTTTTCATCACAAGAATTTGAGAGCCTCTCACACCTGGTACAACGGGTATCGGCCTATGAGATCCAACCCCAAGAAACAAAAGGGACATATATTAGAAGAAGGTGGCATACACTCAGGCGTTCCCTTTGGACTCCGATGAGGACAACGGGTCTGATGCAGAGGTCGGTTTGGCCGTATGGACCAGAAACAAGAAACAAATCATGTGTCCCTAGGTAAAGGCATCTGATAAAGAGGAAAAGAATGACTTTGACATCAGTATCACCGATAGGAAATTCGACCTATTGCTCAAAGAGAAGTAGATCTAGTTGCTAGCTAATCACGTGATACCGCCTATCGATGAGCTGAAGAAGAAATACTGTAAGTGGCATAACTCCCCGTCACATCACACTAACGAATGCAATGTGTTTAGATGGCAAATCCAATTTTCCATGGATATTGACGGACAACCTTTCCCAGTCAACATAGTGCATGCGCTTCGTGCTGACGATTGACATGTGAATAAGAGTAGGCGAGCCAGCAGCAGTGCCACTTCTTCAGGCCTGATTGAAAATATGAAGGAAAGTCAAGAGAAGGGGTGGACAACGAAGACGATCATGATTACTCACGATTCAACCCCCATTGGAATTGTGAGTTCTTCAGATTCTGCTAGAATAAAGGGTTGTGAGGATCCAAGTGAGGGTCTTCACTGTGGTTCAAGGTTATGATCAGTGATTGATGGGTTTTTGGCTATGATGTTCATGTATGGATGCTTGGATGTGTGTGTGTGTCTGTGCTGGTCTCGTGTGTGCAGGGTTGAGATACTCATCAACTATCGATGGTGAGGGATCAGGGTTAGACAGGGAGTCTAATGCCAGATGGTCGGGGCTGTCAGTCGAAGTTGAGATTGACCTCACATGTAAACATGGAGATCAAGCAGGACAAGGGATAACGGTCGATCGAGATGAGGTGTCATTCGAGTCAGCGAAAGGGAAGCCAGTACAATTGATAAGGCGCTCGAGGTATCGAGAGCGGGAGAGACTTGCTGGCAGTCGAGTTCGCGGACCGACGACGATCGTCGACGATCTAGGAGGCTTTGTCGGTTTTTGCTGAAAACCGTCTCATATCTGAATGTTTTAAGTTCCAATAATTAGGAGTTTATTTTAGTTTAGTAATTTAGATTAAGTGTAAATTTTTAGTATTTTCAGAATTCCCAAAATTCTTAAAATATATTGAAAGTATAGGGTCAAAGTTGTAATATATTGGAGTCAACTTATGAGTACTTTTTCAGGATGGATGATTCTGAAAATACTCTTTGGCTGTTTTATTAAACTGAAAAAGGCCAAGGGCACCTTTTTAAGTTTCCCTCCTAGGGTGGCCTATAAAAAGGGGACCAAGCCAAAGGGGGTTGGTGACAACTGTTAAGAGATATTCAGTCTGAATGTTTTTCCTATGAAGTACCATGTTTTGGTTCTGATTTCCTAGGCTTCTTCTTTCGGTTCTGAAGTTGGTTGGTTGATGAACGTCCTGTCCCAGATAGTGAATAGTAGATGAAGAACCTTCAGGTTTGTCTTCTGTTCAGAGGTTCAGTTTGTTCTATTTGTGTAGTATGTGATCTTTGTCATGAGAATGTTTGAGGTGAGATTGAGTTTGGTTTGTGTTTTATTGCTACTACTGAAGTTAATTTGTTGGATGAGCTACAGTGAGCTATGAATCCTCGGTTGAATATGTATTAGTTCTTTTCGTGAGGATTAGATTCAAGAAAGACTTTCAGTCTTTGCTGAGGAAACAATTTGCTTTACTTGTCTCTTCTGATTCATACATCTTTTGAGAAGCAAATCTTTACTGTTTTTAGAACTCAGTAGTTTCTATTTGGGTTCATGTTAAAGGACAGAGTATTATAAATGTGTTGAACTGTTTTTTATTTGAGTGTAACTAGAGACATGGTTCAGATTTCTGGATGATTCCTAGTTAGAGATTGCCTTGGATCATCACATTTCTGCTATGAACAGAAATTTTTCTCAAGAACAACATCTGATGTCTCAGGATTCATGTCATGAACAGATCTCCTTTTTGATGTCTTTTGATGTCTTTTGAGAGGGTTGGTAGACCCGCTGCTGATGCTGTAAAGCTGGTGAATGTACTGATTTTATGAGGTCATTCTGCTCATGAAAAGTACTTTTTCTGAAAAGCCACACTGATGTCCATGAGTTGTCTGGAATTTGTCTGATACGATTTTACTTTTGGTTGATTCTTTACATCTACTTTGTATAACTAACATCAGTTTCAGAATTACCTTTGTGTCATCAAAGTGCTGTTCTCAATACAAGTTATTATTCTGTTAGCTGCTACTATTTTTGATGAAAACAGATACTTGTCAAAATTTACAGCATGAGTGCTAGAAGACATATCATGTCTGTTCAGCATTGTATTCTGAGTTTCTCATGGTTGATCTGAACTAAAAATAGTGATCAGTTTGAATTCAGAAATGAGTTGGTACTATTTGTTATGCTGACTGAATTGTGTTCTGAGTTTTTTTATTGTTCATCTGAACTGTAAACAGTGATCAGTTTGAATTCATAAATGAGTTGGTACTATTTGCTATGCTGATCAAGATCTGAACAGTGATGCGTCTTAATGCAATATTCTTTGCTTTCTGAATTGGTTACTTGAACATGTAACTTAATCTTTTTTGATTTGATTGAACTGGTTGCACTGAAGTTTCTGAATTCAAGATACTGTTCAGATTCAGAAATTACAGAACATTTGTGAGTTGACAAAATTCAGTTGAACTAAATCAGATGTGTTGTTAACTGTTCAGTTCTGCTGAAAACTGCTAGTCTCAATTCTTGTCATTTTGGCTGTATTTCTGTGATTGTGTGGCTGAGATCTTATGTCTAGGACTATGAACAGAAGGTATGTTCATCCTTGCTGCTAGGGGAACAATACTGCTGCTGAATCCAAAGTTTGCTACTGAATTATCAAGGTCTCAGACTATAAGGTACTGCATGTACTACATCAATTCCTTTAAGGTTCAGATGTGCTGTAAGGATTGCTTTCTCTGTATGTTGCTTTACTGAATTGTGATATCTGCTTTGAGGGTTGATGAAATTACAGATGCATGTTTTCCCTTGAACACTCTCAGTCAAGCAAAAGTATTCTGAACTTTTCAGACTGAGTACAGTACAAGTTTATTTCAGAAAGTACTGATTTAGTTCCATTTTCAATATTTTGTTGAGTTAATGAATACTGTTCATTGCTATCAATAGAAGTGTGTGATCTGATCCAGTATTCAATAATAGGCCGAAACACTTTTGTTCATGAATTTAATTTTGTTGGGGAAAAATACTTCACCCTCAGGACTTAGAGATTGATAATCAAGACAACTTATCGGCTTCGAAGCTCCGAGCTTATACTCGAAGACGGTGGAGTTATTAGGCCGAAGAGTGCTTTGACTTAATATCCGAAGGTACCCTCCGCAGGCTATGAAGCTCCGGTGGAAAACTGCAAGTCTGATAAGATGTTTGGCTTATCTACTTTCTCCAGGTAGATTTTACCATTTTAACCCTGTTCAAGGTACCGAATAGTTTCCACTATGTCGGTTGTAATTGAGGGGTAAATAGGTCTTTTCCTTAGACTTTTTTGCCTATAAATACCCCCTTCTTACCCTGTAATAGGCATCGAATACTCAGCTATTCAATAGACAATTTCGGACTACTTAAGCTATTATCCAATTCGGAGGCTTGAGATAGTTCTCAACACAAATTCATTGTTTGTTAGTTCTTAATCTTAGAGAACCTGTTAGCGTAATCTTTTACGCCAATAGTTGGCACCGTCCGTGGGGAACCTAGTTCTAAAAGCTAGTTCTCTACTGTTGACTGCATATCGAAGAGCACTTGCGGAGGGAGGTTTAGAGTCTCAAGATTCCGCGCACCCTTTGGTAAGGGGCTTCTTAGTACAGTTCGATGGCCTTTCCTCGCCTTCCCAAACCAATCAAAGTCTTCGGTCTTCGGACCTCTTTTTCATTAGCTATGCCTCCCAAGCGGAGCCTAGCCTCGGATCCTCCCCGAAGGTCCCCTCGGACCAACGGAGCATGACCTTCAGCTGTTCCAACAACCCCTGAAGGGGTCACTGGACATCGAGTACCCAGAAGCCCTCGGGCTGCTCCTACGGTGCTCCAAATCGATCATGCCAGTTCCTAGGACCCGGAGCTCCCCTCCGAAGGAGATGAAGACCTTCCTAAGGACGAGGTTGCTTTGGTAGCATGACTTCAGAAGGAAGTGGCTAGGTGGAGGCAAGAGGCTGCTGATCGCCTCCGCTCCCAAGCCTCCACCCAAGCTCCAGAAGGGCCTCAAGATGGTGGTGCTCGCAACCTTCCCGAAGCTATTCAAGTCCCGGGGAGGCTGAGAATGCATCCTTCGATGATGAGTCTCCACTGCATCTGGACTTGCAAAAGGTTATCTTCGATCCTAGGTTCAAAGCCTCGAAGCTGCACAAGTATTCCGGTGGGTCTGACCTCGGAGAATTTGCTCGTTCATATGCCCTGGCAATAGAAGCAAGTGGGGGGTGCGTAACACTATGGCGAAGTGTTTTCCCCTTGCTCTCGAAGGTGTGGCTCTCCGATGGTTCTGGTCTTTGAAGCCAGGATCGATCAAATCCTGGGAGCAGTTGAAGAGGAAGTTCGTAAGCAACTTTCAAGGTACCTTTGTGGCTCCGATGTCAATGGAGAGCTTATTTCAGGTGAAGCAACGAGGAGGGGAGACGCTTCAGGAATACTTCACGTGCTTCACCCACACAAAATCGCAGATCAAGATCTTGTCTACCTCTTCGGTAGTCGACGCCACCCATGAAGGGGTGTTGAACCCAGATCTCCTAAGCAAGCTCCATCAAAAACCAGTGTCATCCATGGCACAGCTGATGGCATACTTCGAATAGTATGCCAAAGCTGAGGAAGGCTGCCTCCGAAGAGCCGCAACACCTACACTAGCCCTTCGGGAAGTCAAGATGGAGCACGAAGCCTCAACCCCTCCGCAACCCCCTCAAGACAATCGCTTTAATGATCACAGGCGGGGAAAGAAGCACTTCTGCTCAGAGGTGTTGAACATCGCACCCTCCGTTCCGAAGGCACCTGCCAACTTTCAGCAGGCGCAAGGCTTCATGGGTGGAGCACCGAAGCCCCAAGAAAGGATACCTGGCAGGCGTCAGAGTTTTTTTTGCTACGTGCATGGCGACAATAGAAGCCATTACACGAAGGATTGTAAGGCGGTATTAACCCTTCAGGGTGAATACCTAGAACGAAGTACCGGGCGAGGTACTTCAGATCGAACCCCTCCAGCGGCACGGTCAGAGCCTATGCAAATCGTGGCCCGAGCCGGTGCCCCCGAAGCCCCCATGCAGCTACCAGTGGCCAACAGTATTCCACCGCCGAAGCAAGAAGACCCCCAAGACCGCGACAAGAGAGTGGTCCTGCCCATCTCTAGAGGGGGGACCCTCGGTAACATGTCCAAGAGGCAGCGACGAGAATACGTCCGCGAAGTAGGACACATTAGGACCTCGAATTCTGCGGAGGGAATGCCTGAATGGTCTCATGTACCTATTTCCTTTACCGCCAGTGATGATGTGAGGGTGAAGTTCCCCCATGCTGACCCCTTGGTCATTTTAGCAGATATAGCTGGGGTGGAAGTTCGAAGGATCCTGGTGGACGGCGGGAGCTCCACAGACATACTTTTTGTCCAGGCCTTTGATCAGATGTGCATACCTCGGAGGCATTTACTTCCAGCAGCCCGGCCACTTCAAGGTTTCACAGGTCTGCCTCTCGATGCCCTCGGCCAAATAGGCCTTGAGGTTGCCTTCAGAGAGGGGCCCTTGGCCAGGGTGGAAGAGGTGATCTTCGATGTCGTCGACGCCCCATATGCCTACAACACAATTTTCGGACGGGGGATGCTGAACCAGTTTGGGGCTATAGCATATCACAACTATCTATGTCTCAAGATGCCCACGCAAGGTGGAGTTCTCACTATTTTAGGAGACCAAGCTGTAGCCCGAAGAACGGGGTATGGTCACGGCCAACCGTTGGACCCTCGGCAAGTACACAGTGTGACAAAACACACCGAGGAGGTTCTAGAGTCTTCGAACTCTTCGAAGGGCCTTTCCCTCAAGCCAATCCCGGAAGGTGATGTCGTCACGAAAATAATTCTGAAGGATGGAAAAGAGTACCCAATACAGTTCGGCAAGGGGCTATCTCCGGAGATAGCTGCCTCATTGGAAGAAGTAGTCAAGCAAAATTTGGACATATTTGCCTAGACTAACGAAGACATTACCGGGATTGATCAGAGTATCATCGAGCATAGCTTGCTTGTCAACCCGAAGGCTAGGACAGTACGCCAGGGGCTCCGTAAGCTTTCTGTAGAGAGGACAGACCTCACCAAGATCGAAGTGGAAAAATTATTAAGGGCTGGCATCATCAGGGAAGTAGCCCACACGGAGTGGTTGGCTAACCCCGTTTTTGTTAGGAAAAAGGGCTCCGGCAAATGGCGCATGTGCATCGATTTTACATCATTAAATAAAGCATGCCCGTGAGACCCCTACCCTATGCCGTGAATAGACCAGCTGGTGGATTCTACAGCTGGCTCCGAATTGCTGAGTTTCCACGATGCTTACTCCAGTTATCATCAAGTCTGGCTAAAGCGCGAATACGAAGCCATGACAAGTTTTATAACCCTATCTGGAGTATTTGTTATGTAAGAATGCCTTTTGGCTTGCGGAATGCCGGAGCCACATTCTCACGTTTGATAGCTAAGGCTCTAGGTCACCAGATAGGTCGAAATGTCGAAGCCTATATGGATGACATTGTAATAAAGAGTGTTGTAAAGCACCATCATAGTCTAGACTTAGCAGAAACTTTTGAGAGCCTCCGAGCATGTGGAGTTCGCCTCAACCCTGAAAAATGTATATTCGGGGCGCAAGCAGAAAAATTGCAAGGGTACTTAGTTTCAAGTAGAGGAATTGAAGCTAGCCCAACGCAGATAAGTGCACTGCAGAGAATGGCTCCACCAGAAAATTTGAAGCAAGTCCAGAAGCTAACAGGATGGCTCGCAGCCCTCAACAGATTCCTGGCTAGATCAACAGAGCGAAGCCTCCCAATATTTAAAGCCCTAAAGGGGTCTGAGAGTTTCAAATGGACGCTGGAGTGCTAGAGAAGCTTCGATGATATTAATGATTATCTTGGAAATCTATCAACGCTTACTGTGCCCCTCCAGGAAGAAACTCTCCTTTATCTTGCAGCAACGGGCTCCGCAGTGAGTGCAGTGCTGGCCAGGGAGATAGAGCTTAAAGGAAAACTGGTGCAGAACCCAATATACTTCATCTCAGAAGCTTTGTCTGGAGCAAAGACAAGATACTCTGAGCTCGAAAAAATTGTATATGCTTTGGTAATGGTCTCGTGGAAGCTAAGGTAGTACTTCTTAGCACATAATCTCATTGTCCCGACCTCATATCCCCTTGGTGATATTCTTCGGAGCAAAGATTCCACGGGTAGGATTGGAAAATGGGCTGTTGAGCTAGCCCCCTTCAGTATTTCCTTCACGGCAAGAACATCTATTAAGTCCCAAGTCATAGCTGACTTCGTGGCCGAGTGGACTCCATCCGCAGTTTGGGCTCCGGAAGAAACCTCCGAAGGTCTGTGGACAATTTTTTCTAACGGAGTCTATCAGGCATCCGGTGCCGGAGCTGGAGCTGTAATAATATCGCCGTTAGGACAGAAGGCCATGTATTCTGTGAGGCTCTACTTTAAGACCACCAACAATATTGCAGAATACGAAGGGATCCTACTAGGCCTACGAAAAGCAAGGGCAGTTGGAGCAACAAGAATTATAATAAAAACAGATTCCCAAGTCATCGTAGGGCATGTTTATAAGAGCTTCCAAGCGAGGAATCCGCATCTTGCAAAATATTTAAAAGAAATCCGAAAGACCGAATCATTGTTTAAAGGAATTTCTATTCGAAGCATCCCTCGAGCGGATAATCAACTTGCAGATATTCTAGCGAAGGCTACAGTCGGAGCATTGGACATCCCGGAGGGCGCTTTTTATGAAGAACTTATGAAGAACTTATTCTAGCGGACTCCAATTTTGGATGTTTACAAAACAGTGCAGCTTTAGTAGAAGGTCTGGATTTCCGAAGGCTCCAAGCAAGGGCTCAAAATTATGAGCTTGTCAACGGAATACTTTATAAAGTCGGAGTTTTTTCCCCCATACTTCGGTGCATTCACAACCCGAGGGCCAAGACATACTTCGGGAGATTCATGAAGGCCTATGCGGCAGCCACCTAGACCCTCGTGCTCTAGCAGGAAAGACACTTCGACAGGGGCTCTATTGGCCAACAATTGTAAGAGATACAGAAGAATTGGTTCGAACCTGCCAAGGGTTCTATTGGATGGGTAGGCGGAGCCATCGTCCACCGACACCTCTTCAAGTTATTGCTCCGGTATGGCCAATGGCACAATGGGGAATGGATCTCATTGGCCCTTTTCCAATGGCAAAAGGCAGCTTGAAGTTTACGGTGGTAGCAATCGAATATTTTTCTAAATGGGTTGAAGCTGAACCCCTAACTGCTATCACTTTAAGAAATGTGCAAAAATTCTTTAGGCATAATATCACTTTCAGGTTTGGAGTGCCTAGGGAGTTAACTGTTGATAACAACACTCAATTTGACGTTGAGCCCTTTAAAGAGTTTTGCGAAGGCCTGTGCATCAAGTTATGCTTCACAGCTGTTTGCTACCCCCAATCCAATGGAGCTGTCGAGCAGGCAAATGGAAATATTCTCTCCGGTTTGAATCGAAGGATTGTCAGGATAGCTAAGGGGATGTGGACCGAAGAGCTCCCTAAGATTTTATGGTCCATTCGGACCAATCAAGATAGGTCCATGGGCTTCACCCCATTTAGGCTATTATTTAGAGACGGGGACATGACTCCTATGGAGCTTAAAGGTGGATCCCTTCACGTAACGGAGCCTAGGAATGATGATGAAAGAAACACTTCACTGGACTTGTCAGAAGAGATAAGGCTTCGAGCTGTCGCCAATCTGACGAAGTACCATGACCAAATGAAGGCATGGTATGAGCCGAAGATAAAAGTGAATGAGCTTAGACCAGGCCATTTGGTGTTGTGAAGTGTAATTGGTCCGGGGAAGCTAGGAAACAAATGTGAAGGACCATATATTATCCTACGCTCAGTACGCCCCGCGTTGTTTAATTTAGCTAATTTAGAAGGGCAAGAGTTGAAGCATGCATGGCATGTGGAGGACCTTAAACGTTATTACGCTCTGGTGCTCCTTGTAATCAATTGTAAAAGTACCTTTATAAGTTAAATAAACATGGAGGTTCAAATTATGCTTACTCTTCAAATATTCCTTACCCCTGGTTGACGCATTAGGGGAACGGAGATGCTTGCGGAGGAAAGCATTTTTCATCGGAACCCAGCAAATGACCTTTGAACCATTGGTTCAAGGATTCCGTAAAAGAGCCGAAGGAGGCCAAAGCTTACGGATTCCAAGCTCCAGCTTGTTAGAATTCGTAGAAGTCTAAGGACTTTAAAAGAATAGATTTTCGGCCTCTAGATTCAAAGAATCTGTAAAAGAGCCGAATGTGGCCAAACCCTATGGATTCCAGGCTCCAAATTGTTAGGATCCATAGAAGAGTCTAAAGACTTTAAAAGAACATATTCCCAACCTTCGGGTTCGAAGCATCTGTAAAAGAGACGAAGGTGGCCAAAGCCTACGGATTCCAGGCTCTGGCTTGTTAGGATCCGTAGAAGAGTCTAAGGACTTTAAAAGAACAGATTTTCGGCCTTCGGGTTCGAAGCATATGTAAAAGAGCCTAAGGTGGCCAAAGCCTACGGATTCTAGGCTCCATCTTGTTAGGATCCGTAGAAGAGTCTAAGGACTTTAAAAGAACAGATTTCCGGTCTTCGGATTCGAAGCATCTGTAAAAGAGTCGTAGGTGACCAAGCAATAAGGTTTCACGGCTCTAGCCCAATGAAACACTTTTTAAAGTCCTAAGCGACTGTTATCGGAGCTTACAAGTATAAACTTAGTTCCGAAATTTATAAACATCACAATACGAACGTGCAGTTCGAAGAACTCTATGAAAGAGTAAAATATGATTACCAAGTGTTATGTGAAGCATAAGGTTATTATATCAATCATTGTGTCCGACGGACCCTATCGCAATGCGTATGGTCCACCACCCACAAGGAGGGGCAGGAGAATAAGGTACAATCAAGTGATGCTTCTGAAACATATTATATTAATTTGGTAATCATATTACATTACATCATGAAAAATTTGTATCTATACCAAGAAGGAAACGAAGACCTCTTCGATCCCTAGAATTTTAATTTGGTAATCATATTATATTAACTTGTCCCAAAGCATAGAATTTTAATAACTTTACGCTTAACCCTCTTCCCTTCTTTCGAAGCTCGGAAGTCCTTTTGCTCTTGGTGAAGTTCAGCCCAAGTCCGAAGTCGTTCAGGGCTTCTTTCCCAGCTTCGAAGCCGTTCAGGGCTCTTTTCTACTTGTTCTTTATCAGTATTTTCTTCTTCGGACCATTCAATGCACATGAGATAAACCATGATAAAAATTGCGTGGTCTAGCAATAAAGTGCGAACTGGAAGTCGATGAGGTCTCCAACTTGTCGAGCATCAAAGCCTCTTACACGTGGTCTATCACCATATGAAGAATGGTGTACACCACAAGAGGCAAAATCACTCTCAACACCATGTGGGGCCTCAAAATCAGGATAAGAGCGGAAAGCATACTCATGCATACCTAAAGATGGGTAGGGCATGTCCTAAAAGATCATAGAAAAATACCGACGCTCATCCCTGATACGACGAAAGCAAAACCCAACCAAATGACCCACCCGATGACAATAGGAACAGTGATACACTTTCTTGGGTGTGTGGGTATGGGTCTCAGGCGCAAATCTCACAGTTTTCTTGGGTTTTGGGTAAAGGAGGTTCATCTGAAGCACGAAGAGCTTTCTTTGTCGGTTGGGTAGGATTCTTGGCTTTTTGATCGGTATCTAACTGGGCTCTCTCTTTCTCAAGGGTAGTGGGAGGAGTGAACACAGTTTCACTCAAAGTGTTTGGAGTGGTTCTCTGATAACCCAACCCGAGAGCTAACCCTGCCCTGTCAGCACACATTTTGGTTTTAGCCAAAAGCAGGTCCATCCTACCCTTTCCTTCAGTGCATTTTTCCATAACGGAGAGAAGGTAGTCATTCTCACATTTCAATTTTTCCGCTTGCTCTCTAGCAAAGCTGAGTTGGTCCTTAAGGGTGATGTAGGTGGGACATGCTGGCTACACATCCTTAGAACAGTCAGCACTCTCCAATCTAGCCTTAAGTTCATCAACATGCCTGTTGGCGCAATATTAATTCCCCTAAACAGGGGCCAAATGACGTCATCCTCTGGCAACCTTCAGCTCGGAGCCCGACACTGTCGAAGCCTGTTCCTTCCTGAAGAAGCTGTTTCCAGGTCCAGGGTTCCCTCCGGAGCGAAGCCCTCGGGCCCCGTCGAAGCCCTCTGGAGCGAGGTCTCTCGGAACCCTCCGGAGCGAAGCCCTCAAGATCCCCTGAAGACCGCTAGAAGTTAAGTCTCAGGCTAACTTCGAGCCCTGTTCGGAGTTAGCCTTCGAGCCCTGTTCGGAGATAGCCTTCGAGCCCTGTCTGGAGTTAGCCTCAGGGCTCCCTTCGGAGCTCCTCAGAGCAAGCCTCTGAACCCTTTTTCGGCCTCTTCGGAGCCTTGTTCGGAGCCTTGTTCGGAGCATGCTTCGAAGCACCCCTTCGGGGTGCACTTCGAGGCCTTCTTCACAGCCTCCGCCAGAAGAGCTCCGGCCCTTACTTCGAAGCTTAAGAAATATCTAAGTGTATGGGCCATACCGGGGGCCCCTCCGCCCCTGGTATGTCGTTTAGCTGGTCAAAGCCTGGCGTGGCCTGACACGACTGTAAAGCTGTAAAACACTTTTGTACTCTAGCTAGCTCTTTTTCCCTTTTTACCCCTGTGAGCCTAGGACTCATAGAGGGCTTCTCGGTCTTTTCCTTAAGGCCTGCGTGCCTATAAAAGCAGGGCCAAGCCCTTGTAGCAGGAAAAGGCCAGGGCCATGAGACCTTGGAATTTACTTCTCCATATCGAGGCATACCATGCCAAATCCAGCATAAACTGGACGTAGGGCTATTATCCCTTAGGGGAGGTCCGAACCAGTATAAATCATTTCTCCCTCTAAGAGAACCCTTCGAGGTTCATTTTACACTCCGTATACACATATACAAAACCTGTGCTGTAGCTAACAAAATTGCTACAACAGTTGGCGCTGTCCGTGGGGAACTTAGTACTAGAAGCTAAGTTCTCTACCACTGTCTACAACTCGAAGTACGACTGAGGGGGGAGCTTCGAAGCTTTCTTGCTTCGCGCACCCTCCGGCAAGGGGCTTCGGGTGCAGCTCGAAGGCCATCTTCACCTTCCTCCTTCACATACCGGAGCTCACTCTCCGGCAAGGGGCTCCGTTCCACGTGTCGAAGGCCGTCAAAGCCCCAAGGGCTACAAGGTATGTACAGTCCGAAGCCCTACTTCGATGTACCAATCTGCAATTACATTAATATAAGTTCGAAGCCCTGCTTCGCCTTAAATTCGAAGCCCTGCTTCGCCTTAAAGCCAAAGCCCTGCTTCGCCTTAAAGCCGAAGCCCTACTTCGCCTTAAAACCGAAGCCCTGCTTCGCCTTTGAATGCAAACTTTTGCTCCATCTTATTGAAAAACCGAAGCCATGCTTCGCCTTGTTGAAAAACCGAAGCCATGCTTCGCCTTATCAAAAACCGAAGCCATGCTTCGCCTTGTTGAAAAACCGAAGCCATGCTTCGCCTTATCAAAAACCGAAGCCATGCTTCGCCTTATCAAAACACGAAGCTTTGCTTCGCCTTATTTAAAAACCGAAGCCTCGCTTCGCTTTACAAAATCCGGAGCACCCCTCCGAAGGCTACACAGCGCCTCCGGGCCCGTAGCAGTGGGCTTTGAGACTTCCGGGCGACAGCTCGGCAAGTCCGGGAGTCCAGGCTCCGGCCTGGTGCATCCCAGGGTCGTAGGTGACCCAGAGTCAAAGGTGGCTCAGAGTCGAAGGTGGCTCACCTATCACAGGTTCGGTGAATCCACACCAAATATCCTTTTCACTACAGGATCAAGCTCCAGAAGCCTTGCTTCGCTATCTAAACACGCACCGAAGCCTCGCTTCGTGTGATGTAATCTAAGCTAAAATTAAGCTTGTCGAAGTCATACTTCGCTAAAAAATCTAAGTGCGTTTCAGAGCTTCGCTCATGCACGGCATCAAAATCCCAGCATGTCGAAGCATGCTTCGCTCAGTTTGATTATGCGGAAGCCTTGCTTCGCACCAAATTGACGCGTTCGGAGCCCACAAGAGGCCTTCGCTCAGTGAAATTCCAAGTATCCGAAGCCGCCAAAAGGCGCACCCCTTCGCATATTTATATTTTGCCCGCATCAGCAACGACTAAGTCCCTAACTGCCACGAGAAAGGGGGGAAGCATGTATGCGAGGTGTGCGAATGTAATACGCAGGACGAGCGTGACAAGCTAAAACGTTCGAAGCCAAACAATGCGAAGCATACAGACGAAGTATGCAAATATAATAAACTCCATTCATTGTATGACAATTGAGAAGTATGTTACAAATATACTTCGAAAACAAACTACGTATAGTCTTTATCTAAGCCTAAGAAAAATCGAGTGCGAGGCCCCAACCCTCGCTTGCCTCTTTTTCGGCCAGGGCCCCCTCGACTGGACGTTGCTTCGTCGGAGCCCGCTCTCCCTCGACCGGCCCGTCCAGGCTCCAAAGCCCGCAGGCTTCGTCTTCCACTTTGCAGGTCGCTCCAAGTTAGCGAAGCAGGCGGTGCCGTATCGAAGGCAGAAAAGTCTAGGGCTTCGTCGCCTGCTAAGGCCGTTCGCGAAGGCAAAGACAAAGGGCTCTGAAGGGACTCCGTCTTCACAGCGGCTAGTAAATCCTGAGCTACTTTGGAGATGGCTTCGCCGCTAGGCCCCCTCAGAATCTTAAACCGAGGGGGGCCTTCGGACCTAGCTACTTCGAGGATCGCCCACAGGTGTTGAAGCTCTTCGGAGTCCTCGAGGACTTCGAGGTCTACGCTCGGAGGCTGAGCCTGGGCAGGTATAAAAAACCCCCGCATTCATATTAATAAGCTGATAGAGTTTTTACAAGCCTGCAGCTAAGTATTACAAAAGGCCTAAGGAGATCTACACCTTCGGAGGCGGAGGTGTCGAAGTCGAAGCCTGATCAGGCGCAGCAGGCACTTTGGATCGGCGGTGTTGAAGGGCCTTCTGGAGGTTGAGGACTGCTTCGCAGCCTTGCTCCTTCCAAGGTTCCTGCAGCCGCCGCCAGGCTCCGCGAACTTCGGCCGGAGGCGTCACCAAGTGCGGACCCCCGAAGGCCACTGGGGTCACGGAGGTTGCCGCCCGAAGGTGGTCACACCCCGCGTCATGGAGCATCTGTAGTACCCCTTGGCCCGCGACTCGACCGGCCATAAGAGCGAAGCCCGTCAGCGCTTCCTCCGCTATCGAAGCCGCAGTCTTCAAGAAGTCGACGCGATCCCCAATCGGGTCCTGATCGCCAAAGTCTGGAGCCCGACACTCAGTCCCTATTTTCTCAAGGACCTCGGTCAGGCTCTGGGTGGCTTCGCCAAGATTGGCCACGACGAAGTCTTCAAGACCCCGGGCCCGTTGGCGGATCGAAGCATTCTCCTTCGCCTGCCGAGCTTCGGCGTCCTTCGAAGCCTGGAGCTCCGCGCGGAGCCGAGCCGTCTCCGAGGCCAAGGCTTCCTTAGCCTTGTCGGCGTCAGCCTTCGCCTCAGCAACCGAAGCCTTGGCTCGCCTCCGCTTCTCGGCTTCCCCCCGAGACTTCGCGGCGAAGGGCCTCCGTCTCCTCTGCGAGGCGCTCCATCCGCCTGTCTGCAGAAGTCGAAGCTGCCGCATTCAGTGCGAAGGCCTGCAGAAATTCAAGAAATCATAAGTACTAACGAAAGGCTAACATATAGTTCAAGGCTGCAAGGGGCTCCGCTCACCCACGTGAGGACTTCGTTCGAGCTGACGAAGAGATCCATGGTGTCCAGGTGGCTAAGTTGGGCCACCAAGTCCCCCCTCCGCAGAAGCACAAGCCTCGCGGATACCGTGGATCGCCGCCGCCGTCACGCCCTCCCTCGGCTTGAAAGGGTGAACCACTGCCACGGTCGCCTCCGTGGGCTTCGGCGAGGTGGGGCTCAAGCCCACCACGTCAACATCTTCTTCGCTTCGAGGGACCTCGCGGCCTTCGCTGCCTTCGTCGTCGGACGAAGTACTCTCGGACTCCGAATCGCTGCTGCTGCCGCTGCTGCTGCCGCTACTGCTCGAAGCTTCCGTGGGCTTCGCATCGGCGGGCTTCGATCTGGCTTCGCCTACCGGCTTCGCCACGGCGGGCCTCACGTCGTCTTCATCCTCTGCAGGGAGCCAAGTCAAGATCCGCATATTGAAGAGAAGCATGCAAAAAGGGTTTACCTTCGTCGGAGATTTCTTGGAAGGAAGGTGGGGCTAAGAGTGCCCTCCAACTCCTTCGCTGCGAAGCCGGCGCATCCACCTCCGCGCCCGAAGTTGTTGCCGCCGGGGCATCCGTGGCCTCCTTGGCGGCGGGAGTATGCGCGTCGGCCTCTGCCGCCGAAGGCTTCGCCGCTAGGGGCTTCGCTGCCTTCTTCGAGGTCGGAGTAGTTGCGGGCTTCGCCGCAACGTCCCCCGGGTTAGAGACTTCGGCCGCGGGAACCTCCGGTTCGTCCTCTTCCCCCCTCTTCCTCTTGGCTCCGGCCAACGAGGTAGTCAGGTGGGCGAAGTCCGGCAAAGCAGGGAGCCCTCCGAGGTCGAGCGTGGTCCATACTCTGTTCCAGCGCTCCCAGGACCCCACCAGTGCGAGGCGCTGGGTCTGCTCCTCGGGGGTCGGAGTCCCGACGACTCGATCTGCCGCCGCGATGGCCTCCTCCGGGGTCCTCATTTTGAGGTGGGCTTCATGAAAGGTTTAAGTCAGAAGTGAAGATCTATGAAGTATTAAAGGCAAAGAGATTGCGAATCCTTACAGAAGCGGTCGAAGGCCAACTCGCTAAGTTCCCCTCGACCCGAAGCCTGGAAGAGCCCCTCCGACCAGGAGCGCGCGAGGGGGCTAAGCCGGAGGGTGATGAAGTCCTCCGCGAGGTCCCTCATACTCATCTTCGCCGCCACTCTCCGGAGCAGCAAGATCCTCGAGCGAAGGATGTCTTTGCTGGTCTTCACCACCCCTTCGCGTCAGTACAAGATGTGGGCGTTGGTACTTCGAAGGGGGGAGTTCGCGCCGACGGAGGCGTAGAACCACTCTTGATCCCACCTCGAGAACCACTTGTTGTTTACAGCCCTCACAGGGAAGTCGTCTTGGAACTCCTTCCGGAGCTGGAAGTTGGCGCTGCCGAAGGCCAGCGTCCTCTTGATGCGGTCTGTCCCCTCCCTTGGCTTCGGCTGGCAGTTGGCGTCGTGGAGGGCGACGAAGACGTCCGCACGGCCCTCGCAGCCCTCGGCCCTCATAGCCCATTCAAAGACAGCCAATCTCGCCACTGCGTTGGGCGAAAGTTGAGGGAGCTCGAGGTTGTAAGCCTTGAGGACTTCGCTCAACATCCCCACTGCTGGCAGCCCGAGGCCGGCTTCGAAGAAGGCCTCGAACACTACCACTTCGTCAGCCCGAGGCCTCGGCACGGCCTCTGATTTCTCTGGAACCCTAAGTTGGATCTTTGCTGCGATCCTCCCCTCGCAGGCCCTCCGGACGGACTCCTCCGTGGAAATCGAAGCCCTCATCTCCAAAGTCTGCTCGAACTTGTCGGAGGGCGTCCGAAGGTCCCTCGGCCCCAATTTCCTAACTGCAGGCTTCGCTGCCGCGGCCGCCGCTGCCGCTGCCTGCACTTGGGCGGAGCCCGAGCTCGAGCCCAAGGCCAAAGGCTTCGCCACTGCCTTCTTCGGCATTTTGGTGGGACTTCGATGCGAGGGGCTAGAAGCTAGCGAAGGGTGCTCTGCACGAGGCCAGAAAGAAGAAGGGAGCGAAGGTTGTAAGGCGGTGAGAAGAAAGCAAATGAGAGCGTGCCGAAGCTGCACGCGGTAAACCCCTATTTATAGGAGCGGTAAGAATTCCAACCGTCGTGGGCCGAACCCACTACCGAATGGGCCTCCGGCAAAGGCGAAACGGTGCAGCGCAGGGTAACGGTAACTTTCTAACCGTTGCGGAGCCGTTCGGGCTCCCCGAGGTCGCTCTGATAGCTAGCGCAGGCATTTATTACCTGTGGTTTTCGAGGTTACCTTCGGTCCAAGCTCCGAAGGCATGTTTGTCCGAAGTTGTAATTTTCGGGTCATTTGTCCCAATGACGCACGCACCCCTTCGTTCCGAAGGCCTGCACGCGAGGGGCTACTGTTGGCGCAATATTAATTCCCCTGAACAGGGGCCAAATGACGTCATCCTCTGGCAACCTTCGGCCCGGAGACCAACACTATCGAAGCCTGTTCCTTCCTGAAGAAGCTGTTTCCAGGTCCAGGGTTCCCTCCGGAGCGAAGCCCCCGGGCCCCGTCGAAGCCCTCTGGAGCGAGGTCTCTCGGAACCCTCCGGAGCGAAGCCCTCAAGATCCCCTAAAGACCGCCAGAAGTTAAGTCTCAGGCTAACTTCGAGCCCTGTTCGGAGTTAGCCTTCGAGCCCTATTCGGAGTTAGCCTTCGAGCCCTGTTCAGAGTTAGCCTTCGAACCCTGTTCGGAGTTAGCCTTCGAGCCCTGTCCGGAGTTAGCCTCAGGGCTCCCTTCGGAGCTCCTCAGAGCAAGCCTCCGAACCCTTTTTCGGCCTCTTCGGAGCCTTGTTCGGAGCCTTGTTCGGAGCATGCTTCAAAGCCCCCCTTCGGGGTGCACTTCGAGGCCTTCTTCACAGCCTCCGCCAGAAGAGCTCCGGCCCTTACTTCGAAGCTTAAGAAATATCTAAGTGTATGGGCCATACCGGGGGCCCCTCCGCCCCTGGTATGTCATTTAGCTGGTCAAAGCCTGGCGTGGCCTGACACGTCTGTAAAGCTGTAAAACACTTTTGTACTCTAGCTAGCTCTTTTTCCCTTTTTACCCCTATGAGCCTAGGACTCGTAGAGGGCTTCTCGGTCTTTTCCTTAAGGCCTGCGTGCCTATAAAAGCAGGGCCAAGCCCTTGTAGCAGGAAAAGGCCAAGGCCATGAGACCCTGGAATTTACTACTCCATATCGAGGCATACCATGCCAAATCCACCATAAATTGGACGTAGGGCTATTATCCCTTAGGGGAGGTCCGAACCAGTATAAATCCTTTCTCCCTCTAAGAGAACCCTTCGAGGTTCATTTTACACTCCGTATACACATATACAAAACATGTGCTGTAGCTAACAAAATTGCTACAACAATGCCTATCTCTCAAATTGATGCTCTCAATAAGCAAAGGACAGTTCAGGCATTCGTTAATGACCGCGGGACTAGACTCCACCAACAAAAGCTTCTTTTCAGTTAATTAAAGTTTTTCAACAGTTTGAGAATGTATAAAATGCAGCTGAGCAAGCACATCCATAATAGTAAGACATGACTCACAATCGGCAACATCAGACTTAGATTTCAAAATAGCAAGTTCAGTGGAGATAGCTTCTAGTCTAAGTTTTAGTTCTTTATGTTCTTTAGTAGCAAGTTTAAGCAATCAATCCTAAAAATAAACAGCATCATGCAATTCCTCATTCTGAACAAGAAGCTGATCACGGGATAGATATACCTCAGAAGTGTCAAGCTCGTCGCTGCTGTCGTCGTCGTCGACCGTGAAGCAAAGGTCGGTGAGGTCCACTGTCTTCTTCTCATTCTTCTCTTTCTTGGGAGGCTCCTCTTCCTCCGATCTTCCACAAAAGCTCTGGCTACTCTCTTAGCCAATTTTCCTCGCTTTCCTCTGAAATAGGGTTTCTTATTCCATTTTTGGTGCTTGTGCTCATTTTCATTTTTTATTTTCAGTTTAGGGCAATTTTCTTTTATGTGAGACGTATCTCCACATTTAAAACACCCCGGTGACCCTCCTCTCCTTTTGTCTCGTCTATCATTGTAAAAACAAGTGAACTTTCTAATGATGAGAGCTAGCTCCTCATCATCTAGAGAATCCACTTGTTCTTTTGTGACAGAGACAAGGGAGGACAAGTCAAAAGCACCAGAGAAAACACAAGATCTAGAAACGCTAGACAAATTACCTCGAGATGAGGTACCACTGCCAGGACTAAAAATCAAAGCAATCGAAGGCAAGAAGGCTTTTCTAGCTCCTGGTCGAGATGCCTTGGCTAACTCGGTGGACTTAAGCTTACTGAAGAGTTCATCGCATGTCAAAGTATCAAAACTCGCAGACTCTTCAATGCTTTAGATCTTTACTTCCCATATGCTATGATCCAGAGCATAGAGAAGTTTGATCGCTCGGTCATGATCAGAGTAAGATAGTGTCCCAGTGGAGCGCAAGTTACTAACAATTCCGTCAAAGCGAGCAAACAAAGCATCAACAGATTCGACAGGGCCTTGCACGAACATTTGGTATTCTTGATTATACGTGCTCTGCCTCCTAGCCTTAATCTGCGATGTGCCCTCATGAAAAGTACTCAAGTTCGAAGGTGCTGGACCCTGTCGTACTCGTTGCGACTCATATTGATAAAAAGAATGTTTCTAGCCTTGCTATTACATTCATATTGAGCCTTCTCAGTCTTTGAGGTACGAGTGTCAAGAATCACATATTGGGATGCAACAATGTCCCATATCGCACTTCCTTGGCTAAGCAAATAAGCCTCCATGCACACCTTCCAATAGGCATAGTCTCGACCATCAAACATCGAAATCTTGGTGTTCCTTTCCATGTCTCTAAAACAAGGATCACAAACCGGTTAACGTCAACTATTGATCAAATCGGCTCTGATACCAATTGTGGGATCGGAATGGTCACTAGAGGGAGGTGAATATGCGCCTCAACACATTCTTTCGAATGTGATGGCCTAATCAAATCACCAAACGTGCCTCTAAAACCACAGTTTCAAGTATTAATCCAATCAGTAGAAAAACTGAGCTCAACTAGATTCAGAAAACCCAAAACAGCTTTGTTTCATGATTTTTTAATCAACACAAATTGAAACACTCACACACAAGATCAATTCAAGTTTGTAGTAGAGAATCAACTTGTCGCAATTCAATCTCAATTGAAATCCTTGTACATCTGAAATTTGTTGGACGATGAATAGTAAAGGTAACTTCAACAAAATTCATTTGACATATTTTGATTCAGATTGCAAATCTTAATTTCAATTTAGTTTCAAATCAGCACACAATTATTCAAAACTTGTCAACCTTGCTGAACTCTGAATTTTCAGTAGGAAGTACAGTAAATTCAGAACACCTGAAAAGTACTCAAAACAGCAACACTGTACTTCATCCGACAACAGCTAATGCTAATAATTCAGAACTGGACATGGTTAATCAGGAACTCTTTTGATTCACAACTCAAGCTCTAAACAAATTAGTACTAATATGATTCAGATCACACTAACACTGATGTCAAATGAAGTTCAAAAATCCAACACAAATACAAAAGGCAGATCTAGAATTTAAACTTCTGAATTGATCTAGACAATGAATAGTAACATCCAATGAGTTTCAGCATTTAGGTTTTTAAAATCAAATTCAGACTTCAACTTTCTAAAAAACTAAACATCTGAAATCTGAATACTATAATCAATCAAATATCTTGATTCAATCTGATAAAACAATTCAAATACTGAAACTAAACTGGATTACTTTGCTCAAAGCTGAGAACAGATTTTAGGATTTAATTCAATTTTCAGATTACATAACTTGAGCAAACTTTGATTTCATACAGATTAACCACTATACATAAGATTCAGTGTATAGCATTACCAGATCTTAAAATTCAGAACTAAAAGAGCATTATCAGACTTCAAATTTGTAACAAACTGAATACAACTCAGACTATTCAGAAAAATCAAATGTTCAGTGCAGATCTGAACTACTGAACTGAAAACAATTTTCAATACTTGAAGATCACTCTTTAGCACCTATAACAATCCATACAAATCTTACTCCAGTTTGACCCAATTTAGTAAACAACAGCCAAACACTAGAATTAAAGTTCCCTGTAGCAAATCTGAAAAACAGCAAAACAGGATTTCTCAAATCAGTGTAGATGGCAGTAGCCAACTGAATTTGTCTTCTCAGATTTGCATCTCAAAACAGATTCAAATATTAAAGCTGAACTGACTGAATTTATCTCTAACAATCAATCATATATCAAACAGATATGATCAGATCTCATGTACACACACATAGTCAATCACATATTCATCCAAAGCAATTCAGCAATAAAGAATCTCAACAGATTGAATTCAGCATGATCACAGATTGTATCTAACTCAAACAGCATACAAGATCTTGACATTGAAGTGTGTATTCAGATCATGACCAGTGTTTTCAGAATATTAAAGCTTCAAGAATGTAAAATAACTCTCAGCACATACATCTTTCTGAATTTTTTCTAGCAAAGATGGCAATCCATAGCAATTGAAATAAGGACCACAAATTTGAAAATATTTGTACCAAGAACCATTCCCAAATGATTTGATCAAGAAATACTCCAAGGATCAGCCAATATGATGAAGAACAATTGAAGAGTCATTTCATCAAACATGTGAGGAGCAAAACCAAAACTGAACCATTTTTCAGAATAATTTTCCAGCACTGTAATGCCTACTTTGAGCAGAAAAATAATTCAGAAGACATCATAGGAACATGTTGTAACTTTCGAAAATAGATCATTCAAACTATTCCCAACAAAAGTTACATAAACTTCAACATGAACTTATGCACTAGATTCTCCAGAAAACGCAGCACAAAACTTTATTCATCCACAGAAACGTACCTACGCTGGAAACTGGATTTATAGTGAATAGTGTTTTCGAAAACACTGTGCAGAATCCGAAAATCTGCTGGAAACTTCTGTTCCTCGTCCAAAGCTGATTCAAAACTGAGTTTTCTCCTCTCTTTTCATTGAAAATTTTGTCTCTAAAGTCCTCAAATGGTTCAGCTAACATGGGGGGATAATATCCTACCAACTCGTCTTCTAGAAGCCCCCATTTGACATATAGACCATTAGTAATTTAAGAATTAGCAATTCTGAAAATTACCCTATAAAATCTAAAAGAAAAATTACAATTAGACTCTCCTTTCAATACATTTTCAGAGTAAAACCACTCTAAAAATATACCAAAAGGCTACACTACAAAACAGAAAATTTAAACTAAAACTAGACACCTATTTATTGAATTAACAAAAACAATAAATGATTCGATGGTTTTCAGCAAAAATTGACAAAGCCTCTCAACCCTTCGACTCGTGACACCGCTTCGTGACTCCGAGCACCAACAAGTAACTTCTGCTCTCGATCCCCTCGAGCCGCCTGAATGCTTGTCCCGGCCTCCCTCTCGCGAACCCGGTCGACTCGCCGTCACAGTCAGCCGTCCATCAGAGTCTCACTCCGTCTCTTCGTGCACTCTTGAGATCTTCTCCAACTTCACCCGGCCTCCCTGATCTTCCGACATCAAGCTACCCGCTCGACCCTTGATCACCCACCATCGACAGTCGGTCAGCATCTCCTCCCTACACAAACAAGACAAGCGAAAACAAGAACGCGATGCACCGCCGAAACCCTCGGCAGCCAAATCTCCATTCCACATCGAAACCCTCGATGCACTCAACCAAGCTCAACCATTCAACCACTCATACGCTCAACCTTGTCAATCACTCATCATCCAGACCGAAACCACCCTTGGTTTCTCATATTGAAAATCGAGGATGCTTGTGAGGTCTTAGAGCTTCAAAGGCGGCCCATTGCAGACGAAGTTCTTCCTTAATCTCTAACACTTTGACATCATCCAAAAAAGGTTGGAAAGCCTAAAAACATTTACAAATAATTCTTTTCATTCAACAAAGGATAAAAGCATAATTTTACATAATTGGGGTCCTAAGGAGAACTAAACCTTCGGGTCCGAAGGAGGCTGGCTACTCGAAGGATGCAACCGCGCTTGTTTTTGATAGAGTCCTTCATCAATCCATGTCTTGATAGCCGATCGGCCTTCAGCTCTCCAAGATGGTTGAAAGGCCTCCCAAGCTACAGCCACATCAGCGGAGGGAGTTAGGAGCCGGTCATCGCCGAAGTTGACAGGGGATGCTTCAGGTTCAAGGGAAACAGATAGCCCTAGATCTTCATAGTAATGGAGCACTCCGAGAGCAGCTACTTCACCGGAGATTTCTTCATGTCGAATACCCGCTCTCTTCATGGTCATCGCTGCTGCTTGGGTCATTTTCAGCCTCCATAGTAGGGGGACATCGCCAGTCAAAGAAGCACAAGAAGTGTCGATGTATTCCAGGATTTCCCGAAGGTTGTCCATAGTGTCCAAAGCCACTTTCTCGCACTTAATCTTGTCTTCAGACAAAGCATTCTTCGATGAAGACAACTCGTCTGTCAGGGATGAGAGCCTAGCTGCCTCCATCATCAAAGAATTCTTTTGTCCGAGCAAGTTGTTGACCTCCTCCATCAACTTCAGCTTCTCTTCTCGGAGCTTGACTAGTTCAACTCACGTGTTTGCTTGCTCCCCCCGCAGCCATTCCACTTCGGCCCGAAGCACGACCCGTTCAGCCTCGAGCTTATTGTTGGCAGCCTCCAAGCTAAGTCTAGCCTTTCTTTCTGCGGCCACCATCTCTTCCAGGCCCGAGGTTCGAACCTTAGAGCTAACAAGATTCCCTTGAAGAACTATTATCTTCTCCTTGAGTCGGTTGTTCTCTCGCTCATTTGATACAGCCGCAGCTCGAGCTAGGACTATTTGTTGCGAAGGGAGAAAAAGAGCAATGTAAGTAAACTATTTACATATGTTTGAACTAACTCTATTGTTGCAGATACTTTGTACCTGGTAGGCTACCCGCTCCAAAGCTGCGTCTAACTCCGACCCTTCACCTTCCCCAAGAATGGAAACCAAGCCAGTCTCTCCAACTTCGCGACTAGCCCGAGACAGAGGCTCTAGCAAAGTCCGAAGTCTAGTCCTTCGCTCTAGAAAAGGAGCTAGGAGTGGGAGCCTGGAGAAGGCATTCTGATCGTCCTCATTCAGAGATGGGCCGGAGCGCAGCGGGGTGTCTTCAAAGGCTTCCATGGATTGACCTCCCTCCATGGATTGGCCTCCGTCCATAGACTCTAACGGGGTCAACCCTGGAACAGGAGCAAGCAAAGGTCCCCCTTTACCGTTACCTTTCCCAGAACCCATCTTCATGGCTACTTCAAGAATTGGCTTCAGAGACATGGCAGCCTCTGGCACAACCTCCGTAGCAGGGGTTGTCTCCATGGGAATCGATCTTGTAAAAACCAAAGGTATTCGTTATTCCATAAATTTTGCAGGACATGAAAAGAAGAAAAAAGAAAAGATACTTAGCTAAAGTCTACCTTCGACGTCTTACTGCCGAACGAGCACTAGACTGCTCGGAGGCTCGAACATCTGCTCAAAGTCCTCTTTAGACTCCAGTCTTTGAACCGAAGGATCAGCTGCCAAATCTGCGACAACTGCAGCTATCACTTTGTCCGGAGGCGAGACTTGGGCATCTGCTATCTCAACTCCGCCTTCTTTCGCAACGGGGGCTTTTGACTAGGCAGGACGTTTTGAGTCTCTGCCTATTCGAGGTTGTATCCAGTGACGAGCACCGCCACTACTTCGTCTTGAGCAGGGACTTCAGCCCCCATTTGTGATTCCTCATCACCTGTTAGAAGGGCTTCAAACTCCCGTCCCATTTGTATGTTGGCTTCATCTTCAGATGACTCCGAAGACGAAGTAGAGGATTTAGAAGGGGTTAGGGCCTTCGGTTTCTAGGCCACCTTCTTCACAGGTGTCTTGGCTGGCACTGACGTCCCTGCTTCCACTTTCCTCTTTTTGGGAGCTAGATCAGAGATGTCCCAGTCCGGAAGAGTGGGGGATTCAACTCCGAGTATGCTCCATACCTGGTTGAATCGCTCCCAGCTGTCAACTAACTTCACCCTCCACTCCTTTTCAATGAGCGTAGGAGCTCTGAGAATCTTCTCTGAAGTCCGGACAATTTGCTCTGGAGTGAGGGTGGCGCGTGGAGCTGAAAGCTAAGATTTCCTTTTTGTTAGATCATTTTTATAAGAACACTACTGCATGTAAAACATTTTGCAGGGCATTCGAGGTTACCTGTGGCACTTGAAGAAATTTCTCGGAGTCCACCCACTGGGTTTTGTTTGAAGTTTATTGTCCAGCTGGCCATTAGAGGTGGAATTCAGAGTCCAATGAACTCCTCTGCTAAGTCTCACATGCTCATGCAATGACTTATGACTTGCAGTAGTCTGAGGCGAGCTTCGAGCTGGACTGGGTCCGGATGAACCTCTGCATCCCTCTGGTAGAAGATATCTTCGAGGGGTCCCGCCAAGGCGTTGTCCGCACCTACTTCAGCATAGAACCAGCGAAGGACCCAGTCTATGTACCATCTGGCGTTGATGGCCTTCGCTGGGAACTGAGTTTGGTATTCATCTCGATGCCGAAAGTTGATGCTGCCAAAAGCAATCACCATCTTCTCTCCTCTAGTCCCTTGTTAAGTCTTCGGTTGGCAGGAGGCCTTGTGAAGCGTTGTGAAGGTTTCGGCTCTCCCTTCGCAACCTTCAGCTCGCATCGCCCATTCGAAGATAGCTAAATGTGCGATGGCATTGGGTGACAGTTGAGGAAGGGTAACATGAAACAGTTCTAGTACCTCAGAGAGAAAATCTACCACCGGAAGCTCCAATCTAGCCTTGAAAAAAGCTTAGAACACGACCACCTCTCTGGCCCAAGGCAAAGGAATCACTTCTTTGCCGGGTTGGCGAATCTTGATCCCCGGACCTGTCTTCCCCTCAATCGCTGTTGCAATGGATTTCTTTGAGCACGTCGATGGTCCCAGGCTATATGATTGGTCTGAGTACTTGGACGACGCGGGGAGAAGATCATGAGGACTGGCCGGACGAGGATTGCCTGAAGGCATCACTGCTGCTGCTGCCGCCATCGCCTACTGCTTGGCCAAGTTTGAAGCCGGAACGGGAGCATTGTGACTGGTTTTCACCATGAGAGAAGATGGAACTCAAAGTTCGAGCTCAGAAAGCAGAAAGGGGGAAATGTGGGAGCAGTTGGTAAAGTATCCCAAATGCACTCTTACCCCTCTATTTATAATCTGTGTTCACAGGTATTATACCGTTCATATGCGTTTTCCATCTTTTTTACCGTTGCAATTTATCGCGACTCCTCGTGAGAACTCATTTCTCCATAAATGAAGCGGCACCATAATTCCTTCTGAGAAAAGGAGTAACGGCTACTTATGTGAGTCTAACAGTTTTTTCAGCTTCGCAAGGATTGCTTTCGAAGCTGCTTCGACGATGCCTTCGCATGAAAGCCGATTCGAAGATTGCGAATCTCTGAATGCTTTAAAGGATGGTAAATTTCACTAAGTCCCTGAGCATGAAAATATTTCTTGTGTATACTGCTTCCCTTGCCTTACAGGTTACTCGGAAAAGCATATTCGAGGGGCTACTGTTGGGGGAAAATACTTCATCCCTAGGATCTTCAAGATTATAAGACAAAGACAATTTACTAGACCGAAGTCCAAGACCGATCTCCGACTTTGTGTAGGATTAAGTCCGGAAGATCCGTCTAGACTCTTGTTCGAAGACTTATCTTCTTTCTGATTAGATTAGTCTTTTACCATTTTAGCCCTATAAGGTGTACCAAAATAGTTTCCACTATGTCGGTTGTAACTGAGGGGTAAAAAGGTATTTTCCTTAAAGTTTCTACCTATAAATACCCCCATTCTCACCCTGTAATAGGCATCGAATATTCAGATATTCAGTACACAACTTCGAACTACTTTGAGCTATTATCCAAGGCGGCTCGAGGGATCAAGAGCGGGAGAGACTTGCTGGTAGTCGATTTCGTGGACCGACGACGATCGTCGACGATCTAGGAGGTTTTGTCGGTTTTTGCTAAAAATCGTCTCATCTCTGAATGTTTTTAAATTCCAATAATTAGGAGTTTATTTTAGTTTATTAATTTAGATTAAGTGTAAACTTTTAGAATGTGTCAGAATTCCCAAAATTCTGAAAATATATTGAAAGTATAGGGTTGAATATATTGTACTCTAACCTATGAGTTCTTTTCAGGATGGATGATTCTGAAAATACTCTTTGGCTGTTTTATTAAACTGAAAAAGGCCAAGGGCACCTTTGTAAGTTTCCCTCCTAGGCTGGCCTATAAAAGGGGACCAAGCCAAAGGGGGTTGGTGACAACTTTTAAGAGATATTCAGTCTAAAAGTTTTTCTTGTGTAGTACCATGTTTTGGTTCTGATTTCCTAGGCTTCTTCTTTCGGTTCTGAAGTTGGTTGATTGATGAACGTCATGTGCCAAATGGTAAATAGTAGATAAAGAACCTTCAGGTTTGTCTTCTGTTTAGAGGTTCAGTTTGTTCTATCTGTTTTATTGCTACTATTGAAGTTAATTTGTTGGATGAGCTATAGTGATCTATGAATCCTCCTAGGTTGAATATGTGTTAGTTCTTTTGGTGAGGATCAGATTCAAGAACAACTTTCAGTCTTTGTTGAGGAAACAATTTGCTTTACTTGTCTCTTCTAATTCATACATCTTTTGAGAAGCAAATCTTTACTGTTTTTAGAACACAGTAGTTTCTATTTGGGTTCATGTTAAAGGACAGAGTAGTATAAATGTGTTGAACTTTTTTTTATTTGAGTGTAACTAGAGACATGGTTCAGATTTCTGGACGATTCCTAGTTAGAGATTGCCTTGGATCATCACATTTCTGCCATGAATAGAAACTTTTCTCAAGAACAACATCTGATGTCTCAGGATTCATGTCATGAACAAACCACCTTTTTGATGTCTTTTGATGTCTTTTGAGAGGGTTGGTAGACCTGCTGCTGATGTTGTAAAGCTGGTGAATGTATTGATTTTATGAGGTCATCCTGCTCATGAAAAGTACTTTTTCTGAAAAGCCACAGTGATGTCCATTAGCTATCTAGAATTTGTCTGATACAATTTTACTTTTGGTTGGTTCTTTACATCTACTTTGTATAACTGACATCAGTTTCAGAATTACCTCTGTGTCATCAAAGTGGTGTTCTCAATACAAGTTATTCTTCTGTTAGCTGTTTGATGAGGACATCACTTCACATGATACACACACGCACCAGCATGATACACACGTGCATCAGCATGATACACACCTGCACCAGCATGATACACAAATGCACCAGCATGATACACAGACGCACCAGCATGATACACAGATGCACCAGCATGATACATAGATGCACCAACATGATACTCACATGCACCACCCTGATACACACATGCACCATCAACCTACAATTCAATTACAGGGATCAATCACACACGCCCGTGCCCGTCGCTTGAACCATGAGGTTAATTCTTTACTTAGCAACTATGTTAATATTTGTTTGGACGGGATGCTACTGAATACTAGTGATATTTTGTTGCTTAGGAACATGGGAGATGGAATAGGAGAGTTGGAGTTGAAGCCGGAGTCGCACGGATGATTTGAAGTCAAGAATTCGCTGGTTCGGACTACATCAACCACCATGCACCAAAATGGGTGTAATTTCCTCATACGAAGTCCGATTGGCGCGTTCTTGGACCTTTTGGAAAGCTGAGGAGAAGACGGATCTTTTGCCGTTGGATTCGCCTCATTTGGAGTCTCGAGTCATCCTGTGTGTTTGAAACAGTCCTACGTGACAGAATTGGGCCGAGTTGGACCTTGTACTAAGTTGGAGGCCGTGTTGGCCCATAGTCCGAGTCGGTACGCCTTCTACAGGCTGCCCACGCCTTATATACTCACGCCAGCCGCCCTTAGGGTTAGGTTTTGCTTTGTTTGCATCTACACTTGTGTGTTTAGATCCCGCTCCTGCAACGGACCGATTGGCTGCTGCATCAGCGTTTGTGAAACCTCTCCTCTTCATAGTTTATCTGTGATTTGGCATTCGACTTGTATCCTTCTTGTTCTTGCTTGTGTTCTTGGGTTCGCTTGCAGGAACTAGCCTTCGTTGCGAGGTCAATCGCGCCCTGCGTGGTTGATAACCAACGGAGACGGTGGTGTAGCGATTGCAAGGTTTTGATCTGCCGGACCGGAGCCATAGATCGTCAACGTCGAGATTCTCCACCAATCCAAGTTATCCTTACCTAATGGAAGATCGGGACCAATCCCCCATTAGTTGGTATGAGATCTCAGGTTTCCTGTTAGGTAATCTCGATCTACGTTTGTTTTACCTAGAGTCCAGAAAACCCTCACAAAAAAATCCCCACCGAAAACCCCTTTGTGCCTTGCGATTTTAATTTCAGTTTTTAACCTTGTTGAGTTTGTGTTCTTGGTCGAGTCTTGTTGCTGGTT
The DNA here is from genome assembly GCA_019279435.1 of Zizania palustris. NCBI lineage: Eukaryota > Viridiplantae > Streptophyta > Magnoliopsida > Poales > Poaceae > Zizania > Zizania palustris. The sequence continues at coordinate 97,776,574 of JAAALK010000080.1, forward strand.
TAGTCATCCCTTTGTGTCGTTTGAGTAGTAGTTGGTCTTGTGTCTCAAAAAATTCCCCACCCGAAAACCCCCCTCCACAACCCTACTCATTTTCCACATCGAGTCTTTGTGACCCCCCTTCGGTAAAACAGACATAACTTTTCGCTCGTTTGGCAGAAAAATCTGAAATTTTTTGAGAATCTTCTTGACCCAATTTGGCCTTCATTAGAATCGCCAAAAAAAATCAGGAAGATAAAGAAAAAAATTGGTCAAAGTTTTTGCTCGCCGTTCAGCAAACTTGTTAAATTTCTGTGAACCACATCCCACCTCAGTTGCAGGTGCCAATTTTTGTGGTTGCATATCTTGTCATCCTTGTTCAAAAAAAATAGAGTGAAAAAAAGAGAAAAAAAAGAAAAGAAACGAGAAGTAGCGAAGCAAAAGAGAACCGGTCCTGTCGTTTGCTGCCTTGTTCTGCCTCCACTTGAGTTTTGGGCACATAGTT
>JAAALK010000080.1:97777154-97799702 GCA_019279435.1 Zizania palustris
TCAGTTCACATGATATATCTAATATTTGTCATATGCATGGCTTTTATGTTTTAAAATTAAAAAATGATCACCATTGCTTCTGGTAACTAGTATGTGTAGGCTGAACGCTTTCGCTATCTTTTACCATGCGTTGTAGGCTAGATCTTTACCTAGATGTAGATATGCAACTTGGACATCTATATGCTTTAAATATGAAAATGTGCTATAAATATGATAGAAATTCAGAAAAATGAAAAATTTATGCATTTTTATGATTATCAGAAAAGATCCAGGTTGGTTTGCTTTGTCGCATTGCATTGTTCTGGACTGCTTACCATAGCACTTGGTATGAACTGGGACGGTGTAATGTATGCCAAGACCAATGTCTTAAGCTTCTGATGGTCCAGTTCTGGCCTAGGCTTGACTTGGTCGGTTAGCATAAGGTTTGACATGCAAATAACCCCTGGCAGAAATGAAATATATAAGAAAAAGTCTGAAAAAATTTGAAAAAATGACAAGTTGCTGAAGCACTTTGATTTGGACAATGCTTATCTTGGTAGATATCAGTTAGCTTTGCATCTCATGCTTTACTTTGCTTGTCAACTAGAAAATGTGGTGATGCTTTTGTTTTGCAAAAAAAAATCGAAAATACGTGCTAATGACTTTCTTAAGATATCATCTATTGCACTGATCATGTCATGTATCTTTGACAGTATATCTTTGCTATACCTGTTAGATGTTGTAATTGTAGTTAATCATATCGAAGAAGCATGCTTTCACACTCCACCTGCACCTCATCTGCATTCATGGCATATTTGAGGGGGAGCTGCATTTTGGGGGGAGGTTGTGTTTATGTCTCTTTAGAGTGCATTTAGTCTCAGTTGATGAGTCCAATTGCCAACATTGGGGAGAAATTTTGGAACATTTTTAGCTTTCTCTGGGATTTATTTCAGGGGGAGTTCCTTGTTGGTAATTATGAGATTTGCACTTGGTTTTGAGTCTTTATTTTTGGTTAACCATAATGACCCATTTTTCTACCCATTTTTCTTGCTTCTGTTTGACTTTTGGTCATTAGGGTTAAACTTTTATTTTATTTCTTCTATTTTTCTTTTGTTGTGTTTTCTTGTTTCCACATGTTTTTGCAGGATCTAAAAATGAGCTGAAAAGGGTGTTGACAATGCACTCATCAAGGGGGAGATTGAGAAACCATGTTGAAGAATATGGTTTTGATATTCCAGATGTGATGAGTGATTGTCAACGGGCGCATGTGACTCAGGTACACGAGCAGTGAGCGATGGCCTGGCAGAGGAGCCGCGGAGTTGGGCTGGCCCAATCCGGGTACATGGCTAGGAGCGGCAGATGATCCACTGTTTTGTTGACTTGGTTTGACTCAGGTACACAGGCGGCGAGCGATTGTCAGGCTGAGGAACCTGTGGGGTCGGGTCGGCCCAATCGGGGTACCTGGTGCGAAGACGGTGGACGCTTTGTTAGTTTCGGCATAAAACTGACGATCTATGTTTAATTCGTTTTTAGGATATTAATATTTAGTTTTTAAGTTTAGAATATTTTTATTTGAGTCAGTTAATTTTTCTAAGAATATTTTAGTAATTTTCGGAATTTATTTTAGGGTCAGTTTATTTTACCCGAGGGTAAAGTAGTCTTTTCATGTATTAGGATTTGCCTATAAATAGGCCCCTTTCCCTTTGGGGATAGTTGACTGTTTGCATTTTCAAGATCAATCTACAGTCGTTCGGCCAATATTCTTCTTCCACGAAAACTTTTTCAATCGGCTCAGATATTTCTGCCATCGCAACGTTCTTCTCCGACGAGTTTTCTCCAGCCATCTCATTCACACGCATGGCCAACGCATAGCTGCAATCTAGGCATCAGAGATCTCGTAGTTAAATTTTTAATATGTTAAATTTTTATTCCTTATCTCGTATTAAATAGTTAAGTGTTTTTTTTAATCTGCTCATAAAAATATTATATTATAATTATTTGCAGTAATATTTTTATTCTAGTTTTTCTGTGCAATATTTTCGAATTATTTCTGAATTAACTTTTAATGATCCATGTTTTTATTCTTTTTATTAGTATTTTATTTCTAGATTGAAATATAAATATTTCGTGATTTATCTAGGTATTTTTATTTACTGCAGTATTTCTATTCAGTTTATCTTTAATATCATTTTAATCAGGACATCGGTTTTTTAGGCTAAACCATTTTAATTCCTGCAATTTACTTTGCTATTATTATTTATCTGGTTAAGTTCGGTTGGGTGTTGGGATTAGGATATAGTTTAGCAATAAATTTTTAGGCGCCCATTCACCGCCCCTCTGGTCGCTACTTTCGGTCCTACAACGGGTGAGCATGGGGCTGCATGGAGGGTCGAAAGCTAAGTCTTCGTTAGAATCAAAATTCAAGACTGAAGCTTTGACTGTCATAGCTTCTTCAGGAGCTGCAGTCGTCACTTCGTCTGGAATCGGAGTTGACTCTGGAGCTGCTTCGGCTTCGCTTTCGGTCATAGGGGCTCCTTCACGCGGCAAGTTTTCTTGAACAGTTGAAGTCCCAACCTGCGCAGTGTTGTCTGGAATCTCCGACACATTAGCAGCATTGCCGGTGTTTGCATCTGTTGGGGTTTCATCCTTGTCAATTAGGTCGACAAGAATTCTACCTTCATCCTCTGAGGAATCAGAGACCAAAGCTATTGGACTCGAAGGCGCTGCAACTCTTGGCTTTCGGTCTACTTTCTTTGATGGAGTCTTGGTAGGGGCTGAAGGTCCAACTTCAGCTTTCCTTTTCTTAAGCCCTTGCTCCGAAGGTACCCAATCCAGAAGAGGAGGGGGAACAACTTTGAGTAACCCCCATACTCGGTTGAACCGTTCCCAAGTACCCACTAACTTTATCCTCCATTCTTTCTCGGCCAGAGTCGGAATTCCCAAGATCTTATCCGAAGCTCGCACGATTTGCTCCGAAGTCATCAGAGCTAGAGAAGGTGAGAGATAAGTTAATATTAGTTATTTCTTTGAATAAATATGTATGAAACATGTTGTTTTCAAAGTTACCTGCAGAGCTCGAGCTTGAAGAGATCTTTCGAAGGCCGCCTTCCGGATCTTCCTCGAAGGTGATGGGCCAGTTGGCCATCAAAGGTGGAACCTGAAGTCCAATAAATTCCTCTGCCAGATCCCACATACTCAGGCGGTGACTAATGTGTTGAAGTAGGCTAAGGCGAGCTTCGAGCTGGCCTGGATCTGGGTGGACAAGGGCTTCCCTCCGGAAGTTTATGTCTTGAAGAGGTCCAGCTAGGCGGCTCCCTGCCCCAACCTCGGCATAAAACCATCGAAGGATCCAATCCGTATACCATCGGGCATTGATAGCCTTGGCTGGGAATCGAAGTGCATACTCATCTCGAAGCCGGATGTTAATACTCCCGAAGGCCACCACCATCTTCTCACCTCCGGGGCCTATGAAGGTCTTGGGTTGACAAGAAGCTCGATGTAGAGCTGCGAAGATTTCTGCTCTGCCTTCACATCCTTCAGCTCGCAAGGCCCATTGGAAGATGGAGAGGCGTGCTATCGCGTTCGGAGAAAGTTGGGGAAGAGTAACATGGAATAACTCCAGTACCTCGACTAGGAAGTCGACAGCTGGGAGTCCTAATATCGCTTCGAAAAAAGCTTCGAAGACAACTACTTCTCCAGACCTAGGCGAGGGAATAGCTTCTTTTCCAGGTTTGCGGATCATAACTCCCGAACTAATCTTCCCTTCTATCGCTACTGCGAGTGACTCTCTTTTGCAGGTCGAAGGTCCCAGTTGGAATGATTGATCTGCATACTTCGATGATGCTGGAAGGAGATCATGGGGATCACCATGAGGAGGATTTCTTCCTGGTGCCACCGTTGGTGCCGCCACTATCGCTGCTAGAGTTGTTGCCACTGCTGCTGCCGCTGCCTGCTGCCGGGCTAAAGCTGAAGCCGCCCCCGGGACTTTGAAGCTCGTTTTCGCCATGAAATCGCACGGACTACTCGAGGGGAGAAAATGGAGGCTAGGGTTTGTCTGCTAGCTTGTCTGCACGAAAATGGTGAGAAGATATTCGAGAAGGATCTGGCCTCCCTATTTATAGCCTAGGCCACGATTTTTTACCATTTGGTGTTCTGCCGTTTCACATTCTTGACCGTTATTCCTATGCGAACTTAACGCATTTGCTTAATTTCCGTTGAGGAAAAAGCCAATGGCAATTTCTTCTAAGCCTCAAAAAAGCTTTCGGACTTTTTAAGTTAATTCTAAAATAGTTCGAACATAATTTTCTTATAAGTTGATTCGAAGTTTCGAATCTCCGCATATTTCGAAGGTTGATTAAAACTGTTAGCCTCTGCGCATGATTATTTCTCTTCCGTATACTTCTTTCCTAACATCACAGGTTTAGCGGGGAAGCATATTCGAGGGCTACTGTTGGGGGAAAATACTTCATCCTCAGAGCCATTGTTGTGACAAGACAGATGCAGGAGATTTAATCAAGGACTTTTAATGTCTAACTTCGGGAGCGCTTTGGATAAGATTCGAAGCATAAAGGCGACTACTAGTTCGAAGTATATCTTCGAACGTGGACTCTTCAGAGAGCCTTTTAGCCAGCTCAGATGGAAGACTTATCATCTTTCTCATTAGATTAGTATTTTACCATTTTAGCCCTGTTAGGGGTACCAAATAGTTTCCACTATGTCGGTTATAATAAAGGGGTAAAAGGGTCTTTTCCTTAATGTTTGGGCCTATAAATACCCCCGAAACACCCTGTAATCGGGATCGAAGACCAAGTTATTCAATACACACCTTTGAACTGTTTAGAGTTATTATCCTTTCGGAGGCTCAAAACAGTTTACTTCGCAAACACTTCGTTTGTTAGTTTCTAATTTCTAGAAACCTGTTAGCGTAATCTTTTACGCCAATAGCGTCAATACTTGAAAGACTCAACCCTATCAACGCCAAGGAAAACAGTCGGTCGACCGATGTCAATGCCATGTCAAGAAAGCCAAAGTGGTGCCCCAATGGAATCATCGCAAAGAACTAGAAAAGGAGAGTACAATGGCTGCGGTAGAAAGAGCTAAAGGGGAAGAATCACAAAAATGAGACTGATTGGCCCTGAAGGATCAAAAGTGAATGGCGAGTGAAAGACAAGACCAATTACAGTGATAAGAGAGATGTGGGGGAAAACATGGTTTCCTTCCTGCCTATGGAGTATTGGGCCACTACTAAAGATGACACCAAGCAGGCTGATACAATGGCCCAACTAGTGTTGACCTCACAGCCGACAGTATTTCACAAGACAAAAGATCATGAGCATCGGCACCTAAGACCTCATTACATCAAGGGTGTAGTCAATGGGAAGCTGATGTCCAAGATGATGATAGATGGAGGGGCAGCTGTCAACTTGATGTCATATGCCACCTTCCGAAAGCTGATGACAAGGCCGAAGGACCTCATAAAAACCAATATGGTACTGAGGGACTTCAGCGTCAATTCATCGGAAACAGTAGGGGTGCTAAATACAGATTTGCCGGTTGGGAGCAAGATCTTGCCGACAACTTTCTTCGTCATAGAAGGAAAAGGATATTACAGAATGCAACTAGGGTGCGACTGGACTCATGCGAATTTTTGTGTCCAATCAACGATGCATCAAAGCCTCGTGCAATGGGTTGGCGATCAAGTAGAAATCGTTTATGCTGCTAAATCAGTTAACATAGCAATAGCCGATTTATTCGTATAGGAGATGGAGGAAGTTGTTTGTCTGTCCAGCAGAGCTTGGGACAATGATTTTCTCGACGTGTCAAATAATGGAATCAAACCAATTAACAATGAACAGCCCAAGCTTACCCTTTAATGGTGACACCGATGGAGCAGAAGGTAAACTCGGTCAAGGCTTCGCCTCAACCGATGAGCTAAAGGAAGTAGACATTGGACCCGGTGATAGACTAAGGCCAACCTTTGTAAGTGCTCTACTTTCCGATGAAATAAAAAATGAATTAATTGCATTGTTAAGATTGTACAACATCGGCTCCCAATAAAGCAAGGGTAACGGCCATTCAAGCAGTCACATCTGTGATTCAAGGCAGAAATATATCTAGATATCAAGGCCGAGGTAACAAGGTTGTATGATGCAGGATTCATAAGCCCGTGCCAATACGTAGAGTGAGTATCGAACATTGTACGACATGGAAGAAAAGTGGGAAGCACAAGATATGTGTTGACTTTAGAGATTTTAACAATGCAACCCCGAAAGACAAATACCCAATGCCGATCGCGGACTTACTGGTGGATGCCATATCGGGTCATAAGATTATCAGCTTTATGGACGGGAATTTGAGTTATAATCATATTTTCATGGCTGGCGAATACATCCATAAGAAGACCGACCATTGCCCTGGAGCTATCGGGCTTTCCGATTGGGTAGTGATGACCTTTGGCTTGAAAAAAGCTGGAGAAACTTATAGAGGGCCATGAACTACATTTTCCATGACTTGATCGACCTATTGGTGGAAATATACATAGACGACTTTGTGGTAAAATCAAGCAGTACTCAAGATCACGCAGCTGTTCTATGTCAAGTTCTAGAGAGAGCACGGAAATATGGACTAAAAATGAATCCCGAGAAGTGTTCTTTTAGTGTATCGACAGGAATGTTTCTAGGCTTTATCGTGCATGAAAGAGGGATTGAGATAAGCCAACGCGGTATCGAAGCAATTAAGAATACTCAACCTCCTACCGATAAACCAAGTTACAGTCACTGATCAGGAATATAAACTTTCTCAGGAGATTCATAACTGATCTTTCAAGAAAAATAGAGCCATTTGCTCCACTATTGAAGTGGAAGCCTGACCAGGAATTAATATGGGGAGAAAAGTAGCAGTGGGCATTTGACGAGATTAAGGAGTACTTAGCCTCGCCACCAGTGTTGATGCTACCACAGAAAGGGATTATGTTCAGGTTATATTTTTCAATCGATGGTGAAGCCATCGGGTCGGTCCTGGTGTAGGAGATTGATAAAAAAGAGAGAGTAATTTTCTAATTCAGTAGAAGACTACTAGACAGTGAGACTCGATACCTCGAGGTGGAAAAGCTCTGTCTATGCTCGAGGTGGAAAAGCTCTGTCTATGCTAATTCTTTTCGTGCACCAAATTAAGGCTGATGTCATTAAATACATGCCATTGGCCCAAGTGTTGAAAGGGCATATCGGAAAATGGGTCCTCGCTCTCACCAAATTTTATCTTAAATATGAATCAACTAATGCAGTAAAGGGACAAGCGATAGTTGTGTTGATAGCAAAAATGACATTAATGGTAAAAATTATCAAAAAGACAAAATTGGTAATTTGGACCGAAAATGTGCAATTCTTAGCACGGGCCGGTCTGACCGGCCATGTACCATCGGTCTGATCAGCCCCCACTTCAGTCTAACCAGCCCTATAAGGCTGGTCTGACCGAACTAGTCTGAGTCCCAACAACCTTGATCTGTTTCGGGTTGTTTTGATCTCTAATTAAATCCTAACGACTTGGACGTGTAATTGAGTTAATTAGAAGCCCTGGAATGTAAAGAGCAACCCCTATATATATAGGGGCAAGGCCGATTCAAAGGGACTCTCTCTGAAACCTTAATAGATCCAATCTACTATTCCCTTGAATCATTCTTCTCAATATATTACTTTCCTTGCCCTAGGATTAGCTACATTGCGTCCATCTTTGTGAGTTTGCAATGTAAACTCTCTTTTCATCACATCAAAATCGTGGTAATTATTGTTGGTTTGCTTGTGAACCACCCGTTCAATCCACGTAATGGATTTTTATCGGTTTCTATTTGCTACACTTGGTAATTCGGTCTTTAGACCAAATTGCTACTTATTTTCTTTATTTTGCATGTGCCAAGGCCTTCATATTCATTAGAAAAGTCCCCTACACGAAGTCCTCTTCATCGGAACCATCATCGGTGAAAAGGAAAGGCTACTGCCTTAGCCGTCGGTCTGACCAGTGGTATAGCAACGGTCTGACTAGGCCATGCTGGGCTTGTCACCTTGCGTGCCGACAACGTGAGGCGGCTATCATCCGCCACTTTGGTCTAACGGACGGGGCATGGTCGGTCTGACTGGACCATGCTAGGTCTGCCATCCCGCGTGCCGTCACCCGATGGTCTGACCGGTGAAACATAGTTGGTCTGACCAGCCCTTCTAGGCCGGTCTGATCGCCCCTTACACCTCGATCAAAGCAGCCCTGACTTGGCCGGTTTAATCACTTTTTCCACATTTTAGCCAATTGGATTGCATCTTTGGGTGTGATTTGATTGCCTGTTGACTCCACTCCCTTGTCACAGTCAAGGGTCATCGGAATGCGGTGTCAGTGTCATGTTACATTTAGGTCCACCCCTAGGCATCCACCATCTTTTGGATCGCTGAATCGATGTCGGTGTGTTTGTCGCTTGATCGATGGATTTTAGTGTCAACACACTTTTTGGCGACTCCACTGGGGACATAAACGCCAAGCACGACTATGCCGATGATGGGTATGACTAGTACGACTACAACAACGGTACCCTCTACATCAGCGAACATGGCGGTGATTGCGGAGATCGACGATGACAATGCCATCATTCCCACCATCGACGACATGTCTGAGGAGGACAGCGCTGAGATCGAGGCCAAGACGAAGCAGTTGCATGTCCTCATGCTTGGACACTACACAAAGACTCGTGTAGGCTTCGTCAAGCATACCCTCGACCTCCCTAGCATCTCCATGGATAAGGTAACACCTCCATCCCCTACTCTATCCCTCTCAGACATCAAGAAAAATATCTCCACGATAGTAGATCAGGCAGTTAGTGCTACTTTTGCAAACTGTCTAGGGCCCGAGCTTGACTGTAGGATAGAGGTGATATTTAGGAGATTTGGCTTTTCCGAGGCCGATTCTCCAACTCCAATTGCAAGTGTACCCCTTATTCATCATGTATACAGTAGAACCGATGGGATTACCGGGAAAGTTATTACGCCCTCAGCCTCACCATCCATGGCTGAGGCTACCTCTAGCACTATCGGTTAGACCGACCGCTAAGCCGGTCAGACCGACTTGTGTTAGCTGGCACCAAGTAATTATTACCAAGGAATCACAGCATTGTCGGCAACGGCCAGTCAGACCGCCCCTTGGGCAAGTCAGACCGGTATGTGACACCCCGCACCACCGGCGATAGTTGGTTATTCTGGTCTTTAGGACGGTATGTTCGACCATTATGCATTCGGTCAAACCGACCCTATGGCCAGTCAGCGTGCACCCGTAGCACTCTATGCACCGCCTCCTCCAGCACCTACGGTACCACTACCCGTGCTACCCGCACCTCCTACTCTTGCACACCCGCATAGGCTAGATAACACTACATATCATGAGCCACCACGAGAGAAGGGTAATAGAGGGGAGCCATATGGACGACACGTCGGTATACCACCATGTGTCGTGCCCTCGTAAGAGAGACGCGCACAAGAGAGAGGCGTAGATGACATAGATGAGTGTATTCTCACACTTTTTAGAGAGTGCATGGGCTTACACACCCCCGGATCAGAGTAGGGTTTACCACAAGTCGTACCCGGACCATTATGACACAATCCCATATCCTCATGGATTTAGGGTTCCTGAATTCATCAAATTCGATGGCGAGGGTAATAAAACCACCTAGGAGCACATATGTTAGTTTCTAGCATAGTGTGGCGAAGCTAGTGGGTTGGATGCCTTTAAACTTAGAATGTTCTCCTTGTCGCTATCCGACACTGCTATGACTTGGTTTTCGGCGCTACCGACGAACTCCGTTCAGACTTCGGCCTAGTTAGAGCAGAAATTTCATGATTACTTTTACACTGGAGAAACCAAACTTAGACTCTCGCACTTGACATTGGTTAAATAGAAGTATAATGAGGGCGACTCCAACTACATTAGGCGGTTTAGAGACACCAGAAACCGATGTTTCAGTTTAAACATCTTCGATAGGGATTTGGCCAACTTAGCATTTAATGGTTTGCATTCCAAACTTAAGGAGAAGCTAGAGGGCCAAAACTTCTTATAGGTTAGTCAAGTTTTGCAGCAAGCTCTAGTCCAGGAACACCAGGCCAAGAATAAAAAATTCACTAAAACCTTTAGTAAGCTCAAGGCTGAGATACACATCATGGAGCACTCCGATGAGGAATCATCGGAGAGTTTGGATGACTCGGCCGATATGTACACTACGAAGTGGACTTGGTCTAGTAATTCCAAGCTCGTTACTTTCTCTGAGTTACGACTGTCTCCCACTAAGATTCGGCCTAGTGAAGTCAAATACACATTTGTCGTGACCAAATGCAACAAGATATTTGATTTTTTGTTGAAGAACAAACTCCTCAAGTTGCCAAAGGGTCATGTAATTCCCACTGCCGATGATTTGAAGAAACACTCTTATTGTAAGTGGCATGATTCAGATTCTCATTCTACTAATGATTGCAATGTTTTTTGTCAATAGGTTCAATCGGCCATAGAGGAAGGACGATTGAAATTGGATACTAATCCCAAAATGAAGCTCGACCAAGGCCTCTTCCCCGTGAACACCATCGATCTTGATGGGAAGACGATGCTGATTCGGCCCGACCAGGCCAAATTGGCCAAGGGGAAAGCAGTCATGGTTAGAGAGCATCGCCCATAGGTGCTTGTGCAAAAGAACTCGTGGTAGGGGTTTGGAAGGTGAACACCAATGTGACTTCTTTGGCTAAATCACACAAGAAGTCGAGGGTGACATATGAGATGCTACTCCAGAAGCACAAGAAGAGGGCCGAGAAGGCGAGCACTCGGCCATGACCTCCAGCGAGGCCGAACCCTCCTTGAAGGAGTGAGTTCGGCCCATGGTGGGCAAGACCACAAGAGCCACTGATGCCTCCACGTCCGTACTACTTCCTGATGGCACAGTGGACCCATATTACTTTCCATCCGCTAGTTACCCATTCCCTTACTTTTTTTAAGGGTGCTCCATTTGCGTCGCACGAGATCCATAACATGTAGGGGTAGACGAGCACAGTAGGAGGCGATGTATTCAGTCAGCTGTCCGTTGCACCGTAGGGACGACCAGACCAGATTTCTGAGGCCATCCTTGTCAAAGTGGGTTCCTAGGATGTCCCAATCCCTAAGGAGGCCCCACCGGAGAAGAACAAAGGCGAGCCACAAAAGAAAGACGAGGAGGATCCCACCGATCTGACCGCAGCTTCAGGGCTGGAATGACCGCCTTCACAACTCGGTCTGACCGGACTACTATGGCCGGTCTGACTGGCCATTTTTGGTCATCCGGCAATAGCCGGTCAGACCAACACACCATGGCCGGTCCGACTGACAAGGTATATGGAGGTACCCCTACTAGGTGTAAAGTTATCGAGGCCGACCCGGGTAATTCCCATTCGGCCAAAAATTACAGGAGCAAGCTCGTGGCACCTAGCACGAAGCCACAACCCTCATGGTCGCCTCCAGGCATGACCAAGTCCTAGAAGATGCATCTACAACGTCTTCAAGTCCAAGAGATGAGAGAAAAGAAGGCTAGGGTAATAAATTTACTTTGGTCTTACGTCGATTCCTTTGCGTGGCAATATAGTTAGATTCCCGGGCTTAGCCGCGAGCTTGTAGAGCATCGACTGCCTATCAAACCTGGGTTTAGGCCTTATAAACAACCTCCAAGTTGCTTTAATTTGTCTGTGTATGACCGAATTAAAGAAGAGATAGAGCAGTTACTTAAGGCTGAGTTTATTAGGCCATGGAGGTATGCTGAATGGGTTGCTAACATTATGCCTGTCGAAAAGAAAGGGAGTATCAAGATTTGTGTGTGTATTGATTTCAAGCACTTGAACAAGGCCACTCTGAAGGACGAGTATCCCATGCTGATAGCCGAAATGTTGATCAACGATGCTTCAGGACATAAGATACTATGTTTTCTAGAGGGTAATGCTAGTTACAATCAAATTTTTATGGCTGAAGAAGATGTTTACAAAACAGTCTTTAGATGTCTTGGTTTTGTCGGCTTGTTTGAGTGGGTTGTGATGACTTTTTGTTTAAAGAATGCTGGCGCCACATATCAATGTGATATGAACTTGATCTTTCATGACTTGCTAGGAGTTATGCTAGACATCTATATAGATGATGTTGTTGTTAAATCGGATGCTATGTGTAACCATTTAGCTAATTTGAGAGTTGCTTTTGAAAGAATACGTCAATATGGCTTAAAAATGAACCCCCTCAAGTGTGCTTTCGATGTGTTGGCAAGCAATTTCTTAGGATTTATGATTTATGATTCATGATAGAGGTATTGAGATTGATCTTAAGAGACTTGAGAAGATTAGGAACTTTGAAGTGCCTACATGTATGAGAGATGTGAAAAAGTTGTTAGGCAAGATTGATCCTTTTGTCCCTATACTCTGGCTAAAGAACAAAGTCGAATTAACTTGGGGGGTAAGTGAGCAACGTGCTTTTGATCGAATTAAAGAGTGTTGGTCATCAACACCTGTGGTAAGAGAACCAAAGGTTGATATTCCGTTTCGGTTGTACATTGCTACAGAAGATAGTATGATAGGAGCTGTGTTACTCAAGAAGTGGAGGAAAGGAGTACATCATCACGTTCTTGAGTCGCCTATTAGATGCCGATAGAAGGTACGTGTTTTTGGAGCGTTTATGTTTATCACTTTATTATGCATGCACCAAACTTCGCCACTATTTTCTATCTAGAACATGTATTGTCAGTTGTCAAACCGATGTCATAAAGTACATGTTGCAAATGCCGATTCTAAGTGGGAGAATCAAAAAGTGGGCTTATGCTTTGATTGAGTACGACTTGGCCTATGAACCATTGAAAGCCATGAAAGGCCAGGTCATCGCAAACTTTATAGTTGATCACCATGTAGAAGTCATTTGGAGTAGTGACACTGATTTGTTTGAAGTAGTACCATGGAAACTTTACTTTGATGGTTCGGCTTGTAAGAATGGCCAAGGCGTTGGAGTGGTACTCAAATCACCAAGTGGTATGAGTTTCGAGACCTCGACCTATTTAGAATTTCCTTGTACTAATAATCAAGCTGAATATTTAGATCTATTGCTAGGAGTTGAACTTTTAGATTCCATGAATGTTAAACATGTTCATGCATATATTGATTCTCTATTAGTTGTTCAACAAGTAGCTAGATATGCTCAATGCTTAATGGCTTTCTAAATAGCTATTTGGACAAATGTCTAGACATAATTGGTACTTTTGATAACTTTGAAATTTCACATGTGTCTAGAGAAGCCAACTCAGTAGCAAATGATTTGGCTCAGCAAGCATCTAGTTATCAAGTCAGAAGAGGTAATTTTTTTGCACAAGAAAAACCGATGCTTGAAAAAATTGTGTCATCCTAGTAAGAAGACTTTAGTCTGACCGGCCCTGTCAGGCCGGTCCAACTGCTGGTGGCTAGTCGGTATGACCAGCCATGTCAGGCCAGGCTGACCGCCCTGTGCCAGCCATCTAGCAACATTCGGTCTGATCGTCCCATCATGGCCGGTCTGACCGCCCTATGTTAGGAAGGTTTGGTGCACAGGGGCAAGTTGAATTTTTTTATTTAAGCGCCAATTCAAGTGGGGATTTGGTGGGTACTTAAGAAAATCACGTGGATAATTGGATTACTCCAATCATTCAATATTTGAGAGATCCTAGTACGAAGGTTGATCGGAAGGTTCAGAGACCAGCGTTTAAATTTGTGTTGCTTGATGATGAGTTGTATCACCAAACAATTGATGGGATACTTTTGAGAAGTTTGGGTGCCGATCAGTATAAAATTGCTATGGGTGAAGTCCATGAAGGACTTTGTCGTACTCATCAGTCGGCTCAAAAAATGAGTTGGATGCTCAAAAGAGTGGGTTTTTATTGGTTGACTATGATTGAGGATTGTTTTAGGTATTACAGAGGATTTGAGGCATGTCAAAGGTTTTGTAATATTCAGCTTGCTCCTACATCTTTGCTTAATCCTATTATCAAACCATGGTCGTTCTGAGGTCGGGGCTTGGACTTCATCTGGCAAATTTATCCTTCCTCTTCAAAAGGGCATCGATTCATGTTGATGGCTACAGATTACTTCACCAACTGGACCGAGGTCATGCCTCTCAAGAATATGACGAATATCGAGGTAATTGATTTTATCTTGAAGTATATTATACATAGATTCGATATTCCACAAACTCTTACTATAGATCAGGGTGCTTCGTTTGTTTCTAAAGAAGTGTGTGATTTTATCGAATTTATGGTATAAAGTTGACAAATTCTTCACCATACTATGCTCAGGCCGAGTCTAGTAATAAAATTGTGATTAAGCTTATTAAAAAGAAGATTGAAGAGTTTCCTAGGAGGTGGCATGAAGTGCTTTCTGTGGAAAGAAGCCGTTTTACTCGTAGAGGTGAATCTTGGCTCTTTGAGGTTGCTTAAGCAAGATGGCCTACCAGTTGGTGACTATGAGGTCCTCTTGAAGGACAATTTGAAAGAGGTGACCGATAAGAGGTTAAGGTCTCTAGAGGCTATAGAAAGAGATAAGAGAAGAGTGGCCTGAGCTTACAATAGGAAGGTGAAAGCAAAATCATTTCAGATTGGTGACTTAGTTTGGAAGACGATTTTGCCTTTAGGCACTAAAAGCCCAAAATTTGGTAAATAGTCGCCTAATTGGGAAGTTCCTTTTAAAGTGATTGAAATCACTCCAAGTAATTCATATTGTTAGAGTCTTTGCAAGGAGAGCGATTTCATAGAGCTCTAAATGGTAGGTATTTGAAAAGATACTTCCCAAGTGTGTGGCAAGATGCTTGAGCTGTTGTAAGGCCGGTCTAACCGAACCAGTCCGAGTCTAAACCACCTTGATCTATTTAGGGTTGTTTTTATCTCTAATTAAATCCTAACGACTTAGCCACAAAATTGAGTCAATTAGAAGCCCAATAACGTCAAGACCAACCTCTATATATATATGGGCAAGACCAATTCAAAGGGACTCTCTCTGAAACCCTAATAGATCCAATCTACTATTCCCTTGAATCGTTCTTTTCAATCTATTACTTTCCTTGCCCTAGGAGTAGCTACATTGTGTCCATCTTTGTGAGTTTGCACTATAAACTCTCCGTTCATCACGTCAAAATCGTGGTAATCCTTGTTGATTTGCTTGTGAACCACTCATTCCATCCATGTAACGGATTTTTATCGATTTCTATTGGATAAACTTGGTAATTCAGTCTCTAGGACGAATTGCTACTATTTTCTTTGTTTCGCAAGGGGCAAGTCCTTCATCTTCAGCAGCAAAGTCCCCTTCACCAAGTCCTCTTTATTGGAACTATCACCGGTGAACCAGGCAGGCTACTACCTTAGTCATCGGTCTGACCTATGGTATTGCGGCGGTGTGACTAGGCCGTGCCAGGCTTGTCATCTTGTGTGCCAGCAACGTGAGGCAGCTATCGTCCGTCACTTCAGTCTGAGCAATGGGACGCGGTCAGTTTGACCGAACTGTGCTAGGTATATCATCCCACGTGCCGGCACCCAATGGTCTGACCAGCGAAACCTGGTCGGTCTGACCGACCGTTTTCGGCCGATCTGACAGCCCCATACACCTCGGTCAAACCATCCCTTACTTGGCTAGTTTAATCACTTTTTCCACATTTCGGCCAATTGGATCGCATCTTTGGGTGTGGTTTGATTGTCTGGCGACTCTAGTCCCTTGTCGTGGTCAAGGGTCATCGGAACGCGGTGTTAGTGTTGTGTTACATTTAGGGCCACCCCTAAGCATCCATGTGCTTTTGGATTGTTGAATCGACATTGGTGTCTTTAGGGCTTGATCGACGAATTTTAGTGTCAACAAGTCGATTTCATAGTCCAGCACAGAGATGAGGCAGTAACTCATGTTGAGCCGACACAATGGACCCTATTCTCGATGGATCAGTGTGTCGGCATGGATGTGGTACATGCCTGGTGATTATTTCCCCTTGGGGGGCATCATATGAATTTGCATATACCATAAGACCTTTCTCCACCAATAATCAGGCCGAATACGAAGCACCATTGAAGGGGTTGCAGCTATTAGAAGAAGTGGGCACCGATACCATAGAAATTTTTGGAGACTCTTTGCTGGTGATGAGGCAACTGTCAAATGTGTACGAGTGCAAAGACGATATGCTAAAAGAATATCACGATCGGTGTCAAGCTATAATGTTAAGCTTCTGAAGCGTAACTCTTACTCATATCCTGAGGGAGAAGAACTCAGAAGCGAACGATTTGGCCCAAATGACATTAGGATATAAGTTGATGGCCAGGTCGATCGACGTAGATATTGTAAAAATAGAGGCCAATGATTGGAGATACGTGCTGCTCAACGAAGATTTGTACCATCGAACGACTGACGGAGTTCTCCTCAAATACATACAGATCGAAGAAGCTAATGTGGTGATATTTGAAGTACAGGATGGCATGTGTAGAACACACCAGTCGGCCTAGAAAAGGAAATGGTTGCTTCGGAGAGCAGGTTACTTTGTCCGACTATGGTAGAGGACTGCATAATATATTACAAGGGATGCAGGACTATGAGAGGTTGGAGCTATTCAGAGGGCACCTACGAAAAGTAAATGACATAAGTTCATATTAACAACTATTGATTACTTCACAAAATGGGTAGAGGTCATTCCGCTCAAAGGGTTACTTATGCTGATGCCATCAAGTTCATTAGGGACATTTAATATATTAGTTAAGGATTCCGCAGACCATCACCACAAATTAGGGGACAATTTTTGTTTCGGAGGAGTTCCAACAATTCACAGCCGGTATGGAAATCCAGCTCTTAAATTCATCACCATATTACGCACAAGATAATGGTCATTTGAAGATTGAAGAGAACAAAGCAAGGGTTACTAGGTTTTACAACAAGAAAGTGGTGCCCAAGTCATTTGAAGAGGGAGAACTCGTGTGGAAGCTTATCCTATCGATCGGGTCTAAAGACAATCGGTTCGATAAGTGGTCACCTAATTGGGAAGGACCATTCTGAATACATCAAGTGGTGCTTGGAAACATCTATCTACTCGGAGCATTAGATGGAGAAGTATTCATGAAGGCGCTGAATGGAAAGTATCTGAAGAAGTATTTTCCAAGCGTTTGGATAAATGCCTAAAGATCTACATGCAAGCATCATATAGCCGATATCGATGGTATCGCCTTTAGACGACCAATGGTGAAACATCGTTGTTGGGGGAAAATATTCCATCTTCAGGATTATCGCAGCAACAAGACAAAGACAAGAAATCAAGTCAAAGGATTCCGACATATACTTTCAGATGTACGTTGAAGGCAGTTCGAAGTATGAAGACGGACTCTGGTTCGGAGTATATCTTCGAACATGGACTCTTCCGAGAGCTTCTTTGCCAGCTAAGATGGAAGACTTATCTTCTTTCTCATTAGATTAGTCTTTTACCATTTTAGCCCTATTAAGGGTACCGAATAGTTTCCACTATGTCGGTTGTAATAGAGGGGTAAAAAGGTCTTTTCCTTAATATTTGGGCCTATAAATACCCCCCGTTTTACCCTGTAATAGGGACCGAATACAAGTTATTCAATACACACTTTTGAACTATTTCTAGCTATTATCCTTCGAAGGCTTGAACTAGTTGCTTCGGTAAACACTTCGTTTGTTATTTTCTATTCTTCAGAAACCTGTTAGCGTAATCTTTTACACCAATAGTTGGCGCCGTCCGTGGGGAACTTAGTCCAAGAAACTTCGTTCTCTACCAAGTTTTCAAACCATGCCTCCTAAGCGGAGTTCAGCTGGTAATCCTACTCGGAGGTCCTCCTCGGACCTTCAGAACAAGATCCCCAGATACAGTCGATGGTAGGGAGGACCTTCGACTTTTCATCCACCTCAAACCCAAGAAGGGATGCCCCTTCCCCGAGTACACGGAGTTCCTCCACCAACTCCATCTATACTTCGGCCCGACGGAGTCCCTCTCCCACCTCAAGTTCCACTTCAAACCGATCCCTACAGTTCTCGAGACCCGAAAGATCTTTCCAGAGGAGGTGAAGACAGACTTGGTGATATGGCCGCTCAGATGGCTAGTCTCCAAGCCGAAGTAGCGAGATGGAGGCAAGAAGCTACAAATAGGCTTCGCTCTCAAGCCATCCCGGTTATTCCCGAAGTGCTGAAGATGACGAACCTATCTATCATGAAGCCCCGGAGAACGCCTCCTTCGATACTAAGTCTCCGCTGCATCCTGAACTGCAAAAAGTTCGCTTCGACCCGAAGTTTAAGACTTTGAAGCTTTGGCAAGTATGTCGGAGATGAAGATCCTGGAGAATTGTCTGATCTTATGCTTTGGCGATTGAAGCCAGTGGAGGAGTGCGGGACACTATGGCAAAATGGTTTCCCCCTGGCTCTTCAAGGAGTGGCTTTACGATGGTTCTGGTCTTTAAAACAAGGATCAATTAGTTCATGGGGGCAGTTAAAGAAAAAGTTCGTGAGTAATTTCCAGGGCACCTTCGTGCCTCCAATGTCGACAGGAAGTCCTTTCCAGGTGAAGCAGCTCCCTGGAGAACCTTAAGACAATACTTCAAGCGCTTCGCTCATACGAAGTCGCAAATTCGAGGGTTAACTACATCTTCGGTAGTTGACTGCAGCTCGAGAGGGAGTCATTCATCCAGGCCTACTTGATAAACTTCACCGGAAAAGCATATCTTATGTTCCTCTGCTGATGTCCTATTTTGAAGAATATGCACAGGTCAGAAGAGGGCTGGCTTCGGAGAACTGCAGCTTACTCCGTCCATACTGCAGGAAGTAAAATTGGAAGTGAAAACTTCAGCACAGCCGCAAGGACCCGTCTTCGAAGCTCAACATGATAGGAAGAAGAGGGAAAAGCATCCTCGTTCAGAAGTTCTGAACATTGCACCTCTGCAAAAGTTTTGCCAGAGAGCTCCACAACCTTCGGCAAGTAAAACCAGCAGTTGGAGGCCTCCAGGGAAATCGGCCGGAAAAGGCCAAACTTTCTCCTGCTGCATTCATGGTGAGAACCGAAGTCACGCAACTGACGCGTGCAAAGCTATACTTACTCTGAGAGGAGAGTATTTAGAGATAACTTCGGGTCGAGGTACTACTGACCGAGTTCAAGCTGAAGTGCGTCCAGAGCCTGTCCAGGCTTGTGGCGCGAATAGAGAACTTCAATCCAGCAAGGCGCCCTCCGGTGGTCAATGTTATGCCACCTTCAAAGCAGGAAGAAGGGCAAAGATCGAGGAAAAGATTCTTCCTCCCAATCTCCGGAGGAGGGACCTCTCGAAGCATGTCAAAGAGGCAGATAAGAGAGTATGTCAGAGAAGTGGGGCATATTGGAACTTCTTCGTCTGCAGCTGCTATGCCTGAATGGTCCCATGTACCAATATCTTTTCTGCAGAGGATGCAGCTGGCATTTAAATTTCCACATGCAGACCCACTTGTAATTACTGCCGACATTGCAGGAACTGAGGTTCGAAGAGTGCTAATTGACGGAGGGAGTTCAGCAGACATTATTTTGGTTCAAGCCTTCGATCAACTATGCATCTCCAGAAAGCACCTTCTTCCAGCGACTCGCCCTTTGCAAGGCTTCGCAGGACCTCCGCTTGATGCCCTCGGCCAATTGGCCTGGAAGGTTACTTCGGAGAAGGGCTGTTAGCTAGGACAGAGGAAGTAATCTTCGACATTGTGATGCTCCATATGCATACAATGTCATCTTCGGAAGAGGCATGTTTAATCAGTTCGGATCTGTGGCGCCACCACAATTACTTGTGTATGAAGATGCCCACACAAGAGGGAGTGCTCACTATCTTCGAAGATCAAGCTACCGCCTAAGAGCAGTATGGTCATGGCCCCCCTCTTGATCCAAGACAAGTGAATAGTGTGCAATAACCAAGAAAATTTTTCTGCTCCTGTGAATCTTCGAAGAAATCCTTCTCAAGACCAAGTCCTGAAGGAGAGATTGCAACGAAGGTTATCGTTAAAGATGGCAAAGAATATTTATTTCAATTTGGCAAAGATTTGCCTCCAGAAGTTGCTACCTCCTTAGAGAAAGTAGCTGAGGAGAATTTAGATGTCTTTGCTTGGTCTGACGAAGACATCACCGGAGTCAGTCGGGACATTTAACACAGTTTACTTGTAAACCCGAATACCTGGCCTGTTCGGCAAGGACTCCGAAAAAGTCTGCAGAAAGAGCTGTCCTTGCCAAAGACGAAGTTGAAAGTTGCTGAAGGCTGGGATTATCAGAGAAGTGCTCACACCGAATGGTTAGCCACCCATCTTCGTCAGGAAGAAATCTTCCGGGAAGTGGCGCATGTGTATTGATTTCACATCCGTGAATAAAGCATGCCCTCGTGACCCCTACCCATGCCCCGAATTGATCAATTGGTCGACTCCACTGCAGTTCGGAGTTATTAAGCTTCCTTGATGCGTACTCCGGCTACCATCAATATGGTTGAAGCGCGAGATGAAATCAAGACAAGCTTCTAACTCCTTCAGAGTCTTCTGTTATGTAAGAATGCCCTTTGGCTTGAGAAATGCCGGGGCTACTTTTTCGAGGTTAGTTGCTAAGGCTCTAGGTCATCAATTAGGTCGCAATGTAGAGCCTACATGGATGATATTGTAATAAAAGTGCTTTAAAGCACCAGCATAGCCTAGACTTAGCAGAAACATTTAATAGCCTTCGGGCATGTGGATCCGTCTAACCCCAAAAGTGTATCTTCGGAGCTAAGGCTGGAAAGTTGTTAGGGTATTTAGTTTCAAGCAGAGGGTTGAAGCTAGCCCTACTCAGATAACTGCATTGCAGAAGATGGCTACTCCAGAAATTTAAAGCAAGTGCAAAGCTGACTGTCGTCTAGCAGCACTTAGCAGGTTTTTGGCAAGGTCTGCGGAGAAAGTTTGCCCACCTTTAAAGCATTGAAAGGGCCGAAATTTTGCATGGACACTAGAGTTCAAAAAGCTTCGAAGATATTAAAGATACTCAGTAATCTTGCTACACTCACGATGCCTACTGCGACGAAACCCTACTCCATTACCTTGCAGCTACAGGCTCTGCTGGCGCAGTCCTGGTCAGAGAAATGGATTTCAATGGAAGTTGGTACAAAATCCAGTTTATTTTGTGTCCGAAGCATTATCAGGAGCAAAGACAAGATATTCTGAGCTTGAAAAGTTCACTTATGCTCTGATAATGGCTTCGAGGAAATTGAGACATTATTTTTTGGCTCATAATGTGATCGTACCAACTTCGTATCCTTTGGGAATCTGCTCCGAAGTAAAGACTCCACTGGAAGAATTGGAAAGTGGGCAGTCGAAATGGCACCCTTCGGCATATCCTTTGTGGCAAGGACAGCAATCAAATCACAAGTGTTGGCAGACTTCATAGCAGAATGGACTCCCCCTAACATGGGTTCCGGAGAAGTCAAGCGAAGGAATCTGGACTGTTTATTCTGATGGAGCCTTCCAAGCATCTGGAGCAGGTGTTGGAGCAGTGTTAATTTCTCCTTCAGGACAAAGGGCAATGTACTCCGCAAGCTCAACTTAAGTCTACAAATAATATAGCGAGTATGAAGGGATTTTATTGGGACTCGAAAAGCACGTGCTCGGGGCTACAAGAGTTGTTATAAAGACAGATTCTCAAATAGTAGCAGGGCACGTGGATAAAAGTTTTCAAGTCCGGCATCCACAGCTTGCAAAGTACTTAGAAGAAATCCGTAAGATCGAAGCACAATTCAAGGGTATTTCCATTCGAAGTATATAGGCAAAAAATGTGCAAGCGGACATCTTAGCAAAAGCTGCTGCTGGAGCTATGGATATACCAGAAGAGGCTTTTTATGAGGAGCTCAGTACACCTTCGGTGCAACCAATTCCTTCTGCAGAGATTCTTTGCATTCCAAGTACAGATTGGAGAAATTCAATCATGGAACTTTTGCAAGGAGGAGCAAATTTGTCTGAAGAGCCACAATTTTCAAGATTGAAACTCAGGGCCAGAAATTATCAAATAATCAACGGTATTTTATACAAGGCCGGAGTATGTTTCCCCTCTACTCCGATGTATATCCCAAACCGAAGGCCAAGATATTCTTCGAGAAATTCATGAAGGGCTTTGCGGTAGCCATGGCCTCGAGCTTTGGCAGGAAAAACACTTCGCCAGGGGCTTTATTGGCCTACAATAGTAGCAGCGGAGAATTTAGTCCGCACATGCCAAGGATGTCAGTGGATGGGTCGACGGAGCCATCGCCCACCAACAGCTCTTCAAGTTATTGCTCCGGTATGGCCCATGGCCAGATGGGGTATGGATTTGATTGGTCCTTTCCAGTAGCTAAGGGAAATCTAAAGTTCGCAGTGGTAGCTATTGAATATTTTTCTAAGTGGGTAGAAGCAGAGCCCTTAACAGCTATCATTCGGAACAATGTGCAGAATTCTTTTGGAAGAGTATCATTTGCCGGTTCGGAGGCCTAGAGGACTCACAGTTGTAATGGAACACAGTCGATGCAGAACCTTTCAGGAAGTTTGCGAAGATCTA
>JAAALK010000080.1:97800702-98116041 GCA_019279435.1 Zizania palustris
TGGAAATTTTATTGCAAGAATAGAGAACACAAAAACTCATAGGTTCAGAGAACACTTCATGGCAGCTGGCAGAACACTTGCGCTCCACAAGCACACTTGCTTATTCTGACCACGATATGGCTATCATGCTTCTCTATGCTCCTGACCATAACATATGGGAGGTGAAGATATATCTAGTATTGAGGAGTCCACAGGGTATGACACATTGACTTGTGATGAGATCTTCAGCAAGCTCAAGTCCACAAAGATTACCAAGGAATCTCTTGCAGGGCATAGAAACTCTTTGCCTCCTCCCTTGGCACTAGTTTCTAGCTCTAGTCGTGGCACCTTAGCAGAACCAAGCACATATGGTACTTGTGTTCTTGTATGAGGTTTTGCTTTGTCCTCCCTGGTCTCTGTTACTAAAGAGCAGGTGGATACTCTAGATGATGAAGAGCTTGCTCTCATTGCCAGGAGGTTCACTCGTTTTTACAATAAGAGAATTTTAGAGGGTGTTTTGAGTGTGGTGACACATCAAGGCTAACTGTCCTAAGCTTAAGTGGAGAGAAGAAAGTGAGCGCCCCAAACACTAGATCAAAGAGAGGAAACCTTTCTCTAAGGGTAATCGAGGCAAAGTGACTAAGAGGGTAGCCAAGGCCGCTTCTAGAGCCTTCATGGTGGCTCTTAGTGACATCGACACGTCATCAACTAAGGAGTCCAGCTCTGAGGAGGAGTCTCCAAGGAAGGAGGAGAAGAAAGCCATGGACTTCACCGGCCCGTGTTTCATGGCTGACAGCTTCCATAGCAGCGATGAGCTAGACTCATCTAAGGTACCATTATCCTATGACCAACTTGCTTTTAAAATAGATGAACTGAATGATGTAGTTCTTGGTCAGGATAAATTACTGAAACAATCTACTAGTGAAAGAAAAGAGCTTGGACGTATACTTGAATCTGTTTCAACTGAATATGCCATGTTTAAGTCTAAAGTTGATGATGCTGATTGTGAATCTTGTTCTGTTGTCATGAGTGAGCTTGCCCAGCTTCATTTTGTGCATGCTCAAGCTATCGATAAGCTTGAGGTTGCAGAGAAGAAGCTTTTAAGGTGGATTCTAGACCTACTGTTGTTAATGAATGCATAAATTGTCCTTTACTTATTGAAAGCATTAATTTGAGGGACAAGCATGTAAATGAATTAGAGTCTAGATTGGAGAGTGTTGAGTGCTCTAAGGATGTGCAGCTAGCTTGTTCTATCTGCATCACCCTTAAAGAACAACTCATTTTTGCTAGAAGGCAAGTAGAAAAACTCATGAGTGAAAATGATTACCTTCTATCTGTGGTAGATAAATGCACTGAAGGGACATGCGGAATGGATTTTCTCTTGGATAAAACCAAAATGTGTGCTGATAGGGTAGGGTTAGCTCTAGGTTTGGGATATGAGAGAACCACTTCAACTACACCAAACAAAATTGTGTTCACTCCTCCCATAACCCTTGAGAAAGAAAGAGCCTTATTAGACACTCCTCAAAAAGCCAACATGCCTATCAAGCCTATCAAGAAAAAACCACCCCCACCATAGAAAAACCCTCAACAGAAACCCTGTGAGATTTACTTCTAATACTAATGTGAGTGCCCCCAAGAGAATCTTTCATTGCTCTTACTGTCAGCGAGTGGGTCATTTGGTTGGGTTCTATTTTCATCACATCAAGGATGAGTGACGCTAACAGGAGATAAGGTTTCAGGACATGCATTACCCATCCTTAGGTACGCATGAGTCTGTTTATCGCTCTCATCCTATATTTGATGCTCCCCATGCTCACTTGAGAAGTATTGCCCATCGTGGTGTACACCATGTCTCATAGGGTGATAGACCACGCATTAGAGGTTTCGATCCTCGACAGGTTGGGAGACCTCGACAGTTGTCTATTTTTCATCATGTAGGTAAACCTTGCACCTTACATCATGCTACGCATACTGTGCATAGACACCCTACTATTGCTTTTCCTACTACTCGAGTCTCTCGGTGCTGGATACCTCATCAGTATTCCACTCATCCCAGCACTGAGCGCTCAAGATTCTCTGATTTTGTGTAGGTACCAGAAAAAGGCTTGGAGAGCACGTGGATCATAGACTCCGGTTGTTCGCACCATATGAGCGGAAACTCATCATGGCTCTCCAGACTCACCATAACCAAGAAAAGGAGCATATCACGATCGGGAATAACCGAAGAAGCAAAGTGAAAGGTAAAGGTGTGGTAAGAATTAACTCAAATTTCACTCTCAAAGATGTTGCTTTGGTTGAAAATTTGAGATACAATTTGTTCTCTGTATCTCAGTTACTTAATTAGGGCTTCGAAGTGCGATTTCAATGCGATACTTCGCAAGTACTTAATTCTGATGGTGTTTTAGTTTGAAAGATTTTCAGGGTTGGGAGAGTTTTTGGAGCTGACTTTTTGAGTCATCAAGTTCTTCTCACTGTTTAGTGGCTCAATCTTGTTCTGAGCTCTAGAAGTGGCACAAGAGACTAGGGCATATGAGCGTTGAATTGCTTGCTTGCTTGAGTGCCCTAGGTATGATCTGAGGATTGCCCAAGCTCAAATTTGAGAAGGATTTAGTTTGCTCTCCGTGTCGACCAGGTAAAATGATTGCTGCTTCGCATTCACTAGTCAATATGGTGATGATGGAACAACCCGGGGAACTTCTTCACACGGACACTGTAGGTCCTTCACGGGTTAGTTCTTTAGGCGGAAAATGGTACGTTCTTGTCATTGTCGATGATTACTCTCGTTAATCTTGGGTTTTCCTTTTAGCTAGCAAGGATTAAGGGTTTACTTTTGAAGCTTAGCTTTGAGACTTTTTACTGAACTTCTAGGTGCATTGAAATTCATTTGAAGTGGTAATGGCACCGAGTTCAAAAATAGTCTCTTTGTTTATTTTTGCATTGATCATGGCATAAAACATCAATTCTCTTCTCCACAGGTTCCTCAACAAAATGGTGTTGTTGAGAGAAAGAACCGCACTCTGGTTGAGATGGCTAGGACAATGCTCGATGAGCATAGGACTCCTAGAAGGTTTTGGGATGAGACTATGAACATAACTTGTTACATCTCAAACCGGATCTCTCTACGCTCAATTTTGAACTTAACTTCTTATGAACTATGTTTTGGGAAACAGATCAAGGTTACTCATCTTTGAGTATTTAGTTTTCGGTGCTTTATCCTAAAGGGTGGGAATTTGGATAAGTTTGAATTGCGTTCTTAGATGGGATCTTTTTGGGTTATACCAAACATGGTCACTCTTATCAAGTTTTCAATTTATATACTAACACTATCATTGAGTCATGCAATGTGACTTCTGATAAATCAACCCCCTGTGTTAGTTCATATTTTGAGCTTGCTAGTGAGGAGGACATGGAAGCGACCATATTTGAAGAACAAGATCCCGAAGGCATCGAGGATGAACCCCTACTACCCTCGACATCTATTCCTGAAGTGGACCCTGCTCTGATCACTTTGGCGAGAGGCCCCGAAGCATCTACCTCAACATCAATAATCTTCGAGCGCTCCCCGACACAAGTTGAGGGGGAGACTGCATCCCATCGCGAGGCTCCACACCACATCCAAAGGATGCATCCTCCCGAGCAGATCATTGGTGAGCTTGATCAAAGGGTAACATGTTCTCATGCTCATTTCATTGATGCTGCATTTGTTGCTTTTTTGGGCCTTTAGATGTGAGTCAGGCTTTATCTGATTCTAGTTGGATCAATGCCATACATGAACTTTAAAATTTTTAGAGAATCCAAGTATGGACTCTTTTAGATCCCCCTCCTAATATTCATTTTATTAGAAAAAATGGATTTTCAAAAACAAGCATGGGGAGGATGGGTCTGTGGTTAGAAACAAAGCTATACTTGTAGCTCATGGTTTTTCCCAATTTGAAGGGATTGATTTTGCTGAAAATTTTGCACTTGTTGCTCGTCTCGAGACCATTAGGATTATTCTTGCATTTGCTGCATCCCGTGGATTCAAACTTTACCAAATGGATGTAAAACGTGCTTTTCTTAATGGCTTCATAGATGAAGATTTTTTCGTAAAACAACCCCGTAGTTTTGAAAACCCCAAATACCATCATAAAGTCTTTAAACTTTATAAAGCTCTTTATGGACTCAAGCTGGTCCCTCGGGCATGGTATGATAGACTTAACTCTTTTCTGCTTAAGTGAGGGTATTTGATGGGATCAGTTGATAAGACCCATTTTACTCTCAAACATCTTTCGTGGCTCCTTTCATGCTTTAGTTGCAGAATTTGCTCATACCATGAGCAGGGAGTTCGAGATGTCCATAATGGATGAACTCACATTTTTTCTTGGTTAGCAAATCTAGCAAAGCAAAAAAGGTACATTCATTCATCAGACAAAGTACACCAAGGATCTACTCAAGAAGTTTGACATGAATGATGCGAAGCCCCTTGCCACTCCGATGGCTACTTCATTAGCATTGGATCTAGACGAAGATGGAGAAGCCATCGATCAGAAGGAGTTCCACAGTATGATCGGCTCCCTCCTCTACTTGACTGTTATAAGGCCAGACATACACTTCGCGGTGTGTCTGTGCACTCATTTTTATGCTTCCCCAAGAGCTTCACACCGACAAGCAGTAAAGCGCATTCTAAGGTATCTTGGACACACTTTAGAATTCAGCATTTGGTATTCTACATCTTCTTCATTATGCCTTCGAAGTTATTCAGATGCGGATTTTGTTGGGTGTAGAATTTATAGAAAAAGTACCTCTAGTACCTGTTATTTTTTGGGAACTTCTCTTGTTTGCTGATCTTCCTGCAAACATCCTAGCGTTGCACAATCTACAGCTGAGGCTGAATATGTTGCTGCAGCTAGCCGTTGCTCACGGATTTTGTGGATGGTTTCCACTTTGCGGGATTTCAGGTTAGATTACACGATTGTTCCACTTTTATGTGATAACACTAGTGCGATTTGTATTGCTAACAACCCAGTTCAGCATTCCAGAACCAAACACATTGATGTGAGATATCATTTTCTCAGAGACTAAAATGAGAAGGGTGATATTGAACTTCAATTTGTTGATTCCCAGAACCAACTTGTCGATATTTTTACCAAACCCCTTCATTCTTCTTGATTTGCTTATTTGCGTGGGGAACTTGGTATTTGTCATCCTTATGGCATTTTGTGAGGGGGAGCATGTTTTAATTGGTCTGCATAAGCTTCTGTTTATGTGCAATCGCATTGACTTATATTTGCTCATATATGCCTTTGCTTAATTGTATTGATCATGTTAGCTCAGCTCTAGTTACTTTATATATCTTCATTACTGAAAGTGTATAAAGGTGCATCTAGGTCCCTATTTTATTTTGGTGTATTAATGACAATGTTGATCAAATGCCACTAATCAATTTGCTAATACGATTGCCGAGATGTCACATGAAAAAAAGTTTCGTTGAAACAAATTTGGAGAATGAGCCCCATTTGGTCCAAATAGGCTCAAATGGTGAAAATCATTGATTTATTCTTTACATTGAGTCTAGGATTGTCGTACTATTAA
Source organism: Zizania palustris (assembly GCA_019279435.1). Taxonomy (NCBI): domain Eukaryota; kingdom Viridiplantae; phylum Streptophyta; class Magnoliopsida; order Poales; family Poaceae; genus Zizania; species Zizania palustris. The sequence goes on from JAAALK010000080.1 coordinate 97,806,256, forward strand.
GAGGGATGCATTTGGATTTTGTTCCAAAACTTTGTGTTCAAAGAAAAACATTTCTAAAAGATTTTTACTCAAGTTCAAACTGAGTTCCAGAATTTTTATACTGATCGGAACTTCCGGTCTAGATCGGAACTTCCGATTTGAGCTCTTGGCCTTGAATTTATTTTTGCATCGGAACTTCCAATTTGAGATTGGAACTTCCGATTTGAGATCGGAAATTCCGATCTGAACTCTTGGTTTCGAATTATTTTTAAATCGGAATTTCTGATGTGCCATCAGAACTTCCGAGGTGGAAGACCCAAAGTGCCCTAACAGCTACAACTTTTGGGAGTGGTATAAAAACCCTCCCCGCTCATTTGTACAGTACTTTTGAGCCCTCAAACTCTCACTTGAAAACCCTAACTCTCATCCTCAAGTTCTCTTGTGATTCAAGGCTAGATATAGTGCGAGTCTTACTGATTCGACTTGAGAGCACATTGGAAGTCTTCTCGAGCTCTTGTTGTTGCGTATTTTGAGAAGATTTTCGTGGGTTGTTTTTGTTGATTTTGTTGGATTTTGTTGAAAATCTTTGAGCACAAAATTTTGAGTTTGCAAAATCTTCAAACGCATTAGTTACTATTGGAGGATTCATTCTCCTAGATGGCTAGGAGTCACTCCACGAGCAACCAAGGAGTTTGTGGTTGCTCGGAGATGTTTGTAAAAGATTCCCTTGGCTTGGACAAGGATACGAAGAGAAAACCCAAGTTTAGCGTCGGCTAAAACTTGGTGAGGAAAGGGTTGAAAGATACTCAGCCTTTCGAGGTCCCTCAACAGAGACGTGGGATCGGTGGATCCGAACTCCAGGAAACATATCTTTGTCTTGTCTGCTATTGTGTTCTTATTTATTTTAGGGTTCATACTAAGTCAAACTCTATTTTCACTCGATCTATCTTTAGACAAGGTTCTAAGGAAACTCACTGTGTTAAATTTTCTCCTAGTATACTTGTGCAAACTTCTATTCAAACACTTTTTAGAAAACAAGTTTTTAATTTTGTCGATTTCAATCTGCTGATCGGAACTTTCGGTACATATCAGAACTTCCGATCCATCGGATGTTTTAGGAAATCCGACTGATCAGAACTTCTGATCCATCGGAAGTTTCAGGAAATCAGACTAATCGGAACATCCAACAACACTTTGGAACATCGGATCAGTCATTCTCTCAGAATATTATTTTTCTGCAAGAAATTTTTATATTGCCTATTCACCCCCCTCTAGGCAACTTTCAATTGGTATCAGAGCATGTCTCTTCGACTAAGCTTAACTGATTGAAGAGAAATGATTGGAAGATCTCCAACCAAGACAATAGATGGATCCGTCTCTCCCAAGAGCAACGACAACAACAAAAGGGGAGCCGCATATCCTTTTGATTATTCAAAACTAAATCCTAGTTCTCATAGTAGTTCCATTCCCATGGGTCGTGCACCTTACTTTGGTGGTACACAATACGCCACATGGAAAAACAAAATGAAAATGCTTTTGTTTTCAATGCATCCCGAAATATGGACAATTGTGAAAGATGGTTTAGATTTTGATGTTTATGATGCTCAAGGAAAATATTAGACTCTAGGGGAAGAACAAGCCCTCCATCGTAACTTTCAAGTGGCAAGTGTCATACTTTCCGCCTTGAGCCCTGAGTAGTACAACAAGGTGGATGGCATAGAAGAGGCCAAGGAAATATGGGACACATTGCAAGTGGCTCTTGAAGGGAAGCTTGGAAGATATGTGATGGAAGATGATGAGACTTCCCAAGAGATGTATGACCGACTCATGGTGTTGGTCAACAAGATCAAGGGTCTTGGAAGCAAAGATATGACCGACCATGTTTTGGTCAAAAGACTTCTCCAAGCAATTGGACCAAGGAATTCAACCTTGGTGACATTGCTTCGAGAAAGGAAAGACTTCAAGAAGTTGACTCCAAGTGATGGCTAGGAAGGATTGCAGGACATGAATTAATTGAAGAAGAAGCAAAAGAGGTGAAGGACTTTGCCAAGTACATAAATAGAAGCAAGGATGTAGCCTTAATGGCTAAAAAGGATGAAGACTCAAGTGATGAAAGTGAAGATGAAGAAATATCCCTACTAGTCAACAAATTCAAGAAATTTATGAAGAAGGGCAGATATGATAAGCATAAGAAGAAGTATGACAAGAAGAAGCGAGAATCTAAAAGAGGTTGCTATGAGTGTGGTGACATTGACCACTTCATAGCGGATTGTCCCAAGAAGAAGAAGGATGAAGACTACAAAGGAAAGAACAAGTACCACAAGAAGAAGCCAAGAGGTCATGCACACATTAGGGAGGAATTGTACTCCAACTCCAAATCCGAGTCGGAATCAGACTCCGATTCATCCAAGAAGGGAGTCGCCACCATCGTCATTGCCCATATCAAGACTCCAAAACCATCACTCTTTGGAGAGTCAAGCGATGACGACTACATCATCTCCCCCAAGTGCTTCATGGCAAGAAGCAAGAAGGTAACTAAAAATGATGTTTTTGAGTCTAGTAGTGATAGTAGCTCTTGTGATGATGAATCAAATGAATTATTGCTAAAATCCATGAGTAGATCATGTAAGTTAAAATTTAAAGGACTTTTAAAGACAATAGAGTCGCAAGAAGCAACCATTGAAAAGCATAAGGCAACCCTTGAAAATAAGAGGAAACTCTTGAACATCAAGATGAGCTATTTGCTCTTGAAGAGGAAAAGAATGTGAATCTTAAATTGCTTCTTGCTAAGGAGAAGGAAAAGGTTGAGACATTGACTAATGATAACAAGTTAGTCAATGAATCAAATCTTGAGTTAAAATAGACTATCAAGTCTCTCTCTAGTGAACTTGTGATTCTAAAAGAATCCAACAAGTGTTTGATGAGAAACTTGAGTATATTAATTCAAAACCTCTTCCATCTCCCTCCATTGCTTCCACTAGTAATGGTTGTGCTAAATGTTATACATTCGATTTAATGCATATGAGACTAACATGAAGGAAATAGAGATCCTAAGAAAGAAAATGAAAGGCTTGGCACCTTAGTGAGCTATGGGTGTATCAAGACCTACAAGTCAAAGGATGCTCTATACAAGATGCTCAACGCCAAAGGTAATATTGAGAGGCGTGGGCTTGGTTATCACCCTAATGAGACCAAGTCCAACCCTAGCGTGAAGAACAAGGGTAAAGAGGTAATCAAGTTTGTGAGGGAAGAGGGTGCTCCACAAAAGGACTACAACAAGCCTCACGCCTCACAAGCTAATTTTTATGCTTCATACCTAGTTAAGAGGAACCACCGTGGTAAAGTGGTTTCCAAATTTGTAGAAAATAGAATTGAAAACCTCTTAAGAAAATTTGGATTCCTAAAGTCCTTGTTACTAACATTGAAGGACCCCAAAAGATTTTGGTACCTAAACTCAAGAACTAATATCTTGTAGGAATATGCCTATCGTGGATCAAGTTGGGTGATGGATAGTGGATGCACCCATCACATGACCGGAGAGAAGAACATGTTTATTTCCTTTGAGCTAAATCAAGCTCAACATGAAACCACTGTGTTTGGCAACAATGGAGAAGGTAAGGTATTGGGTATAGGTAAAGTTTTCATCACAAGTAATTTTTCAATTTCAAATGTCCTTCTTGTTGAATCATTAAGTTACAATTTACTTCCCATTTCGCAATTATGTGAAATGGGATATAATTGTAACTTCTCTCATGAGGGTGTGACCGTTTTGAGAAGAAGTGACAATTCCATGGCATTCACGGGTAAGTTGAAGGGAAAGCTATATCTTGTCGACTTCGTACAAGATAAAGTGGAACTTGAAACTTGCCTAGTTGTCATGTCTATCATGGGTTGGCTATGGCATCACCGACTAGCTCATGTTGGAATGAGAAATTTGGCAAAACTTCTCAAAGGGGATCACATTCTAGGACTAACAAATGTTGTTTTTGAGAAAGATAGGTTGTGTAGCACATGTCAAGCCGGAAAGCAAGTTGGAGCACCACACACCGCCAAGAATATCATGACTACAATGATGCCACTTGAGCTCTTTCACATGGATCTTTACATACCCATGGCCTACATAAGCATTGGTGGTAACAAATATGGTTTTGTTATTGTAGATGATTATTCTAGATTCACTTGGGTGTTCTTTTTGCATGACAAAAAAGAAACACAAGAAATCTTTAAGAATTTTGCAAGAATAGCACAAAATGAGTATGAAGTAAAGATCAAGAAAGTGATGAGCGATAATGGACGTGAGTTCAAGAACACTTACATTGAAGACTTTCTTGAAAAGGAAGGGATCAAACACGAGTTCTCCGCTCCATATGATCGACCTCAAAATAGAGTAGTAGAGCGGAAGAACCGAACTTTAGTAGAGGTGGTGCGGACCATGCTAGATGAGTACAAGACATCGGACATCTTTTGAGCCGAAGCCGTCAACACCGCATGCCATGCCATCAACCGTCTCTATCTCCACAAGATTCTCAAGAAAACGGCTTATGAGCTATTAACCGAAGATGAAGCACCTCCATGTGAACCAATAAAGAACATGGCCATTGGAAATATTAGGCCAAGAGAAGATACTCCTACGGAACAACGAGAAGATCAACTAGAGACTCAACAAGAAGATAATCCCACTCAAGAGCGAGCGGTGTTGGAAGAACAACAAGAAACTCAAAATGAAGTTACTCAAGAAACAACTCAACACCCAAGTGTCCACCAAAACATTCAACAAGACCATCTCGTGGACAACATCTTAGGAGACATTCAAAAGGGAGTAACCACTCGTTGTAGAATTGCAAATTTTTGTATGTGTTACACTTTTGTGTCTCCTTTGGAACCTACCAAGGTGGAAGAAGCTCTTGAAGACCCGGATTGGGTAATGGCCATGCAAGAAGAGCGCAACAACTTCAAGAGGAATAAAGTTTGGGAGTTGGTGGAAAGACCAAAGCTAAACGTGATCGGCACCAAATAGGTCTTTGGCAACACGCAAGATGAGCACGGCATGGTCACAAGGAACAAAGCAAGGTTGGTTGCTCAAGGCTTCACACAAATCGAAGGTTTGGATTTTGGTGAGACTTATGCACCAGTAGCTAGGCTTGAGTCAATTCGAATATTATTAGCCTTTGCTACTCACCATGATTTCAAGCTTTATCAAATAGACGTGAAAAGCGCATTCCTAAATGGACCAATCTCTGAATTGGTGTATGTGGAGCAACCACCTGGAGTTGAAGATCCAATCCAACCCGACCACGTATACTAGCTGCATAAGGTACTCTATGTGCTCAAGCAAGCCCCTAGAGCATGGTATAATTCCTTAGGGATTTTCTCCTAAGGAAAGGCTTTGAAATAGGCAAAGCCAATCGTACTCTCTTCTTTAAGCATTTCAATGATGATTTGTTTGTTTGCCAAATATATATCGATGACATTATAATTGGTTCTACTAACAATAATTTTTCTGAAGAGTTTAGTAGATGATGACTAAAAGGTTTGAGATGTCCATGGTGGGTGAGTTGAAGTATTTCTTGGGATTCCAAATAAAGCAACTCAAGGAAGGCACCTTTATGTGCCAAACAAAATACATCAAGGACATGTTGAAGAAGTTTGGCATGGAGAGTGCAAAGCACATCAATAACCCATGCAAACCAACGGCCACCTAGATCTAAATCAAGAAGGAACTGCCATCGATCAAAAGGTATATCGTTCCATGATCGGTTCTATTTTATACTTATGTGCATCTAGGTGAGATATCATGCTTAGTGTTTGTATGTGCGCTAGATTTCAAGCTACACCAAAAGAAATTTATTTGGTAGCTGTCAAGAGAATTTTGAGATATTTGGCTCGCACTCCAAACCTAGGTCTTTGGTATCCGAAAGGATCAACCTTTGAACTAATTGGCTATTCGGACTCCGATTATGACGGTTGAAAAGTGGATAGGAAAAGTAGATCCGGAACTTGCCAATTTCTTGGAAGATCACTTGTTTCATGGTCTTCCAAGAAACAAATTATGTAGCCTTATCGACAGCCGAAGTCGAATATGTAGCAGCTGGTAGTTGTTGTGCCCAACTCCTTTGGATGAAACAAACCTTAAAAGACCTTGGGCTCAATATGACCAAAATCCCACTTATGTGTGATAATGAAAGTGCCATCAAATAGCTAACAATCCCGTCCAACACTCAAGAACCAAACACATTGATATTCACCATCATTTCTTGATAGACCACGAGATCAAGGGAGATATTAGCATAAGCCATGTGAGAACCGAAAAACAACTCACCGATATATTTACCAAGCATCTAGACGAGCAATGATTTTGTGAGTTAAGAAATGATCTAAATATCCTTGATTCTCGCAACACAGTTTGAAATTCATGCATATTGATATTGCCCATGTTGAAAATTGGGAGAGTAAATTAATTGCTCTCCTTCTAACTTATTGGGTCACATTTTTGATAAAAAAACACCAAAATCCTCTCTTGTTTATGCCATGAGTTTGTTAAACGTGTCAAATGCTATTCCATGTCTATTCCATGCTATTGAAAATGTCATGCTTGTGATATGCTAAAAATACCACTTTGTGATGTTTTTAGTCGTTTGAGGAAACTTACGTTGAATGATTGATTATATGCAAAGCCATGACAGTTTAATGGTCATATACATGTTTAAAATGTTTGTGGTGAAATATTGTTGTTGTGCCCAAAAGTTCATTGCACTTCATTTTCTTGTAGTATAATTCAATTCTTGGTTCAGGGCAATCGGAAGTTCCAATTCTAATGCTATTTGTGTGTTTCTGGTTGTGTCAGAAGTTCCGATTTCGTATCAGATGTTCCGATCGATCAGAATTTTCCAATCATCTTTAGCCATGTCAGATGTTCTGACGGCCGATCAGAAGTTCCGATCAGGACTTGGTATAAAATAGCCTAGAAGCCACCCTTTCTTCTTTTCTTCCCTTTTGATTTCCTCTCTCTCCCTATCTTGGGTTCACTTCCAATCCACCTCAAATCTTTGTCTTTCTCCGTGGAAATTGAGGGATCTCTTCAGGGGGAGTCAAGGACGTCCTCCGGAGCGCCGATCCGCCTTTTTCTATATCGATTTTCATCGTTTTTGAGGTATTTTGCTCAAACCCTAGTTTTGGGTTCCCCTTGTTTAAGCCTCTAAATTCCATTCTTTTTGGCTAAAATTGCTGATGTGAACTAGTTTATGTGTAGCCTACACACATTATGCAGATCGAAAGATTTTGCGCATTTTTGTGGCAATAAGAAGTTCCAATTCATCGGAAGTTTCGATCCCTTTGAGGAGCCATGCTGAAGAGCGTGGACCTCATGGCTCCAGATGTGATGAGTCATTGTCAACGGAAGTCAAAGAGGACTGAAGAGAGGAGAAGACCTGTTGTGTCTGGGCCGAATGTGACTCAGGTAGATGGGCAGCGAGCCACTGTCAGGCAGAGGGGCCGCGAAGTCGGCTGGCCCAATCCATGTACATGGGCTAGGAGCAGCAGAGGATCCACTAGGCTGTTGACCGGGATTGACTCAGGTACACAGGCGGCGAGCGATTGCTGGGCTGAGAGAGCTGCGGAATTGGGCCGGCCCAATCAGGGTACCTGGTGCAAAGTCGGTGGACGCTTTGTCAGTTTCGGCGCAAAACTAACGACCGTTGATCTCGGATCAAACCGTTCTGGGGCGAAGCCCTAGTCGCTATGAAAGCTCCGCTTCTAGATAAGTCATTTGTAAATAGGAGTTTACTATTTTGTCCTTAGGCCCACAGTCAGTTAGTCGAGTCTATAAAAATATCCTAAGGGCAGTTTGGTCTTTTCTATTTTATTTCAGCGTCTGTAAAAACCCTAAGGGTCTTTTGGTATTTTCCTAGGCTATCGGGCTACCTATAAATAGGGCCCCAATCCCTAGGGTTAGGGTTAACTCACTTTAATCTAAATATCTGAGTTCACTTTCCCCACGTTTTTGCTCCTGTTTATTTCCTGTTCATGCGTGCGCCGTCATCGTTCCCAGCACACACCGCTGCTGTTCATTGAATCAGTGAAGTCAGGCTTTGGTTCCTTTCTTTCAAAGCATGCTTCGGTAAGCTTCGATTCGAAGATCATTTTTATAGCCTTCACACGATAACCTCAAAGCAGGCTTTGGCACATTCATCATAGGCTTCGACACTATGGTCTTCGAAGCCGGCTTCGACAACTACAGGCTTCGCACTGTACATGCTTCATCAAGTTTTGAACAGGAGACAAACTTTGAACAGTAACCTTTCATCTCATTTTACGTGCACTCATGATAAAACTTTGTGATGATCTATCTCTGTGAAGCTTGATCTGCTCATGATTTAAATTAGCACTGTGTTGATGTCTTTTTAATTAGGACACTAGTTGTTGTTAGGATAGATCTTTTGAGGCACTGTTGATTCGTTCACCTTTCTTTGCTAAGTCAGTTGAGGTGCATTGGTTTTTGGGAGCAGGCCATTGATTCGAAAGAATTTTTTAGGCGCCCATTCACCCCCCTCTGGTCGCTACTTTCGGTCCTACAAGTGGTATCAGAGCCTGGTTAGGGTTTTTCCATACCTTAACCGGTTCTAAACCCTAGTAGTGATCATGACGTCTCCTGGAAAGGTATCGTCCTTGGAAGCTTATGGATACAATTATTGGAAGACTCGCATGTGAGCCTATCTCATGAGCAAAAGCTCGGACAGCTGGGACATTTGTATTCACACTACTTTCACAGTGTTGCAAGTTGCTGAGCGCAATCCTCCATTTATTGTTGCCCAGCATCAAACCAACAACAAAGCAGTGAATATTTTGTTTTCGGGTTTAGGTCCCACTGAATTTGAGCGTGTGGGCCATCTCACCACTACGAGAGAGATCTGGGCTACCCTTCAGGCACACCATGAGGGGAAAGCCCAGGTCGAGGCTCGGCTCTATCAGACCTATCGGCGTGAATATGAGAATTTCACACAAAAGACGAGTGAATATGTTGAAGCGTTGTTTGGTCATTTTCAATCGATCATAAACAAGCTTCGGGCCAACAAGGCTGAGGGTGTTCAGTTAGTCTCAGATCATGAGCAGGCGGTCAAGGTTCTTCATACCTTGGACCCTAAGATATAGGAGATCAAGGTATCCTCTATCATTGAGAGGACATCTTATGATACCTTGACCATTTCTGAGTTGTTTAGCAAGCTGAAGGCCACTGAGGATACCCAGTTGAGATAAAATCTCACTGGCTCTGGATCAAAGACCCTGGCCCTTGCTACTCCTTCTACTGACCCATCCTCTATGAGCTGTGCTGGGTTCTCTTTGATGTCTATCACTGAGGACCAACTCGAGTCGTTAGGAGATGATGACCTGTGTCTTTTTAACAACCGGGTGCGTCGTGTTTATGACAAGAGAATGTTCAAAAGACACGGCACAAAGACCGGATGCTTTGAGTGTGGTGATCTAGGTCACTTTATCCCCGACTGCCCCAAGTGCACTGGTCACAAGAAGGGCGCCGGTGGTGGCTTCCACGACTCCGGCAAGCACGACAGCTCCTCCTTCACCAAGGGCAATCCAAAGACCAGATTCTTCAGAAAGGCCCTGAAGGACTACCGGTGAGAGAACAAGAAGCGCGACAAGGCCTTCTTCGCCGAGATGGAGAAGAGCTACTCCAAGCGGTCCACGTCTTCTTCCTCTTCATCGAGCTCAAGCGATGAGGAGATTGTCATCAGCAAGGGGAAAGACAAGGATGATCTGGTGGGCCTATGCTTCATGGCTTTCGGGGACAGACCGAAGAGCCGCTCACATCAACGCCGAAGATCCCGCAAGAGCTTCTACTCAGTGGCTGTTGGGGATAAGGAATAGAAGGGCTCCTCCGATGACTCTGATGATGACGAAAATGAGAAGGTATCATCTTATGAACGCGAAATCGTTGATTTACTTGAAAGAAATCATCAGGAGTTAAAATATCGAGAAAAACTGCTTAGAGGGGCTAAGAAGAGGATAGATGAACTGGAGAGTGAGCTTGCCATGCCCAACGGTAGAATTGAGAGTCTATCTTCTTTCCCTTGCTTGGGTGATAGCAGTGAGTGCCCAAAGTGTGAGGTGCTTTTGGGTGACCTGTCAACTCTGAAGTCCAGGTACACAGAAAGGGTTGATAAGAGGGACGCTTTGGCCACTGAGTTTGAGAGCGCTCAGCTGGAGCTGAATGATGCTCATGCCACTGTCGTCGTGCTCTGTTCTAATTGCCCATCTCATCTAGCTGTTTCAGCTAAGCTGAAAGCAAAGGGTGATGAGCATTTGAGTGAATTGGAGAGAGTTAGAGCTGAGCTGGGGCAGACTAGGCTAGAGCTTGAGACACTGTCAGTTCCACCCACTGTCTGTGAGAACTGACTATCTCTTAGATTGGAATTAATTAAGCTGAAAGCCGAGAAGTATGTCCAGGTTGATAGAGAGTGTGAGACTTGCTTCTCTTAGGTGGAGGTACTAGCTTCCTTGAGAGAGGAGCTAGTTGATGCCCAAAATGAGAACTTTTACCTCTGTTCAATCCTGAGTTGGATCAGTGCTAGAGAGCCATAGCTTGGCATGATGATCCAGCAGTTTAAGAGGCAGGATGGGTTTGGGGTAGGTTACACCTACAACAAGGCTGACTTTGAGAGTGCTATTAGCAGGACAGTGGAGTGGAGTAAAATGACTCCTGAGCAGAGATACCCCAAGACTCACTCCACTGAGTCTTTTCAGGCTAGTCATCCCAAGGATGGAGTGTTCCAAGAACAGCCTAAAGCTCCACCCAAGAAGCCCATCTGGGTTCCAAAACCCAAACACCTATGCACTTCTCTAGACTCTCTTCCTAAACCCTCTCACACCAAGAAGACTACACCAAACACCACTAAGCCCAAGAACCCCAAGCCTCAACCACATCCCAAGAAGCCCACCTATCATTGTGAGTACTGTCAAAGAGACGGGCATTTTGTGGAGTTTTGCTTCAGGAGGAAGCGGGTTGAGAGAGTAGAGAGAGCTCGTGGTGGTCAGGAGCAGTTCTACCAGCAGGGTGGTAGACTGAGAGTTCCTCGACGCGGGGAGAGGCTGGAGGCTAGGCCACGTCATGTAGGAGGTGGTAGAGGAGACGACTTTTATGCCCATGCTCCAGATGGTGGTGTTCATTCTGGCAGAGCTCTAGGCCGTTTTGGTTACGGTCCTAGACCTCGTGGCCGAGGTTTTAGGCAGAACCGTGGACCGCGCTTTGAGCCGCGTTTTGGTCCAAACTCTTCTGATGGTTTCTGCTTTCCGTCTTTTGAGCAGATGGCTCGACACCGGTTTAGTTCTTTTGCTAAACCTAGTGCCGGACCATTTGCTCCCCCTTACAACCACTGATTGTGCAGGATCATGGACTAGAGGACATTTGGATTATGGACTCAAGATGCTCTCGCCACATGAAGGGACATCACAGATGGTTCTCCAGTCTCTCTCCCCCGAGCTCCAAGGAATACATCACCTTCGGGAATAGTGGTCAAGGGAAGGTACACGACATTGGCTCAATTCGCATCTCAGACCATTTATCTTTGAAGAACATTTCTTTGGTTGGAAATTTGAACTTTAATTTGATTTTTGTTTCGCAACTTCTTGAGGATGGTTTGGAGGTTCGTTTTAAGAAGTGCAGTTCTTCTGTGGTTGATTCTAGAGGGTCTTTGATTTGTCAGATCTTACCTTTTGGTAAGATTTTTCGGATTGACTTCTCTAGTTCTTTTGGCCCTTCTCAATGTTTGATTGCTGGATCCTCCTCTGAGCTCTGGAAGTGGCATAGGAGGTTGGGCCATTTGAGTTTTGATCTGCTAGTCAGGTTAAGCTCTATGGACCTCATCCGAGGATTGCCCAAGCTTAAGATGGAGAAGGATCTAGTTTGCCATGCCTGTCGTCATGGGAAAATGGTTGCCGCTTCTCACTCACCTGTGACTCAGGTGATGACTTCATATCTAGGCGAGCTGTTACGCATGGACACTGTCGGTCCAGCTCAGGTACGCTCAGTCGGTGGGAAGTGGTATGCGCTTGTGATCGTTGACGATTTTTCTCGATTTTCGTGGGTTTTCTTTTTGGAGTCTAAGGATGAGACTTTTCATTTTGTTCATGACCTTATTTTGAAGCTGAAGAATGAGAACAATGGTCAGATGCGAGCAATTCGCTCTGACAACAGCTCTGAGTTCAAGAACTCTCAGTTCGTCAGCTTCTGTAGTAATCAGGGTCTTGACCATAAGTTTTCTGCTCCTTACACTCCCCCACAGAATGGCATTGTGGAACGAAAGAACTGCACGCTAGTCGAGATGGCCAGGACGATGCTCGATGAGCACAGGACTCCTAGGCGTTTTTGGGCTGAAGCCATGAACACGACTTGCTATCTGGCCAACCACATTTTTCTTATAGCTTACCTAGGTAAGACTTCATATGAGTTGCGGTTTGGCAGACAACCCAAGGTGAGCCACTTCCGAGCGTTTGGCTGCAAGTGCTTTGTGCTCAAGAAAGGAGGGCATTTGGACAAGTTCAAGTCTCATTGCTAGGACGGAGTTTTTCTTGGCTATGCTTTGCATTCTCGAGGCTTCCGTGTTTGGAACCTCGATTCCCAGCATCATGTCGAGACTTGCGAGGTGTCATTTGATGAGTCCTTTGAGAAACCATGTTGAAGAATATGGTTTTGATATTCCAGATGTGATGAGTGATTGTCAACGGAAGTCAAAGGAAGGGAGATATGAAGACCTGTCGAGTCTGAGGCGCATGTGACTCAGGTACACGGGCAGTGAGCGACGGCCGGGCAGAGGAGCCACGGAGTCGGGCTGGCCCAATCCGGGTACATGGCTAGGAGCGACAGAGGATCCACTGGCCTGTTGACTGGGTTTGACTCAGGTACACGGGCGGCGAGCGATTGCTGGGCTGAGGAAGCTGCGGGGTCGGGTCGGCCCAATCCGGGTACCCGGTGCGAAGATGGTGGACGCTTTGTCAGTTTCGGCGCAAAACTGACAACCTATGATTAATTCGTTTTTAGGATATTAATATTTAGTTTTTAAGTTTAGAATATTTTTATTTGAGTCAGGTAATTTTTCTAAGAATATTTTAGTAATTTTCGGAATTTTATTTAGAGTCAGTTTAATTTACCATAGGGGTAAATTAGTCTTTTCATGTATTAGGATTCACCTATAAATAGGCCCCTATCCCCTTGGGGATAGATGACTATTATTCTTGTTGTTCCCAAGATCAATCTACAGTTCAACTTTCCTTTTCGCCGAAGCAATCGTCTGTTCCGCTCTTCCTCACAACATCTTTTTGGTCATCGAGCGAACCGAACAGGCACAGCGGACGGCTACGCAGGGATTTCTTTTGTTGAAGTGGCAGCAGCAGCAACCGGTTCAACTAGTTGAATCACTGTATGCGGAAGCAGCCAAGGCTACATCAACGCGCATGGGCCCCAAGGGCGTCAGGCAGCAGAAGCCAGCATTTTTCAAGCGGCGTCTTTTGGCGGTATCGTTTGTTTTTCCCAGGAGCGGTCTCTTAGTACAATTTTCTGCCTAAGAATAGTCCAGAGAAGGAATCAAACGTGAGTTTTTGTTTTCCTAATCAACTGGGAAAATCTAATTGAAGCCACTCCATAAGCTAGCTAGTCCCCACCAAATCTCCCGCACAAACCAATAGTAGAACCCGCGTGCTCTCTGATCAGCCGGCAACGGAGACGTGCAGCAGAGCACGGTGACAGGCAAGCTTTTGCGCAGCATTTTGGCCGGCAACGACGGCGCAGTTTTTTCGTAGATTGGATGAAGGTAAGTTCTAATCTATTCTCCTATTTGTTAGATTAGTTAGATAGCTAGTCATCTGTTTTTTAATTAGTCTATGAATTTGTTTGTTAATCTCGTGGTTAACTTTTATCTGCTAAAATATTATTAGAGCTCGCATATTTTATTTAAGTATTTTTAATTTGTTCATATAAATATATATATATATATATTATTAGTCGAAGTAATATTTTTATTCTAGATTGTCGTGAAATATTTTATGTTTATCTCTGAATTAATTGTTGAATGATCCATGTTTTATTCTTTTGATCAGTACTTTATTTCTATACTACAATATAAATATTTCGTGATATATATAGATCTTTTATTAACTGCAGTATTTTTGTTTAGTGTCATTTTAATTAGGACACCAGTCATTTTTAGGCTAAACCACTTTAGTTCTAATATTTTGCTTTGCTAATATTATTTGTCTGTTTAATTTCGTTTGGGTGTTGTGTTTAGAACATAGTTTAGCAAGAATTTTTAGGCGCCCATTCACCCCCCTCTGGTCGCTACTTTCGGTCCTACATCCTTGCCTTCTTTGACCCCTTCTTTTGAGCCTTCTAGAGATGGTGATCTCGGAGAGTCCATCTTCGAGGAAGATGATGACACTCCAGATGTTGATGAGGGTGGGCCGTCTGCACTGCCTGCAGAACCCACACCTTCTGAGACTTCGACTGAGGATGAGGGCAGACCTCTAATCACTTCTTCCACTTCGATCGAGCCCCCTTAGTCGAGTCCAGAGGTGCCTGCTGCTGACTCCGGTGAGGTGACTTCAGATCACCAGGGATCCCGAGCAGTTCAGCGTGATCACCCCTCAGAGCTCATCATCAGTGATTTGTCTAAGAGGACGTTGCGTTCTTCTATTGACTCTCTCGTTGTGTTTGCTGAATTTGCTTTTGTTGCATCTTTCGAGCCCAGAGACGTTTCTCATGCTCTTTCTGATTCGAATTGGATTAATGCTATGCAAGAAGAGCTTGAGAATTTTGTCCGCAATCGGGTTTGGACACTAGTTGAGCTGCCACCTGGATGCAGCCCCATAGGCACCAAATGGGTGTTCAAGAACAAGCAAGGTGAAGATGTGGTTGTGGTGCGCAAAAAAGCTCGACTAGTGGCCCAGGGTTTTTTCTAGAAGGAAGGTATTGACTTTGAAGAAACTTTCGCCCCTGTTGCCCGTCTTGAGTCCATTCGCATTCTCTTAGCTTTTGCAGCTTCTTAGGGTTTTAAGCTTTTTCAAATGGATGTCAAGAGTGCTTTTCTGAACGGGTACATAGAGGAGGAGGTCAATGTTAGGCAGCCCCCGGTTTTGAGAACCCCAAGTTTCCTCGACATGTTTTTAAGTTGCAAAAAGCTTTATACGGGTTGAAGCAAGCCCCAGGGTTTGGTATCACCGGTTGAAGCAGTTTTTGTTGGGGAAGGGCTTTTGATGGGTTCTGTGGATAAAACTCTTTTCTTGCTCAGAGATGCTTCGGATTTCTTAGTTGCTCAGATTTACGTGGACGATATTATCTTTGGCGGTACTACTAATGCTCTTGTGTCCAAGTTTTCTCAGAAGATGCACAGTGAGTTTGAGATGAGTCTCATGAGTGAGCTCAAGTACTTCCTAGGGCTCCAGATCAAGCAGACCAAGGACGGCACCTTCATCCACCAGGGTAAGTATACTCAAGACATGTTGGAGAAGTTTGACTTTGGTGGAGAGCTGAAGCCTCAGATGACTCCAATGGGCACATCTAGGGGCCTAGACAAGGACGAGAGTGGCGTCAAGGTCAACGAGAGAGAGTTTCGAGGGATGATCGGTTCGCTGTTGTACTTGACGGCGATGAGGCCAGACATACAGTTCACTGTGGGACTGTGCGCGCGCTTCTAGTCTTCACCACGCGCGTCTCATCGGCAGGCTGTCAAGCACATTTTCAAGTATCTTACCTATGCGCCTGATCTTGGTCTTTACTATTCAGCATAATCATCTCTTGATTTATCTGGCTTTTCGGACGCTAACTTTGGTGGGTGCTGGTTGGATCACAAGTCGACTACTGGTACTTGCCTGTTTCTTGGTTCATCTCCTGTGTCTTGGTCTTCTCGGAAGCAGTCTGGAGTTGCACTTTCGACCACTGAGGCTGAGTATGTAGCTGCTGCTCATAGTTAGTTTGGATGATTTACACTTTGCGAGATTTTTGGTTGTTCTTTCCTACCAGAGTGCCTCTATATTGTAACAGCACCAGTGCGATTAGTGTAGGGAAAAACCCTTGTCTCCATTCAAAAACCAAACACATTGATGTGTGCTTTCACTTTCTGAGGGATCAATATGAGAAAGGCGTCATTGACCTTGTTCATGTTGATACCCATCATCAGTTGGCTGACATTTTCACCAAACCCCTAGATCTGTCTACCTTTGAGTGTTTATGAGGGGATTTTGGTGTTGTGTATCCTTTTTAGGATATTTTGAGTCAGTTTTCTTTCTTCTTTACTCTTTTCTTGAGTCTTTTTGTGTGTGTTCATATCATGCATATTCACATATCAAACTTTGAGCTTGCTTCTGTTATATGATTGAACTGCTTTACTTATTCTAGCTGGTACATGCTTTTGATTACTTGTCGATGATCATGCTTTGCTTCAGTTCACATGATATGTCTGATATCTGTCATATGCATGGCTTTTATGCTTTAAAAATTGAAAAATGATCACCATTGCTTCTGGTAACTAGCATGTGTAGGCTAAATGCTTTTGCTATCTATTACATGCCTTGTAGCTAGTTCCTCACTTAGATGCAGATATGCAACTTGGACATCTATATGCTTTAAACATGGAAAATGTGCTCTAAAAAATGATGAAAAATAAAAAATATGAAAATTCCATGCCTTTTTGTGCTTGAGTTGAAAAGATCCAGGTGGGTTTGCTTTGTCGCATTGTATTGTTCTGGACTTCTTACCATAGCACTTTGGTATGAACTAGGACAGTGCAGTGTATGCCAAGACCAATGTCTTAAGCTTCTGATGGTCCAGTTCTGGCCTAGGCTTGACTTGGATGGGTAGCATAAGGTTTGACATGCAAATAACCCCTAACAAAAATGAAAAAGGAAAAAGAAAAAGCCTGAAAATTAAAAGGATAACAAGTTTGTTGAAGCACTCTGTTTTGGACAATGCTTATCTTGGTAGATATCAGTTAGTTTTTGCATCTCATGCTATACCTTGCTTGTCAACTGGAAAATGGGGTGATGCTTTTGTTTGCAAAAATTGAAAAATGCGTCTTAATGACTTTCTTTAGATATAATTTGTTGCACTGATCATGCCATGAGTCTTAGACAGTATGTCTTTTTCTATACCTATTAGATGTTGTAATTACACTCAATCATATCTGAGAAGCATGCTTTCCACACTCCACCTGCACCCCAGTTGCATTCATTGCATATTTTGAGGGGAGTTGCATTTCAGGGGGAGTCGGTGTCTCTTTAGGGTGCATTGAGTCTCGCTTGATGAGTTCGGTTGTCAACAAGAGGGAGAATTTTGGGAGAAGAGTTTTGGCTTTCTCTGGGATTTGTTTCAGGGGAGTTTTTGTCCTGTTTGTCCATACTCTTTGGATATCCTTGTTGATAATTCTAAGATTGCACTCGTTTTGAGCTTTTACTTTTGGTTAACCATAATGACCACTCTCGTGTTATTTTGTTCGGCTTTCGGTCATTAGGGTTAAACTTTTATTTTACTTTCTTCTTCTCTTTTTCTCGTGCTTTGTTTCCATGTTTCCACATGTACTCGCAGGTACTGAAGAGCTCATGAAGAGAAGTGTTGACAATGCACTCATCAAGGGGGAGATTGAGGAGCCATGCTGAAGAGCGTGGGCCTCATGGCTCCAGATGTGATGAGTCATTATCAACGGAAGTCAAAGAGGACTGAAGAGAGGAGAAGACCTGCTGTGCCTGGGCCAAATGTGACTCAGGTACATGGGCAGCGAGCGACTGTCGGGTAGAGGGGCCGCGAAGTCGGGCTAGCCCAATCCGGGTACATGGGCTAGGAGCAGCAGAGGATCCACTGGGTTGTTGACCAGGATTGACTCAGGTACACGGGCGGTGAGCGATTGCCGGGCTGAGAGAGCTGCAGAATTGGGCCGGCCCAATCTGGGTACCTAGTGCAAAGTCGGTGGACGCTTTGTTAATTTCGGTGCAAAACTTCTCATCGTCTTCCAAAAGTAACTCATAAACTTCTCATCACGATCTGAAACAATGGCTCTAGGCATCCCGTGCAACCTCACAATTTCCCTGAGAAATAAATCAGCAATATGTGAAGCATCGTTGGTCTTGTGACAGGGAATAAAGTGTGCCATTTTAGAAAACCTATCCACTCTTACGAATATGGAGTCTCTCCCCCTCCTTGTCCTAGGCAATCTCACAATAAAGTGCATGCTAATATCTTTCCAAGGTGCACTAGAAACAGGAAGTGGAGTATACAAACCATATGGGTTAAGTTTGGACTTAGCTTTATGGTATGTGGCACAACGCTGCACAAATCGTTCAACATCTCTCCGCATCTTTAGCCAATAAAAATTAGTGGACAGCAGGCCCAAAGTCTTCTCTCTTCCAAAATGTTCCATTAATCCACCACCATGTGATTCCTGCAACAACAGCAAACATATGGACGATTCTGGAACACATAGCTTGTTAGCATGGAACAAGAACCCGTCATAAACATGAAATTCTTTCCAGCCTTTCCCATCATTATATTTAGTGTATGGTTCAGCAAATTCTTTATCTACAACATACAAATCTTTCAAGCATTCCAAATCTGGAATGTTAATATCAAGTTGAGATAAAAGAACAACCATGCGAGACAATGCATCAGCAACCACATTTTCTTTGCCATTCTTGTATTTCACAATGTATGGGAAAGATCCAATAAATTCAACCCATTTAACATGTCTACGATTCAGTTTAGCTTGTCCTCTCAAATATTTGAGTGCGTCATGATCAGAATGTATAATAAACTCCTTAGGCAAAAGGTAATGTTGCCAAGTTTCAAACACACGCACTAAGGCATATAATTCACACTCATAGGTAGAATAATTCAACTGTGGACCATGCAATTTCTCACTAGAATAGGTCACGGGTTTACCTCCTTGTAGCAGCACATCTCCTATGCCAAAATCACTAGCATCACATTCTAACTCAAAAGGCTTACTAAAATCGAGTAGCTGAAGTAGAGGTGTGTGTGTAATGCGATCCTTGAGTGTGGCAAGAGCTTGTTCTTGTGCTGACTCCCAAGTAGAAGTAACTCCCTTCTTGGTCAACTCAGGTAATGGACCGGTTATGGTGCTGAAATCTCTCACAAAACGCCGGTAGAAACCTGCAAGACCAAGAGAGCTACGTACTGCAAGGTTCGTTTTAGTTGCATGCATGACACGTCCTTTCAGATTAATAGCTTGTGACGAAGAAGGAAAAACAACTTTATCTTTTGTTGCCCCGAAAGTGTCTCAGCTACTTGCTGATTTTCAGAAAGTTGTTTGCTCTTTTGTGCGTCCCTAGCACGTTTTTCTTGTTCAAATTTCACAATTTCAGCAGGAGTCATAGGAAGCAATGTAACTTTCTTTCCTTTATACATAAATGTGTACTTATTGCTCCTACCATGGTGTGTAGCATCAGTATCATATACCCAAGGTCTACCAAGTAATAGAGAACATGCTTGCATTGGTACTACATCAAAATCAGCACTTCCAAAGTATGTACCAATGGAAAATTCGATGTGAACAGTTTGTGTTACCTTGACCTTACCGCTGTCGTTGAGCCATTGCACATGGTAAGGGTGTGGATGTGCACGTGTGGGAAGTTGAAGCTTAGTTACCACGTCGAGGCTCACAAAATTGTTGCAACTACCGCTGTCGATGATGACACGCGCACGACGGTTATTGACGAGGAAGATGGTCTGAAATATATTGTTCCGTTGTGCCTGGTCGTCCTGGTCCATGTGAGTGCTCAAGTCACGTTGTACAATAAGTGCTGCCATGTTAGTGAAAAGACAAAACACAAAGAATAATCCTTATGTAAACAGCTAGGTGGGGTGGTGGGTGTGTGGTGGAAGCAATCCGTCAAGCACCTTACCCACGCTTGCAAGTGTTCTTACCACGCCGCAGTGAGGTCACCGGCCTACAGGTGATGAACCAAGTGGAGGGTGGTGTACAATTGCAAGAAATGAACCTGTCCTGACCAAGAGAAGGTGTAGCTTGGAAGGCAAAATGAGTAGCAAGGATTAGCGATAATAATAACAGTTAAACCAAGTTCAATAAGTATTCCCAAGTACTCGTCAAAGTTGCTGGCCTTAGTGCTCCCAAGGTGAAAATTCAAGCAATAGAGGGAAACTATGTGCCCAAAACTCAAATGGAAGCAACACAGGCCAAATTCAGCTCTCTACAGATCGGACAAGGGATCGGACAAGAGATCGGACAAGGGTATGTGCAATTTTTTTTTCTTCTGCTGCTGTTCGGATCGGACAAGAGTTCGGACAAAGGTTCAGACAAGAGATCGGACAAGCAGCAAACAGCCAAAGACTGCCTCAGATTGGACAAGAGTTCGGACAAGAGTTCGGACAAGAGTTCGGACAAGCAACTAACAGCCCGCTTCTCTTTTTTTTTTATATTTTTTTTCTCTCCTTTTTTTTCACTCTATTTTTTTTTGAAACAAGGATGACCAGAGGAGTAACCACAAAAATTGGCACCTACAACTGAGGTGGGATGTGGCTCACAAAAATTCAAACAAGTTCGCTGTCCGGCGAGCAAAAACTTTGTCCAATTTTTTTCTTTATCTTCCCGATTTTTTTTGGCGATTTTGGTGAGGGCTAACCGACTATTGTCGGTTAGGGTACCCTCCAAATTGAGTCAGGAACACGCTCAAAAAATTTCAGATTTTTCTGCCAAACGAGCGAAAAGTTATGCCTGTTTTACTGAAGGGGGGTCACAAAGAGTAGATGTGGAAAACAAAGAAAGGTTGCGGAAGGGGGGGTTTTTCGGTGGGGAATTTTTTTCTGAGACACAAGAACAACTACTACTCAAACGACACAGAGGGATGACTAAACCAGCAACAAGACTCGACCAAGAACACGAACTCAACAAAGTTAAAACTGAAATTAAAATCGCAAGGCACAAAGGGGTTCTCGGTGGGGAATTTTTTTGGTGCGGTTTTCTGGACTCTGGGTAAAAACCAACGGCAAACGATCCGTCTTCTCCTCAGCTTTCCAAAAAGTCAAAGAACGCGCCAATCGGACTTCGTATGAGGAAGTTATGGCCATTTTGGTGCAGGGTGGTCGATGTAGTCCGAACCAGCGAAATCTTGACTTCAAACATCCGTGCGGCTCCGTCTTCAAGTCCAACTCTTCTATTACATCTCCCATGTTCCTAAGCAACAAAATATCACTAGTATTCAGTAGCATCCTGTTCAAACAAATATAATCAAAGTTGCTAAGGAAAGAATTAACCTCATGTTTCAAGCGACGGGCACGGACGCGTGTGATTCGTCCTAGTAACTGAATTGTAGGTAGAGGCTCCATGTGTGTATCATGTGAAGTGATGTCCTCATCAGAAGTATAATGAGGGCGACTCCAACTACATTAGGCGGTTTAGAGACACCAGAAACCGATGTTTCAGTTTAAACATCTTCGATAGGGATTTGGCCAACTTAGCATTTAATGGTTTGCATTCCAAACTTAAGGAGAAGCTAGAGGGCCAGAACTTCTTATAGGTTAGTCAAGTTTTGCAGCAAGCTCTAGTCCAGGAACACCAGGCCAAGAATAAAAAATTCACTAAAACCTTTAGTAAGCTCAAGGCTGAGATACACATCATGGAGCACTCCGATGAGGAATCATCGGAGAGTTTGGATGACTCGACCGATATGTACACTACGGAGTGGACTTGGTCTAGTAATTCCAAGCTCGTTACTTTCTCTGAGTTACGACTGCCTCCCACTAAGATTCGGCCTAGTGAAGTCAAATACACATTTGTCGTGACCAAATGCAACAAGATATTTGATTTTTTGTTGAAGAACAAACTCCTCAAGTTGCCAAAGGGTCATGTAATTCCCACTGCCGATGATTTGAAGAAACACTCTTATTGTAAGTGGCATGATTCAGATTCTCATTCTACTAATGATTGCAATGTTTTTGTCAATAGGTTCAATCGGCCATAGAGGAAGGACGATTGAAATTGGATACTAATCCCAAAATGAAGCTCGACCAAGGCCTCTTCCCCGTGAACACCATCGATCTTGATGGGAAGACGATGCTGATTCGGCCCGACCAGGCCAAATTGGCCAAGGGGAAAGCAGTCATGGTTAGAGAGCATCGCCCATAGGTGCTTGTGCAAAAGAACTCGAGGTAGGGGTTTGGAAGGTGAACACCAATGTGACTTCTTTGGCTAAATCACACAAGAAGTCGAGGGTGACATATGAGATGCTACTCCAGAAGCACAACAAGAGGGCCGAGAAGGCGAGCACTCGGCCATGACCTCCAGCGAGGCCGAACCCTCCTTGAAGGAGTGAGTTCGGCCCATGGTGGGCAAGACCACAAGAGCCACTGATGCCTCCACGTCCGTACTACTTCCCGATGGCACAGTGGACCCCATATTACTTTCCATCCGCTAGTTACCCATTCCCTTACTTTTTTTAAGGGTGCTCCATTTACGTCGCACGAGATCCATAACATGTAGGGGTAGACGAGCACAGTAGGAGGCGATGTATTCAGTCGGCTGTCCGTCGCACCGTAGGGACGACCAGACCAGATTTCTGAGGCCATCCTTGTCAAAGTGGGTTCCTAGGATGTCCCAATCCCTAAGGAGGCCCCACCGGAGAAGAACAAAGGCGAGCCACAAAAGAAAGACGAGGAGGATCCCACCGATCTGACTGCAGCTTCAGGGCTGGAATGACCGCCTTCACAACTCGGTTTGACCGGACTACTATGGCCGGTCTGACTGGCCATTTTGGTCATCTGGCAATAGCCGGTCAGACCAACACACCATGGCCGGTCCGACTGACAAGGTATAGGGAGGTACCCCTACTAGGTGTAAAGTTATCGAGGCCGACCCGGGTAATTCCCATTTGGCCAAAAATTAGAGGAGCAAGCTCGTGGCACCTAGCACGAAGCCACAACCCTCATGGTCGCCTCCAGGCATGACCAAGTCCTAGAAGATGCATCTACAACGTCTTCAAGTCCAAGAGATGAGAGAAAAGAAGGCTAGGGTAATAAATTTACTTTGGTCTTACGTCGATTCCTTTGCGTGGCAATATAGTTAGATTCCCGGGCTTAGCCGCGAGCTTGTAGAGCATTGACTGCCTATCAAACCTGGGTTTAGGCCTTCTAAACAACCTCCAAGTTGCTTTAATTTGTCTGTGTATGACCGAATTAAAGAAGAGATAGAGCAGTTACTTAAGGCTGAGTTTATTAGGCCATGGAGGTATGCTGAATGGGTTGCTAACATTATGCCTGTCGAAAAGAAAGGGAGTATCAAGATTTGTGTGTGTATTGATTTCAAGCACTTGAACAAGGCCACTCTGAAGGATGAGTATCCCATGCTGATAGCCGAAATGTTGATCAACGATGCTTCAGGACATAAGATACTATGTTTTCTAGAGGGTAATGCTAGTTACAATCAAATTTTTATGGCCGAAGAAGATGTTTACAAAACAGTCTTTAGATGTCTTGGTTTTGTCGGCTTATTTGAGTGGGTTGTGATGACTTTTTGTTTAAAGAATGCTGGCGCCACATATCAATGTGATATGAACTTGATCTTTCATGACTTGCTAGGAGTTATGCTAGACATCTATATAGATGATGTTGTTGTTAAATCGGATGCTATGTGTAACCATTTAGCTAATTTGAGAGTTGCTTTTGAAAGAATACGTCAATATGGCTTAAAAATGAACCCCCTCAAGTGTGCTTTCGATGTGTTGGCAAGCAATTTCTTAGGATTTATGATTTATGATTCATGATAGAGGTATTGAGATTGATCTTAAGAGACTTGAGAAGATTAGGAACTTTGAAGTGCCTATATGTATGAGAGATGTGAAAACGTTGTTAGGCAAGATTGATCCTTTTGTCCCTATACTCTGGCTAAAGGACAAAGTCGAATTAACTTGGGGGGTAAGTCAGCAACGTGCTTTTGATCGAATTAAAGAGTGTTGGTCATCAACACCTGTGGTAAGAGAACCAAAGGCTGATATTCCGTTTCGGTTGTACATTGCTACAGAAGATAGTATGATAGGAGCTGTGTTACTCAAGAAGTGGAGGAAAGGAGTACATCATCACGTTCTTGAGTCGCCTATTAGATGCTGATAGAAGGTACATGTTTTTGGAGCGTTTATGTTTATCACTTTATTATGCATGCACCAAACTTCGCCACTATTTTCTATCTAGAACATGTATTGTCAGTTGTCAAACCGATGTCATAAAGTACATGTTGCAAATGCTGATTCTAAGTGGGAGAATCAAAAAGTGGGCTTATGCTTTGATTGAGTACGACTTGGCCTATGAACCATTGAAAGCCATGAAAGGCCAGGTCATCGCAAACTTTATAGTTGATCACCATGTAGAAGTCATTTGGAGTAGTGACACTGATTTGTTTGAAGTAGTACCATGGAAACTTTACTTTGATGGTTCGGCTTGTAAGAATGGCCAAGGCGTTGGAGTGGTACTCAAATCACCAAGTGGTATGAGTTTCGAGACCTCGACCTATTTAGAATTTCCTTGTACTAATAATCAAGCTGAATATTTAGATCTATTGCTAGGAGTTGAACTTTTAGATTCCATGAATGTTAAACATGTTCATGCATATATTGATTCTCTATTAGTTGTTCAACAAGTAGCTAGATATGCTCAATGCTTTAATGGCTTTCTAAATAGCTATTTGGACAAATGTCTAGACATAATTGGTACTTTTGATAACTTTGAAATTTCACATGTGTCTAGAGAAGCCAACTCAGTAGCAAATGATTTGGCTCAGCAAGCATCTAGTTATCAAGTCAGAAGAGGTAAATTTTTTGCACAAGAAAAACCGATGCTTGAAAAAATTGTGTCATCCTAGTAAGAAGACTTTAGTCTGACCGGCCCTGTCAGGCCGGTCCAACTGCTGGTGGCTAGTCGGTATGACCAGCCATGTCAGGCCAAGCTGACCGCCCTGTGCCAGCCATCTAGCAACATTCGGTCTAATCGTCCCATCATGGCCGGTCTGACCGCCCTATGTTAGGAAGGTTTGGTGCACAGGGGCAAGTTGAAATTTTTTATTTAAGCGCCAATTCAAGTGGGGATTTGGTGGGTACTTAAGAAAATCACGTGGATAATTGGATTACTCCAATCATTCAATATTTGAGAGATCCTAGTAAGAAGGTTGATCGGAAGGTTCAGAGACCAGCGTTTAAATTTGTGTTGCTTGATGATGAGTTGTATCACCAAACAATTGATGGGATACTTTTGAGAAGTTTGGGTGCCGATCAGTATAAAATTGCTATGGGTGAAGTCCATGAAGGACTTTGTCGTACTCATCAGTCGGCTCAAAAAATGAGTTGGATGCTCAAAAGAGTGGGTTTTTATTGGTTGACTATGATTGAGGATTGTTTTAGGTATTACAGAGGATTTGAGGCATGTCAAAGGTTTTGTAATATTCAGCTTGCTCCTACATCTTTGCTTAATCTTATTATCAAACCATGGTCGTTCTGAGGTCGGGGCTTGGACTTCATCTGGCAAATTTATCCTTCCTCTTCAAAAGGGCATCGATTCATGTTGATGGCTACAGATTACTTCACCAACTGGACCGAGGTCATGCCTCTCAAGAATATGAAGAATATCGAGGTAATTGATTTTATCTTGAAGTATATTATACATAGATTCGATATTCCACAAACTCTTACTATAGATCAGGGTGCTTCGTTTGTTTCTAAAGAAGTGTGTGATTTTATCGAATTTATGGTATAAAGTTGATAAATTCTTGACCATACTATGCTCAGGCCGAGTCTAGTAATAAAATTGTGATTAAGCTTATTAAAAAGAAGATTGAAGAGTTTCCTAGGAGGTGGCATGAAGTGCTTTCTGTGGAAAGAAGCCGTTTTACCCGTAGAGGTGAATCTTGGCTCTTTGAGGTTGCTTAAGCAAGATGGCCTACCAGTTGGTGACTATGAGGTCCTCTTGAAGGACAATTTGAAAGAGGTGACCGATAAGAGGTTAAGGTCTCTAGAGGCTATAGAAAGAGATAAGAGAAGAGTGGCCTGAGCTTACAATAGGAAGGTGAAAGCAAAATCATTTCAGATTGGTGACTTAGTTTGGAAGACGATTTTGCCTTTAGGCACTAAAAGCCCAAAATTTGGTAAATAGTCGCCTAATTGGGAAGTTCCTTTTAAAGTGATTGAAATCACTCCAAGTAATTCATATTTGTTAGAGTCTTTGCAAGGAGAGCGATTTCATAGAGCTCTAAATGGTAGGTATTTGAAAAGATACTTCCCAAGTGTGTGGCAAGATGCTTGAGCTGTTGTAAGGCCGGTCTAACTGAACCAGTCCGAGTCTAAACCACCTTGATCTATTTAGGGTTGTTTTTATCTCTAATTAAATCCTAACGACTTAGCCACAAAATTGAGTCAATTAGAAGCCCAATAACGTCAAGACCAACCTCTATATATATATGGACAAGACCGATTCAAAGGGACTCTCTCTGAAACCCTAATAGATCCAATCTACTATTCCCTTGAATCATTCTTTTCAATCTATTACTTTCCTTGCCCTAGGAGTAGCTACATTGTGTCCATCTTTGTGAGTTTGCACTATAAACTCTCCGTTCATCACGTCAAAATCGTGGTAATCCTTGTTGATTTGCTTGTGAACCACTCGTTCCATCCATGTAACGGATTTTTATCGATTTCTATTGGATAAACTTGGTAATTCAGTCTCTAGGACGAATTGCTACTATTTTTCTTTGTTTCGCAAGGGGCAAGTCCTTCATCTTCAGCAGCAAAGTCCCTTCACCAAGTCCTCTTTATTGGAACTATCACCGGTGAACCAGGCAGGCTACTGCCTTAGTCGTCGGTCTGACCTATGGTATTGCGGCGGTGTGACTAGGCTGTGCCAGGCTTGTCATCTTGCGTGCCAGCAACGTGAGGCAGCTATCGTCCGTCACTTCAGTCTGAGCAATGGGACGCGGTCAGTTTGACCGAACTGTGCTAGGTATATCATCCCACGTGCCGGTAACCAATGGTCTGACCAGCGAAACCTGGTCGGTCTGACCGACCGTTTTCGGCCGATCTGACAGCCCCATACACCTCGATCAAACCATCCCTTACTTGGCTAGTTTAATCACTTTTCCACATTTCGGCCAATTGGATCGCATCTTTGGGTGTGGTTTGATTGTCTGGCAACTCTAGTCCCTTGTCGTGGTCAAGGGTCATCGGAACGCGGTGTTAGTGTTGTGTTACATTTAGGGCCACCCCTAAGCATCCATGTGCTTTTGGATTGTTGAATCGACATTGGTGTCTTTAGGGCTTGATCGACGAATTTTAGTGTCAACAAGTCGATTTCATAGTCCAGCACAGAGATGAGGCAGTAACTCATGTTGAGCCGACACAATGGACCCTATTCTTCGATGGATCAGTGTGTCGGCATGGATGTGGTACATGCCTGGTGATTATTTCCCCTTGGGGGGCATCATATGAATTTGCATATACCATAAGACCTTTCTCCACCAATAATCAGGCCGAATACGAAGCACCATTGAAGGGGTTGCAGCTATTAGAAGAAGTGGGCACCGATACCATAGAAATTTTTGGAGACTCTTTGCTGGTGATGAGGCAACTGTCAAATGTGTACGAGTGCAAAGACGATATGCTAAAAGAATATCACGATCGGTGTCAAGCTATAATGTTAAGCTTCTGAAGCGTAACTCTTACTCATATCCTGAGGGAGAAGAACTCAGAAGCGAACGATTTGGCCCAAATGACATTAGGATATAAGTTGATGGCCAGGTCGATCGACGTAGATATTGTAAAAATAGAGGCCAATGATTGGAGATACGTGCTGCTCAACGAAGATTTGTACCATCGAACGACTAACGGAGTTCTCCTCAAATACATACACATCGAAGAAGCTAATGTGGTGATATTTGAAGTACAGGATGGCATGTGTAGAACACACCAGTCGGCCTAGAAAAGGAAATGGTTGCTTCGGAGAGCAGGTTACTTTTGTCCGACTATGGTAGAGGACTGCATAATATATTACAAGGGATGTAGGACTATGAGAGGTTTGGAGCTATTCAGAGGGCACCTACGAAAAGTAAATGACATAAGTTCATATTAACAACTATTGATTACTTCACAAAATGGGTAGAGGTCATTCCGCTCAAAAGGGTTACTTATGCTGATGCCATCAAGTTCATTAGGGACATTTAATATATTAGTTAAGGATTCCGCAGACCATCACCACAAATTAGGGGACAATTTTTGTTTCGGAGGAGTTCCAACAATTCACATCCGGTATGGAAATCCAGCTCTTAAATTCATCACCATATTACGCACAAGATAATGGTCATTTGAAGATTGAAGAGAACAAAGCAAGGGTTACTAGGTTTTACAACAAGAAAGTGGTGCCCAAGTCATTTGAAGAGGGAGAACTCGTGTGGAAGCTTATCCTATCGATCGGGTCTAAAGACAATCGGTTCGATAAGTGGTCACCTAATTGGGAAGGACCATTCTGAATACATCAAGTGGTGCTTGGAAACATCTATCTACTCGGAGCATTAGATGGAGAAGTATTCATGAAGGCGCTGAATGGAAAGTATCTGAAGAAGTATTTTCCAAGCGTTTGGATAAATGCCTAAAGATCTACATGCAAGCATCATATAGCCGATATCGATGGTATCGCCTTTAGACGACCAATGGTGAAACATCGTTGTTGGGGGAAAATATTCCATCTTCAGGATTATCGCAGCAACAAGACAAAGACAAGAAATCAAGTCAAAGGATTCCGACATATACTTTAAGATGTACGTTGAAGGCAGTTCGAAGTATGAAGACGGACTCTGGTTCGGAGTATATCTTCGAACATGGACTCTTCCGAGAGCTTCTTTGCCAGCTAAGATGGAAGACTTATCTTCTTTCTCATTAGATTAGTCTTTTACCATTTTAGCCCTATTAAGGGTACCGAATAGTTTCCACTATGTCGGTTGTAATAGAGGGGTAAAAAGGTCTTTTCCTTAATATTTGGGCCTATAAATACCCCCCCGTTTTACCCTGTAATAGGGACCGAATACAAGTTATTCAATACACACTTTTGAACTATTTCTAGCTATTATCCTTTCGAAGGCTTGAAATAGTTTGCTTCGTAAACACTTCGTTTGTTATTTTCTATTCTTCAGAAACCTGTTAGCGTAATCTTTTACACCAATAGTTGGCGCCGTCCGTGGGGAACTTAGTCCAAGAAACTTCGTTCTCTACCAAGTTTTCAAACCATGCCTCCTAAGCGGAGTTCAGCTGGTAATCCTACTCGGAGGTCTCCTCGGACCTTCAGAACAAGATCCCCAGATACAGTCGAGGTAGGAGGACCTTCGACTTTTCATCCACCTCAAACCCAAGAAGGGATGCCCCTTCCCCGAGTACACGGAGTTCCTCCACCAACTCCATCTATACTTCGGCCCGACGGAGTCCCTCTCCCACCTCAAGTTCCACTTCAAACCGATCCCTACAGTTCTCGAGACCCGAAAGATCTTTCCAGAGGAGGTGAAGACAGACTTGGTGATATGGCCGCTCAGATGGCTAGTCTCCAAGCCGAAGTAGCGAGATGGAGGCAAGAAGCTGCAAATAGGCTTCGCTCTCAAGCCATCCCGGTTATTCCCGAAGTGCCTGAAGATGACGAACCTATCTATCCTGAAGCCCCGGAGAATGCCTCCTTCGATACTAAGTCTCCGCTGCATCCTGAACTGCAAAAAGTTCGCTTCGACCCGAAGTTTAAGACTTCGAAGCTTTGCAAGTATGTCGGAGATGAAGATCCTGGAGAATTTGTCCGATCTTATGCTTTGGCGATTGAAGCCAGTGGAGGAGTGCGGGACACTATGGAAAAATGTTTCCCCCTGGCTCTTCAAGGAGTGGCTTTACGATGGTTCTGGTCTTTAAAACAAGGATCAATTAGTTCATGGGGGCAGTTAAAGAAAAAGTTCGTGAGTAATTTCCAGGGCACCTTCGTGCCTCCAATGTCGACAGGAAGTCTTTCCAGTGAAGCAGCTCCCTGGAGAAACCTTAAGACAATACTTCAAGCGCTTCGCTCATACGAAGTCGCAAATTCGAGGGTTAACTACATCTTCGGTAGTTGACGCAGCTCGAGAGGGAGTCATTCATCCAGGCCTACTTGATAAACTTCACCGGAAAAGCATATCTTATGTTTCTCAGCTGATGTCCTATTTTGAAGAATATGCAAGGTCAGAAGAGGGCTGGCTTCGGAGAACTGCAGCTACTCCGTCCATACTGCAGGAAGTAAAATTGGAAGTGAAAACTTCAGCACAGCCGCAAGGACCCGTCTTCGAAGCTCAACATGATAGGAGAAGAGGGAAAAAGCATCCTCGTTCAGAAGTTCTGAACATTGCACCTCTGCAAAAGTTTGCCCAGAGAGCTCCACAACCTTCGGCAAGTAAAACCAGCAGTTGGAGGCCTCCAGGGAAATCGGCCGGAAAAGGCCAAACTTTCTCCTGCTGCATTCATGGTGAGAACCGAAGTCACGCAACTGACGCGTGCAAAGCTATACTTACTCTGAGAGGAGAGTATTTAGAGAGAACTTCGGGTCGAGGTACTACTGACCGAGTTCAAGCTGAAGTGCGTCCAGAGCCTGTCCAGGCTGTGGCGCGAATAGAGAACTTCAATCCAGCAAGGCGCCCTCCGGTGGTCAATGTTATGCCACCTTCAAAGCAGGAAGAAGGGCAAGATCGAGGAAAAAGATTATTCCTCCCAATCTCCGGAGGAGGGACTCTCGGAAGCATGTCAAAGAGGCAGATAAGAGAGTATGTCAGAGAAGTGGGGCATATTGGAACTTCTTCGTCTGCAGCTGCTATGCCTGAATGGTCCCATGTACCAATATCTTTTTCTGCAGAGGATGCAGCTGGCATTAAATTTCCACATGCAGACCCACTTGTAATTACTGCCGACATTGCAGGAACTGAGGTTCGAAGAGTGCTAATTGACGGAGGGAGTTCAGCAGACATTATTTTTGTTCAAGCCTTCGATCAACTATGCATCTCCAGAAAGCACCTTCTTCCAGCGACTCGCCCTTTGCAAGGCTTCGCAGGACCTCCGCTTGATGCCCTCGGCCAAATTGGCCTGGAAGTTACTTTCGGAGAAGGGCTGTTAGCTAGGACAGAGGAAGTAATCTTCGACATTGTGGATGCTCCATATGCATACAATGTCATCTTCGGAAGAGGCATGTTAAATCAGTTCGGAGCTGTGGCGCACCACAATTACTTGTGTATGAAGATGCCCACACAAGAGGGAGTGCTCACTATCTTCGAAGATCAAGCTACCGCCTGAAGAGGCAGAGTATGGTCATGGCCCCCCTCTTGATCCAAGACAAGTGAATAGTGTGCAAGATAACCAAGAAAATTTTTCTGCTCCTAGTGAATCTTCGAAGAAATCCTTCTCAAGACCAAGTCCTGAAGGAGAGATTGCAACGAAGGTTATCGTTAAAGATGGCAAAGAATATTTATTTCAATTTGGCAAAGATTTGCCTCCAGAAGTTGCTACCTCCTTAGAGAAAGTAGCTGAGGAGAATTTAGATGTCTTTGCTTGGTCTGACGAAGACATCACCGGAGTCAGTCGGGACATTATTGAACACAGTTTACTTGTAAACCCGAATACCTGGCCTGTTCGGCAAGGACTCCGAAAAATGTCTGCAGAAAGAGCTTGTCCTTGCCAAAGACGAAGTTGAAAAGTTGCTGAAGGCTGGGATTATCAGAGAAGTGGCTCACACCGAATGGTTAGCCAACCCAGTCTTCGTCAGGAAGAAATATTCTGGGAAGTGGCGCATGTGTATTGATTTCACATCCGTGAATAAAGCATGCCCTCGTGACCCCTACCCCATGCCCCGAATTGATCAATTGGTCGACTCCACTGCAGGTTCGGAGTTATTAAGCTTCCTTGATGCGTACTCCGGCTACCATCAAATATGGTTGAAGCGCGAAGATGAAATCAAGACAAGCTTCATAACTCCTTCAGGAGTCTTCTGTTATGTAAGAATGCCCTTTGGCTTGAGAAATGCCGGGGCTACTTTTTCGAGGTTAGTTGCTAAGGCTCTAGGTCATCAATTAGGTCGCAATGTAGAGGCCTACATGGATGATATTGTAATAAAGAGTGCTTTAAAGCACCAGCATAGCCTAGACTTAGCAGAAACATTTAATAGCCTTCGGGCATGTAGGATCCGTCTTAACCCCAAAAAGTGTATCTTCGGAGCTAAGGCTGGAAAGTTGTTAGGGTATTTAGTTTCAAGCAGAGGGATTGAAGCTAGCCCTACTCAGATAACTGCATTGCAGAAGATGGCTACTCCAGAGAATTTAAAGCAAGTGCAAAAGCTGACTGGTCGTCTAGCAGCACTTAGCAGGTTTTTGGCAAGGTCTGCGGAGAGAAGTTTGCCCATCTTTAAAGCATTGAAAGGGTCCGAAGATTTTGCATGGACACTAGAGTGTCAGAAAAGCTTCGAAGATATTAAAGAGTATCTCAGTAATCTTGCTACACTCACGATGCCTACTGCGGACGAAACCCTACTCCATTACCTTGCAGCTACAGGCTCTGCTGTCAGCGCAGTCCTGGTCAGAGAAATGGATTTCAATGGAAAGTTGGTACAAAATCCAGTTTATTTTGTGTCCGAAGCATTATCAGGAGCAAAGACAAGATATTCTGAGCTTGAAAAGTTCACTTATGCTCTGATAATGGCTTCGAGGAAATTGAGACATTATTTTTTGGCTCATAATGTGATCGTACCAACTTCGTATCCTTTGGGAGATATGCTCCGAAGTAAAGACTCCACTGGAAGAATTGGAAAGTGGGCAGTCGAAATGGCACCCTTCGGCATATCCTTTGTGGCAAGGACAGCAATCAAATCACAAGTGTTGGCAGACTTCATAGCAGAATGGACTCCCCCTACAACATGGGTTCCGGAGAAGTCAAGCGAAGGAATCTGGACTGTTTATTCTGATGGAGCCTTCCAAGCATCTGGAGCAGGTGTTGGAGCAGTGTTAATTTCTCCTTCAGGACAAAGGGCAATGTACTCCGCAAAGCTCAACTTAAAGTCTACAAATAATATAGCGGAGTATGAAGGGATTTTATTGGGACTCCGAAAAGCACGTGCTCTAGGGGCTACAAGAGTTGTTATAAAGACAGATTCTCAAATAGTAGCAGGGCACGTGGATAAAAGTTTTCAAGTCCGGCATCCACAGCTTGCAAAGTACTTAGAAGAAATCCGTAAGATCGAAGCACAATTCAAGGGTATTTCCATTCGAAGTATACCTAGAGCAGAAAAATGTGCAAGCGGACATCTTAGCAAAAGCTGCTGCTGGAGCTATGGATATACCAGAAGAGGCTTTTTATGAGGAGCTCAGTACACCTTCGGTGCAACCAATTCCTTCTGCAGAGATTCTTTGCATTCCAAGTACAGATTGGAGAAATTCAATCATGGAACTTTTGCAAGGAGGAGCAAATTTGTCTGAAGAGCCACAATTTTCAAGATTGAAACTCAGGGCCAGAAATTATCAAATAATCAACGGTATTTTATACAAGGCCGGAGTATGTTCCCCTCTACTCCGATGTATATCCCAAACCGAAGGCCAAGATATTCTTCGAGAAATTCATGAAGGGCTTTGCGGTAGCCATCTGGCCCCTCGAGCTTTGGCAGGAAAAACACTTCGCCAGGGGCTTTATTGGCCTACAATAGTAGCAGATGCGGAGAATTTAGTCCGCACATGCCAAGGATGTCAGTGGATGGGTCGACGGAGCCATCGCCCACCAACAGCTCTTCAAGTTATTGCTCCGGTATGGCCCATGGCCAGATGGGGTATGGATTTGATTGGTCCCTTTCCAGTAGCTAAGGGAAATCTAAAGTTCGCAGTGGTAGCTATTGAATATTTTTCTAAGTGGGTAGAAGCAGAGCCCTTAACAGCTATCACTTCGAACAATGTGCAGAAATTCTTTTGGAAGAGTATCATTTGCCGGTTCGGAGTGCCTAGAGGACTCACAGTTGATAATGGAACACAGTTCGATGCAGAACCTTTCAGGAAGTTTTGCGAAGATCTAGGCATCCAGTTGTGTTTTGCTGCAGTGAGACATCCTCAGTCTAATGGAGCTGTAGAAAGAGCCAATGGAAATATTTTGTCAGGGCTAAATCGAAGGATAGTAGGATTGGAAAAAGGACTGTGGACCGAAGAACTTCCGAAGATTTTATGGTCCATTCGGACTACGCAAACAAGGTCCACATGTTTCACTCCATTCAGACTGCTATTCGGGGATGAAGCTATGACTCCAACGGAGCTTAAAGGAGGATCACTTCGCAGCACCGAACCGGAGATTGAAGGAGAAAGACAAGCTTCGCTGGATTTAACAGAAGAGACAAGACTTCGAGCTATAGCCAATTTGACGAAGTATCAACAACAGACGAAGACTTGGTTCGACCCGAAAGTCAAGATCAATGAGCTTAGACCGGGTCATCTCGTTTTACGAAGCATCATAGCGCCAGGAAAATTAGGAAATAAATGGGAAGGTCCATACTTAATTGTTCGCTCAGGGCGTCCTGGCTCTTTTAAATTAGCTAATTTGGAAGGTGAAGAGTTAGCACATACTTGGCATGCGGAGCACCTAAAGCAATACTTCGCATAGGGGCTCCTTGTAATCATTTGTAATCATCTTATGAATTAATAAAGCATATGGTTCAGATAGTGCCTACCCCTCATAAACTTCCAGCTTCCGAGTGGACGCACTGGAACCGCGCAGTTGACCAAGAGGGAAGTGTCATTAATTTGAATCATATTTTCGGACTTTGAACCATTGGTTTGAAGTTTCCTGGCGTGGGGGCTGACATAATCCAGAGTCCAAGCCACCGGCTTGTAGGCATCCGTAAAAGAGCCCAAAACCACATCATGCGGAGTCCAAGCCATCGGCTGGTAGACATCCGTAAAAAGAGTCCAAGGAGACCAAATCGTGCGGAGTCCAAGTCACTGGCTTGTAGGCATCCGTAAAAAGAGTCCAAAGAGACCACTGCAAACTCTAAACCATTGGTTTGACAGAATTCGCAAAAAGAGCCGAAGGAGGCCAAAACAGAACAGAGTTTAAGCTATGAGCTTTGAATGTCTGTTAGAAAGTCCAAAGTGACTAATCGTTTAAGACACCAAAGTGTCCCGGAAGTTGTCCACAGTGATTACATTCAAAACATGAGGTACTAAGCTACCAATCTTCAGACTCCGAATAGTCGAAGAAATTTTATAAGATTTTAATTGGTCTTTAAATTGCTGAGGGGCTCCGAACCCCAAAATTGTACTCCTAAGTTTTTCTTTGCGCCTAACCATCTTTGAATACAGTTCGAAGTTGTTTACGCCCAAAGAGGGGCTAGTAAATAGGGAGACAATTTTAATTCGATATTTATTATTCGAACAATATGATTATATCATGAAAAATCGGTATCTATACCGAGAAGGAATCGAAGACCCCTTCGGTCTCTAGAGCTAAGGTTGGAACGACTAGTTCCAGAGCCGGGAGTTCTAACAACTTTGCATTTAACTCTCTTGCCTCCCTTCGAAGCTCTAAAGTCTTTTTGCGCTTGTTGAAGCTCTACCCAAGTTCGAAGTCGTTCGGGGCTCCTTTCCCAGCTTCCAAGTTCTTCAGGCTTGTTATCTTGAGCTTCATCTTCGTCTTCGGACCATACAATGTCTTAGGAGGATGAAGTTTCCAAGTTGACCTCTTTTTCTTCCTCTTTAATATAAGATAATATATATTTTCTTACTTCGGATGCAATCGCTCCGGAGCTATCTCGAGGAACTAGAAATCGAAGGCGCTTGTGAAGTTTAAGATATCGAAGGTAGCCCATAATAAGCGAAGTTCGTCGTTAACATCTAACACTTCGACATCTTTCATACGAGGCAAAGCCTAAAAACATGATAAGGAAATTTTCATTCATAAATGTACAAAAGCATGATTCTTTACATAGTTGAAGATCCTAAGATATTTCTAAACCTGCGGGTCTGGCGGAGGCTGACTGCTCGAAGCTTGAGACCGAGCTTGTTTTTGGCGTTGCCCTTCATCAATCCAAGCCTTGATCACAGAGAGACCTTCGGATCTCCATGAAGTTTGAAAGGCTTGCCAAGTAGCGGCCACACCTTCGGAAGGAGTAAGAAGTTGGTCATCATCGAAGGTAATTGGACCCCCCTCTGCGCTCGGAGTTATCGATTGGCCCAAATCTTCGTAGTAACGAAGAATGCCGATAGCAGCCACTTGACCGGAGATTTCTCCATATCGAATGCCTGTTGTCTTCATTTGCTTCGCTGCTCCTTGAATCCTCTTTAGCCGGCACAGTAGGGAGATGTTGTCATCTGAAGGAAGCGTCCCAGTAGCACCAAAATACTCCAGAACACTTAGCAGTTCATTCATGACCTCCGCAGCTACCTTCTTTGATTTCAACTTGTCTTTATTCAGAGCATCCTTCATCGAAGTTAATTCTCTTACCACCCCAGAAAGCCTAGCCGCCTCTGTAGCTAAAGAATTCTTCTGATTGAGCAGCTGGCTAGCTTCTTCGGCAGTTTTAGCTTTTTCCTCTTGGAGCTTGACAAGTTCAGCCCCTGCAGCAGCATGCTCCGCCCGCATCTTTTCAATCTCCGCTCGAAGCATAATTTGTTCTACTTCGAGCTCTTTGTTCGCAGCTTCCAAACTTTGTCTGGCCCTGCGCTCCATTGAAACCATGTTGTTCAATTGAGAAACTCGACCTTCGGAGATATTAAGATTCCTTTGGAGAGTTGCATTTTCCTCTCGAAGGCAAATGTTTCCACGTTCATTTGAGATGTTCGCAGCTCGGGCCAAGACTGTTTGCTACGAAAAGAGAAAACCAAGGTGAGAAATTATTTGTATATAAATTTGATGTTGTTTTGCAGATACTTCGTACCTGGTATGCTGCATGCTCCATAGCAGCGTTAAGCTCCGAACTCTCTGCTTCGCTCAAAATAGCCACCAAGTCCGTCTCCCCGACTTCGTGACTAGCTCGATCCAAAGGCTCGAGCAAAGTCCGAAGCCTAGTTCTTCGCTCCAAGAAAGGAGCTAGAAGAGGGAGCATCGTCAAGGCTTGCTGGTCATCTTCGCTTGGCGAAGGCCCGGAGTGCTGAGCTGTGGCTTTTGGAGCCCCGGTAGACTGGTCCTCCTCGGTAGATTGGCTCTCATCTATTGACTCAAGACAAAGTTGATCCTGAGCTCAGAGCTAGAAGGGGGTCCATCTTCCCTTTGCCTTCTCCAGGCCCCATTTGAGCGGCTCCTGAAATTGGCTCCGAAGCTGTCGAAGGTCCAAGAATTACATCTTCAGGACAGACCTCTTCCAGGAAGTGGATCCTACAAAAGCAAAGGTATTATACATTGTATAATTTTGCAGAAAAGAACAAAAGAATTATGCGAAGATTACCTTCAACATTTTGGCGACGGGTAAGCATTGGACTGCTTGGCGGGTCAAAGGCTACTCCAAAGTCTTCGTCGGAGTCAATGGTCAAATCTTCGACTGTTGGAGCATCTTCTTGAGCAGTCATTGCTGCTTCGCCCGGAATCGAAGCTGCAGTAACTTCGACTCCGCTTTCGTCCATAGGGGCTTCGTCCTGAGGTAAAATTTCTTGAACGGCCGGAGTCCTTGCTTGCTCAGG
Source organism: Zizania palustris (assembly GCA_019279435.1). NCBI lineage: Eukaryota > Viridiplantae > Streptophyta > Magnoliopsida > Poales > Poaceae > Zizania > Zizania palustris. Next base: position 97,843,917 of record JAAALK010000080.1, read on the forward strand.
GTTAACTTGAGACTCCGGCATGCTCGCAGTATCTTCGACATTTGTTTCTGTCTGGTCTGTATCTTTGTTGATCAGGTCAATCAACATCATGCCTTCATCCTCCAAGGATTCAGAAGCTGAAGTTCTAGGGCTCGAAGGTGCAGGAACTCTTGTCTTTCTAGCCACTTTCTTAACCGGAGTCTTGGCTGGAGCTCGAGGCTCCGACTTCAGCTTTTCTCTTTGTGGGCCCTTTCTCCGAAGGCACCCAATCCAAAAGAGGAGGCGGAGCAATTTCGAGTAGCCCCCATACTCGGTTGGATCGCTCCCAAGTACCGACTAATGTCTTCCTCCATTCCTTTTCGGTCGGAGTTGGGACTGCCTAGAATCTTCTCCGAAGCTCGTACAATCTGCTCCGAAGTTATAGGGGCTGAAGAAGCTAGAAAATGAGTTAAGTTGATTATTTCTTCGAATAAATATACATGACATATGTTGTTTTCGAAGTTACCTGCAGGGCTTGACTTCGAAGAAATTTTGCGGAGACCACCTTCTGAATCTTCCTCGAAGGTGATCGGCTAGTTGGCCATCAGGGGAGGGATTTGAAGCCCTAGGAATTCTTCGGCTAAGTCTCGCATGCTCAAGCGATGACTGATTTTTTGAAGCAAGCTCAGACGAGCCTCAAGTTGGCCTGGATCCGGGTGCACAAGGGCTTCCTTTTCGAAGTGAATTTCTTGCAGAGGTCCAGCTAGGCGACTACTCGCCCCAACTTCGGTGTAAAACCACCTAAAGATCCAATCGGTGTACCATCTAGCATTGATGGCCTTGGTAGGAAACCGGAGAGCATACTCGTCCCGAAGTCTGAAGTTGATGCTTCCAAAGGCCACTACTAACTTCTCACCTCCGGGGCCTACGAAGGTCTTTGGTTGGCACGAAGCTCTGTGTAGTGCTGCAAAGATCTCCACCCTTCCTTCACAACCTTCGGCTCGCAACGCCCATTCGAAGATGGTGAGACGCGCTACCGCATTCAGAGAGAGTTGGGGGAGAGTGACATGGAACAAGTCTAATACCTCCGCTAAGAAGTCGACCGCCGGAAGCCCTAAACCAGCTTCGAAGAAGGCTTTGAAAACAACCACTTCTCTGGGTCTTGGTGACGGAATGATTTCCTTCCCAGGTTTGCGAATCATAACCCCGGAACTGATCTTGCCTTCTATTGCGGCCGCAAGTGATTCTCTTTTGTAGGTTGAAGGCCCTAGTTGACAAGATTGATCCGTGTACTTTGTCGACGCTGGGAAGAGGTCATGAGGGCCAAGATTTTGGGGATTTCCTACCGTGGTTCCCACTGTAGCCATTGCTGGTGTCGGAGTCGTCGCCGCCAATGTAGCGGCCGCCGCTGCTAGCCGCAGCTTGCTGCTGGGCCAAGGCTGAAGCCGCTCCGGGACCTTTGAAGCTGGTTTTCTCCATTAGATCTCGTGGATTGCTTCGAGGGAAAAGTGGAGGCTAGGGCTCGAGGGATGGTCTGTTTGCACGAAAGCGGTGGAAAGGTACTCAAGAAAGGTTTGGGCCCTCTATTTATAGCCCAGACCCCGATTTTTTACAGTTTGCTTATGCCGTTTTGCATTCTTGACCGTTACTTTGTTCGGAATTAACGCATTGCGTAACTTCCGTCAGAAGGAAAAAGCGAACGGCTATTTTTTCCAAGTCTAAAAAGACTTTCAGATGTCTCGAATTAGTTCTAAGATACTTCGAACGTGATTCTCTTAGAAAATAATTGGAAGTTTGCATCTCTATACATTTCGGAGATGTATTAAGTCTGCTAACCCCTGCACATGGAAATGTTTTCTTGCGTATACTGCTTCCCTAACATCACAGATTTAACAGAGAAGCGTATTCGAGGCGCTACTGTTGGGGGAAAATATTCCATCTTCAGGATTATCGCAGCAACAAGACAAAGAAAAGAAATCAAGTCAAAGGATTCCGACATATACTTTAAGATGTACGTTGAAGGCAGTTCGAAGTATGAAGACGGACTCTGGTTCGGAGTATATCTTCGAACATGGACTCTTCCGAGAGCTTCTTTGCCAGCTAAGATGGAAGACTTATCTTCTTTCTCATTAGATTAGTCTTTTACCATTTTAGCCCTATTAAGGGTACCGAATAGTTTCCACTATGTCGGTTGTAATAGAGGGGTAAAAAGGTCTTTTCCTTAATGTTTGGGCCTATAAATACCCCCCGTTTTACCCTGTAATAGGGACCGAATACAAGTTATTCAATACACACTTTCGAACTATTTCTAGCTATTATCCTTTCGGAGGCTTGAAATAGTTTGCTTCGCAAACACTTCATTTGTTAGTTTCTATTCTTCAGAAACCTGTTAGCGTAATCTTTTACGCCAACAATCATCTTTAGACACAAAAGGGTCAATACCAACTCAAGGATCAATATTGATATATCACTAAGCATAATGTTTTGAGTTTTTACAGGTCGAAGATCCGATACAAAGAGAAGATTCAAAGAAGAGCATGGAAGATTGCTTCGATTGCCAGCAACTAAATCACATCGATGCTCCGAAGAATAGCCTGATCTTCAGCGCCCAAGCTGGGGACATCTTAGATGGCGAGGCGTTGACGTTGTGTGTGGCGGATGGCACCAGCAAGATGGCATTCCTAGGCCTGAATATGAGCCGGGAAAGAGGCCAAAGCAACTTCCTTCTTAGAATATTCGCCCGGTCCCCATCTAGCCTTGAGGCTAGATCTGCTTCTTTCGCCCGCAGCTGATCAAGTTGCAGCAACGTGGCTGATGACTCGTCCTAAACATGATTCTTGAGAGTACCCTTGGCTAGAATCTCCTCATCATGAGTCTTGAGCACCTCCCGCTGTGACGCGTGACTCGTGCGATCACCCTTTACTTCAAGGTGAACTGGACTGCTTGCCGATGAAACTTTATGAAAGTGGCCGATGCAAGGACATCGACCAGATCTAGAGTGAGCGAGTCTAGAATCTCATTGAAACCAGCACTAATCGGACCTGAATAATTGACCAAGATTGTTAAGATTATTGATAGCAAAAAATTGCATTAATGGTTAAGATTGTTAAATTATTAATTTTTGTAATTTGGGCCGAAAATACACATGTCCCGCATTGGGCCGAAATCCTACAGGGCCGAAGGCCCACTAGGCTATGGGCTTCAGAAGATTCCGGTAAGCCTGCATCCTTCGGCCCGAAGGCCTTCGGAGGCCCACTCCGCCGAAGCTTCGGCCCGAGGAGCAGGCTTCGGCGGGGCTGGCCGAAGGCCCACTTCGGGTAGAGATAGAGATTGAGTCTGATTTTTGTCTATGTATTTTTATGCGTGATTAGGCCAAATCTTATCAGATTAGGCTTAGAGATTAGAAGTCTAGCCCATATAAATATAGGGGTGAGGCCGGTTTAGAACCCCCCAACACAAACCAACCACAAAGCCCTAGCTTTGAACCGTACCTTTTGTTGGGGTGATGGATCGAACCAGCAGGTTTCTTGGTGTATGAGAGTAATGGAATGTAGTGCTCAGGTTATATTCTCGAATCGTTTGTTTATTACAACTATAGTTGGGGGTATTTATAGGGTGACCCACCCTGAAGGGTCGGGTACCTCCAAAACCCTCAACCGCTACTCTGGTCTGACACTGCCTGTAGTACAGACAAGAATAGGTGTTACATAGTACTGACAAGAAGATGTGATTCTGACAGCGTATCAACCGTGTCAGGCGCTGCAATGGCTGCCCGACACGGCGCAGGCGATCACGATCCTGTCCCTGGGCGGCCTTGACCGGGTCCTTTCCCACGTACGGTTGCGCCCCAAAGCCTCTGGACCTCCCGAAGGCTAGTCTCCGGCATCCAGCTGGTCGCTTCCCCCGAGAGCCCCTTCGTCACGCTTCGGAGCTCCTAGAGGCCTCCAGGCCTCCCCATCCGGAGGCCCACGGTACCATCGGCACAGTGCTCTAGGTCTTCCGGTCATGGCCTCCTCTCCGAACCGTACTGCTCTTTGCGCTTCCAACTGTCATCGGGATTATCTCCCCCAACAGTAGCCCCTCGCTTCTTTCCTCTCGAGAGTCCTGCACGAGAGAGGGTGGAAGCGCACATGATAATTCCGATAGCTTTATAAGAAATCAACTCACATAGAGATCCCGAATCTTACTGCAGGATGCCCCCGTCCGAATGCTCCGAAGATGTTCCGGGTGTAGCACCGAAAGTAGCGACCAGAGGGGGGTGAATGGACGCCTTAAAAAATCTTTCGAATATATGGCCTGTTCCCAACACCCAACGCACCTCAAAAGACTAAGCAATAGAAAATGAACAGACAACCTAAGTCTAAAGGTATCTAGCCTAGAATCAACTGATGTTAAATAGAGAACTACCAAAGCAGTACCAACTAGGCAAATAGACAAAGTATACTAGACATATCAGGCCAAACTTCTCAAAGAAATGATCTAAGGTATATAAAGTGAGATGAGAAGTTACTGTTCAGATTGGTCTCCTGTTCAAAACTTGGTGAAGCCTGCTTCGCCCGTCGAGGTCTGCTTCGGTGGTCGAAGCCTGCTTCGTTGGTCGAAGCCTAGTTCGAAGTGGCAGGAAGCGAAGTATGCTTCGAAGTGTGACAAAGTCGGAGCCTACTTTGAAGTGTGTACTTCGAAGGCAAGGCTTCGAACACAGCTCCGAACTCGCACACAGAGCGAACAACCTTCGAAATGAAAAGCGAAGGCTGACACACAACAGAAACCAAAACGAAGCCTACACCCTACCTTCGAACAGAACACAACAAGGACCTTCGAAGAAGAATGGAAGCAAACACTGAGCGAAGTCTAACGGAAAGACAAGCTTCGAAGTCAACTTCGAAACCTGTCGAAGTATGGACTTCGAAGAGCTCGAGTCGAAGTACCTTCGCACAGACGTTCGAATGTATGAAATGTCGTCAGTTCAAAAAGTACTTCGAAGCTCACAACTTAGGACACAAAACGAAGCTTCGAAGTTCAAACGAAGACTTCGAGTATATCAGATCGAAGCCTGCCTCACGGAGCTGAGGGGCTTCGAATAGAGAGAGTGGCTTCGCCAGGAAACAGTCAGAAAAGGTACTCAGCCCTGTTAACTTCGATCAAAAAGCTGCGCAGAAAAGCAAAAAGCTGGCACTAGAGTACTGTTGCTACAGTGTAGTAGTACTACTTGCTACAGCAAGAACTAGTACTACTTGCTTGAAGAACACACGCAACAGATAAGCTTCCTAAGCCTCAAAATTCATGGAAAAACTTGCTTGTGTGAGTGAAATGAAGCCATTAAAAACTCTGCAGTTGCTGCACACGATTTGAGATTAGAAGCTTCACTACAACCATAAATGCAAGGCAATAAGAACAGGGGGCAAAAATGCCTGGCGGCGCAAGCATGAACAGAAGAGGAGAGAGGCAAAGCATGAGACAAAATGACCCAAAGGTGTATGAATTGATTTCAGCCAAAAGGGTAGTCCAACCCTAGGGATTGGGGTCCTATTTATAGGCTGCCCAATGACCTAGAATATTCACCAGCCCCTTAGGGTTTTTACAGACGCTAAAATAAAGGAAATGACTCCACTGCCCTTAGGTATTTTTACAGACACAACTGACTGATTGTGGGCCTAGAGATACAAATGACTTATCCGGAAGCTAAGCTTTCGTAGCGACTACGGCTTCTCTTCTGGACAGTCCGATACAGAATCAATGGTTGTCAGTTTTGCGTCGAAACTGACAAAGCCTCCACCGGCCTTGCACCAGGTACCCGGATTGGGCCGGCCCGACTCCGCAGCCCTCTCAGCCCGGCAATCGCTCACCGCCCGTGTACCTGAGTCAATCCTGGTCAACAGCCCAGTGGGTCTTCTGCTGCTCCTAGCCCATGTACCCGGATTGGGCCAGCCCGACTACGCAGCCTCCTCTGCCCGACAGTCGCTTGCTGCCCGTGTACCTAAGTCACACGCGGCCCATGAAACAACATATCTCTTCTCTCCTGTCCTCTTTGACTATCGTTGACAATGACTCATCACTTCTGGAGCCATGAGGCCCACGCTATTCAGCATGGCTCCTCAATCTCCCCCTTGATGAGTGCATTGTCAACACTCCTCTTCTTCAGCTCTTCAGCACCTGCAAACAAATGTGGAAACACGAAAACAAAGCACTAGAAAACAAAGAAGAAGAAAAAAAATAAGGTAAAAGTTTAACCCTAATGACCAAAAGCCGAACAAAAGCAAGAAGTGGTCATTATGGTTAACCAAAAAGTAAAAGCTCAAAATGAGTGCGATTTCAGAACAACAAGGATATCAAAAGAGTAAGAACTCCCCCTTAAACTCTGATCCCAAATTTTCTCCCCCTTGTTGACAAGTGAACTCATCAAGCACTCAAAAGAGACACAGATTCCCCCTGAAATGCAACTCCCCCTCAAAATATGCAGTAAAATCAACTGGAGTGCATGTGGAGTGTAGAAAGCATGCTTCTCAAAAATGATTGACTGCAATTACACATCTAACAAGTATAGGAAAAGACATACTGTCTAAGACACATGGCATGATCAGTGCAACAGATGATATCTAAGGAAAGTCATGAGCACACAGTTTTCAGTTTTTGCAAACAAAAGCATCACCACATTTTCCAGTAAACAAGCAAGGTAAAGCATGAGATGCAAAAGCTAACTGATTTTACCAAGATAAGCATTGTCCAAAACAAAGTGCTTCAGCAAACTTGTTATCATTTCAATGTTCAAGCTTTTTCTTTTCTCTTTTTCATTAATGCCAGGGGTTATTTGCGTGTCAAAACCTCACACTGACCGACCAAGTCAAGCCTAGGCCAGAACTGGACCATCAGAAGCTTAAGACATTGGTCTTGGCATACACTACATTGTCCCAGTTCATACCAAAGTGCTATGGTATGTAGTCCAGAACAATGAAATGCGACAAAGCAAACCCACCTGGATCTTTACAAGTTATGCAAAAAGAGGCATGTAATTTTCATTTTTCTTGATTTTTATAGCATATTTCCATGTTTTTTAAAGCAGAAGGATGTCCAAGTTGCATGTTTGCATCTAAGTCAGGAACTAGCTACAAGGCATGTAACAGATAGCAAGAATATTCAGCCTACGCATGCTAGTTACCAGAGGAAATGGTGATCATTTTTCAAATTTAAAGCATAAAAGCCATGCATATGACAGATATCAGACATATCAAGTGAACTGAAGCAAAGCATGATCATCGACAAGTAATCAAAAGCATGTACCAGCTAGAGTAAGTAAAGCAGTTCAATCATATAATAGAAGCAAGCTCAAAAGTGTGATATGTGAATATGCAAGATATGAACACACACAAAAAGACTCAAGAAAAGAGTAAAGAAGAAAGAAAATTGACGCAAAATATCCTAGAAAGGATACACAACACCCAAATCCCCTCGTAAACGCTCAAATGTAGACTGATCTAGGGGTTTGGTGAAAATGTCAGCCAACTGATGATGGGTATCAACATGAACAAGGTCAATGACACCTTTCTCATATTGATCCCGCAGAAAATGAAAGCGCACATCAATGTGTTTGGTTTTTGAATGGAGACATGGGTTTTTCCCTACACTAATTGCACCGGTGCTATCGCAAAACAAAGGAACTCTGGTAGGAAAGAATAACCCAAAATCTCGCAAAGTGGAAATCATCCAAACTAACTGTGAGCAGCAGCTAGCAGTAGCTACATACTCAGCCTCAGTGGTCGAAATAGCAACTCCAGATTGCTTTCGAGAAGACCAAGATACAAGAGACGAACCAAGAAACTGGCAAGTACCGGAAGTCGACTTACGATCCAACCAACACCCACCAAAGTCGGCATCCGAAAAGCCAGATAAATCAAGAGATGATGATGTTGAATAGTAAAGACCGAGATCAGGCGCATAAGTGAGATACCTGAAGATGCGCTTGACAGCCTGCCGATGAGAAGCGCGTGGTGAAGACTGAAAACGCGCGCAAAGTCCTACGGCGAACTGTATGTCCGGTCTTGTCACCGTCAAGTACAGCAGTGAACCGATCATCCCTCGAAATTCTCTCTCGTTAACCTTTACGCCGCTCTCGTCCTTGTCCAGACCCCCAGATGTGCCCATCGGAGTCATCTGCGGCTTCAACTTCCCACCAAAGTCAAATTTCTTAAGCATGTCACGAGTGTACTTACCTTGGTGGATGAAGGTGCCGTCCTTGGTCTGCTTGATCTGGAGCCCTAAGAAGTACTTGAGCTCACCCATGAGGCTCATCTCAAACTCGCTGTGCATCTGCTCAGAAAACTTGGACACAAGAGAATCAGTAGTACCGCCAAAGATAATATCGTCCACATAAATCTGAGCGACTAAGAAATCTGAAGCATCTCTGAGCAAGAAAAGAGTTTTATCCACCGAACCCATCACAAAGCCCTTCCCCAACAAAAATTGCTTCAACCGGTCATACCAAGCCCTGGGGGCTTGCTTCAACCCGTATAAAGCTTTTTGCAACTTAAAAACATGTCGAGGAAACTTAGGGTTCTCAAAACTGGGGTTTTGCCTAACATAAACTTCCTCCTCTATGAACCCGTTCAGAAAAGCACTCTTAACGTCCATTTGAAAAAGCTTAAAACCCTTTGAAGCGGCGAAAGCTAAGAGAATACGAATGGACTCAAGACGGGCAACAGGGGCGAAAGTTTCTTCAAAATCAATACCCTCTTTTTGGCAAAAACCCTGGGCAACTAGTCGAGCTTTGTTGCGCACCACAACCCCATCTTCACCTTGTTTGTTCTTGAATACCCACTTGGTGCCTATGGGGTTGCATCCTGGTGGCGGCTCAACTAGTGTCCAAACCCGATTACGGACAAAATTCTCAAGCTCTTCTTGCATAGCGTTAATCCAATTAGAATCGGAAAGAGCATGAGAAACATCTCTGGGCTCAAAAGATGCAACAAAAGCAGATTCAGCAAACACAGCAAGAGAGGTAGAAGAACGCAAAGTTCTCTCAGACAAATCACCTATGATGAGCTCTGAGGGATGGTCACGCTGAACTGCTCGGGTTCCCTGGTGATCTGTAGTCACCTCACCAGAGTCAGCAGCTGGCACCTCTGGACTCGACTGAGGGGGCTCGATCGTAGTGGAAGAAGTGATCAGAGGTCCGCCCTCATCCTTAGTCAAAGTCTCAGAAGGTGTGGGCTCTGCAGGGGGTGCAGAAGGCCCACCCTCATCAACAGCTGGAGTATCCTCATCTTCCTCGAAGATGGACTCTCCGAGCTCATCATCACTAGAAGGCTCAAAAGAAGGAGTCAAAGAAGGCAAAGACTCATCAAATGAAACTTCGCAAGTCTCGACAAGCTGCTGGGTTTCGAGTTTCCAAACACGGAAACCTCGAGAATGCAATGCATATCCAAGAAAAACACCATCCTAGCAACGGGACTCAAACTTGTCCAAATGCCCTCCCTTCTTGAGCACAAAGCACTTGCAGCCAAACGCTCGCAAGTGGCTCACCTTGGGCTGTCTGCCAAATCACAACTCATATGATGTCTTACCAAGGTAAGCTCTAAGAAAAATGCGGTTGGCCAGATAGCAAGCCGTGTTCATGGCTTCAGCCCAAAAACGCCTAGGAGTCCTGTGCTCATCGAGCATCGTCCTGGCCATCTCGACTAGCGTGCGGTTCTTTCGTTCCACAACGCCGTTCTGTGGGGGAGTGTAAGGAGAAGAAAACTGATGGTCAAGACCTTGATCACTACAGAAGCTGACGAACTGAGAGTTCTTGAACTAGAGCCATTGTCGGAGCGAATTGCTCGCATCCGACCATTGTTCTCATTCTTCAGCTTCAAAATCAGGTCATAAACAAACTGAAATGTTTCATCCTTAGACTCCAAAAAGAAAACCCACGAGAATCGAGAAAAGTCGTCAACAATGACAAGTGCGTACCACTTCCCACCGACTGAACGTACCCGAGCTGGACCAACAGTGTCCAAGTGTAAAAGCTCGCCTGGATACGAAGTCATCACCTGAGTCACAGGTGAGTGAGAAGCGGCAACCATTTTCCCATGACGACAGGGATGACAAACTAGATCCTTCTCCATCTTAAGCTTGGGCAATCCTCGGATGAGGTCCATAGAGCTTAACCTGACTAGCAGATCAAAACTCAGATGACCTAACCTCCTATGCCACTTCCAGAGCTCAGAGGAGGATCCAACAATCAAACAGCGAGAAGGGCCAAAAGAACTAGAGAAGTCAATTCGAAAAACTTTACCGAATGGTAAAATCTGGCAAATCAAAGACCCTCTAGAATCAAACACAGAAGAATTTCCCTTCTTAAAACGCACTTCCAAACCATCCTCAAGAAGTTGCGAAACAGAAATCAAATTGAAGTTCAAATTCTTAACCAAAGCAACATTCTTCAAAGAGAAATGATCTGAAATGCGAATAGAGCCTATGCCACTTACCTTCCCTTGACCACTGTTCCCGAATGTGATGTACTCTTTGGAGCTCGGGGGAGAGAGACTGGAGAACCATATGCGATGTCCCGTCTTGTGGCGAGAGCATCCTGAGTCCATAATCCAAACATCCTCCAGTCCTCGATCCTGCACAATTAGTGGTTGTAAGTGGGAGAAAATGGTCCGGCACCAGGTTTAGCAAATAGCTAAACCAGTGTCAAGCCATCTGCTCAAAAGATGGAAAGCGAAGACCATCAAAAGAATTTTGACCAAAACGCGGCTCAAAGCGCGGTCCTCGGTTCTGCCTAAAGCCTCGGCTACGAGGTCCAGGACCATAGCCAAAACGGCTTGGAGCTCTACCGGAACGACCACCACCAACTGGAGCATGGGAAAGAAAGCTGTCTCCTCTACCACCACCTACACGACGCAGCCCTGCCTCCAGCCTCTCCCCGCGTCGAGGAACACGCAGTCTCCCACCTTGCTGGTAAAACTGCTCCTGACCACCACGAGCTCTCTCTGCTCTCTCAACCCGCTTCCTTCTGAAGCAAAACTCCGCAAGATGCTCATCTCTCTGATAGTACTAACAATGATAGGTGGGCTTCTTGGGATGTGGTTGAGGCTTGGGGTTCTTTGTCTTAGTGGTGTTAGGCGTTGTCTTCTTGGGCTGAGAGGGTCCAGGAAGAGAGTCTAGAGAAGAATGGAGGTGTTTGGGCTTTGGAACCCAGATAGGCTTCTTGGGTGGAGCTTTGGGTGGTTCATGAATCACTCCATCCTTGGGCTGACAAGCCTGGGAAGACTCAGTGGAGTGAGTCTTGGGATACCTCTGCTCTAGAGTCATTTTACTCCACTCCACTGCCCGGCTAATGGCACTCTCAAAGTCAGCCTTGGTGTAGGTATAACCTACTCCAAACCCATCCTGCCTCTTGAACTGCTGGATTATCATGCCGAGCTGAGGTTCTCTGGCACTGATCCAACTCAGAATGGAACGGAGGTAAAAGTTCTCATTCTGAGAATCTGCTAGCTCCTCTCTCAAGGAAGCTAGAACCTCCACCTGAGACAAGAAGGTCTCACACTCACTCTCTACTTGCACAGACTTCTCGGCTTTCAGCTTAATCAATTCCATTCTAAGAGACAGGCAGTTCTCACAGACAGTGGGTGGAACTGACAATGTCTCAAGCTCTAGCCTAGTCTGCGCAACCTCAGCTCTCAACCTCTCCAAAGTACCCAAATGTTCATCGCCCTTGGATTTCAGCTCAGCTAAGGCAGCTAGATGAGATGGGCAATGAACACAGGGTGCGACAATAGTGGCTTGAGCATCTTTCAGCTCCAGCTGAGCGCTTTCAAGCTCAGTGGCCAAAGCATCCCTCTCATCAACCCTTTTTGTGTACCTGGACTTCAGAGTCAACAGGTCACACAGAAGCACCTCACACTTCGGGCACTCACTGCTATCACCCAAGCAAGGGGAAGAAGATAGACTCTCAATTCTGCCGTTGGCCACGGCAAGCTCACTCTCTAACTCATCTATCCTCTTCTTAGCCCCCCTAAGCAGTTTTTCCCGATACTTTAACTCCTAACGATTGCTCTCAAGTAAATCAACAATTTCGCGCTCATAGGATTATACCTTTTCATTATCGTCATCGTCGGAGTCGTCGGAGGAGCTCTTCTCTTCCTTATCCCCAAGAGTCATTGAACAGAAGCTCTTGCGGGATCTTCGGCGCTGGTGTGAGCGGCTCTTCAGCTTGTCTCCGAAGGCCATGAAGCAGAGACCCGCCGGATCGTCCTTGTCCTTCCCCTTCCTGATGGCGATCTCCTCATCGCTTGAGCTCGATGAAGAGGAAGAAGACGTGGACCGCTTGGAGTAGCTCTTCTCCATCTCGGCGAAGAAGGCCTTGTCGCGCTTCTTGTTCTCCCACCGGTAGTCCTTCAGGGCCTTCTTGAAGAATCTGGTCTTCGGCTTGCCCTTGTTGAAGGAAGAGCTGTCGTGCTTGCCGGAGTCGTGGAAGCCACCACCGGTGCCCTTCTTGTGTCCATTGCACTTGGGGCAGTCGGCGATGAAGTGTCCTGGATCACCACAGTCAAAGCACCCAGATTTTGTGCCGTGTCTCTTGAACATTCTTTTGTCATAGACACGACGCACCCGGTTCTTAAAAAGACACAAATCATCATCACCCAACAACTCAAGTTGGTCCTCAGTGATAGACATCAAAGAGAACCCAGCACAGCTCACAGAAGAGGGATCAACCGAAAGTAGCGACCAGAGGGGGGGTGAATGGGTGCCTTAAAAAATCATTCGAATATATGGCCTGTTCCCAACACCCAACGCACCTCAAAAGACTAAGCAATAGAAAATGAACAGACAACCTAAGTCTAAAGGTATCTAGCCTAGAATAACCTGATGTTAAATAGAGAACTATCAAAGCAGTCCAACTAGGCAAATAGACAAAGTATACTAGACATATCAGGCCAAACTTCTCAAAGAAATGATCTAAGGTATATAAAGTGAGATGAGAAGTTACTGTTCAGATTTGTCTCCTGATCGAAACTTGGTGAAGCCTGCTTCGCCCGTCGAGGTCTGCTTCGGTGGTCGAAGCCTGCTTTGTTGTCGAAGCCTAGTTCGAAGTGGCAGGAAGCGAAGTATGCTTCGAAGTGTGACAAAGTCGGAGCCTGCTTCGAAGTGTGTACTTCGAAGGCAAGGCTTCGAACACAGCTTCGAACTCGCACACAGAGCGAACAACCTTCGAAATGAAAAGCGAAGGCTGACACGCGACAGAAACCAAAACGAAGCCTACACCCTACCTTCGAACAGAACACAACAAGGACCTTCGAAGAAGAATGGAAGCAAACACTGAGCGAAGTCTAACGGAAAGACAAGCTTCGAAGTCAACTTCGAAACCTGTCGAAGTATGGACTTCGAAGAGCTCGAGTCGAAGTACCTTCGCACAGACGTTCGAAGTATGAGATGTCGTCAGTTCAAAAAGTACTTCGAAGCTCGCAACTTAGGACACAAAATGAAGTTCGAAGTTCAAACGAAGCCTTCGAGTATATCAGATCGAAGCCTGCCTTACGGAGTTGAGGGGCTTCGAACAGAGAGTGGCTTCACCAGGAAACAGTTAGAAAAGGTACTCAGCCCTGTTAACTTCGATCAAAAAGCTGCGCAGAAAAGCAAAAAGCTATCACTAGAGTACTGTTGCTACAGTGTAGCAGTACTACTTGCTACAGCAAGAACTAGTACTACTTGCTTGAAGAACACACGCAACAGAGAAGCTTCCTAAGCCTCAAAATTCATGGAAAAACTTGTTGTGCGAGTGAAATGAAGCCATTAAAAACTCTGCAGTTGCTGCACACGATTTGAGATTAGAAGCTTCACTGCAACCATAAATGCAAGGCAATAAGAACAGGGGAAAAAATGCCTGGCGGCGCAAGCATGAACAGAAGAGGAGAGAGGCAAAGCAAGAGACAAAATGACCCAAAGGTGTATGAATTGATTTCAGCCAAAAGGGTAGTCCAACCCTAGGGATTGGGGTCCTATTTATAGGCTGCCCAATGACCTAGAATATTCCACCAGCCCCTTAGGGTTTTTACAGACGCTAAAATAAAGGAAATGACTCAACTGCCCTTAGGTATTTTTACAGACACAACTGACTGATTGTGGGCCTAGAGATACAGATGACTTATCCGGAAGCTAAGCTTTCGTAGCGACTACGGCTTCTCTTCTGGACAGTCCGATACAGAATCAACGGTTGTCAGTTTTGCGCCGAAACTGACAAGCCTCCACCGGCCTTGCACCAGGTACCCGGATTGGGCCGGCCCGACTCCGCAGCTCTCTCAGCCCGGCAATCGCTCACCGCCCGTGTACCTTAGTCAATCCTGGTCAACAGCCCAGTGGGTCTTCTGCTGCTCCTAGCCCATGTACCCGGATTGGGCCAGCCCGACTTCGCAGCCTCCTTTGCCCAACAGTCGCTTGCTGCCCGTGTACCTGAGTCACACGCGGCCCATGAAACAACAGATCTCTTCTCTCCTGTCCTCTTTGACTATCGTTGACAATGACTCATCACTTTTGGAGCCATGAGACCCACGCTATTCAACATGGCTCCTCACCGGGGCCTTCAAACATTCCGGAGCCTGGAGGTCGAGAGCCAACTTCGGAGCGCCTTCGATGAACTAGCCGCCTTGCACCCTCGCGAAGGGAGGGGCTTTGACCAGCCATTCTCAATGCTTGCGCAGCTTTGACTGCTAGGCTCCAGTGCACGAGAAGTCGGACTAGCGCTTCAATTAATGCACTTAACGCGCTAGCATGCAGGCGACATGAGGGAGGCAGACCGTTGGAGACGGGCGCACTCAAAAGCGAGCCAGCAAGGCCTTAAATGCGGGTGTCGTGCGGCCGGCGACTACGCGCATCGAGTTGGCAGAAGGCGGACCGGCACGATGCTGAGGCACCATGACAGCAGACGTCTTCTCGCTCAGTCCCTTAGCTGCAGTCTTGATGGGTGAAATCTTGCTCGAGCTCTCGCCTCCATCCTTCGCTCGCCTCTAGTCATGGCAGAGAGGAGCACCCCTGCGGCAGCGGTGGACCCTCGCTTCCTATAGCGCCAAATGGCAGCGGCGACGACGGCGACGACGTCTTCTAGTCCATTAGAGGTGCGCGACCCGCGGGAGCTCCGCCCAGCTTCGGAGTGGTTCTAGGAGGAGACCCATGAACTGGGGCCATCAGCCTGCACAGACGCGTCCATCGAGCAGGTTACTAGGGGTCGCCTTGGCTCCAAATCGAGGGCCAGGAAGCCGGGCGCGAAGTCGGTCCTAGCACCGCGTGAAGGGGAGGTCGTCGTTTTCGAGGTGTTCTTCGACGCGGGGCTGGGGTTTCTGGCTTCAGAGCTCCTCTCAGGGGTTCTGAATGCCTTTCACCTTGAGCTCCCGCAGCTATCCCCGAACATCGTGGCTCGCCTCGCTATCTTCGAGTGGGCCATGCATGCCAAAGGATGCGAGGGCAGGGCGGAGCTCTTTGCCCAGATGCACGAAGCCCTTTGCCAACCGAAGAAGAAGGACGACCGGGTGCTGGCCTTCGGGAGCATCAATTTCCAGCTCCGGAAGAGGTACGTGGACTCCTTCCCAGCGAAGGCAATCAATGAACGGTGGTACTCCAAGTGGGTGCACCGGTGGTTTTACGTCCGAGTGGGGCTGAGCTCCGGGCTTGCCGGACCTTCGCGTCACATCTGGTTTCGGAGGGAGGCGGTCGTCGAGGCCAGTGCCAGCTCGGTCTCCGCTCGCATCCAGCTGCTTCAAATCGTTTCCCGCCAGATGAGCGTGTGGGATCTGACGGAGGAGTTCGTTGCCCTCGAGATCCCGCCACTAAAGGAGTGCCCAGCGTCGCTCCGGAGCACCCGAGACGAGGCAACATCGATGGAGCTCTCCCGCCGGCTCGGTTAGCGTCCGCCTTCTCTTAATCTTGTCAATCCTTTCATTATGTTCGAAGGGTCATCGGACTTAACCCTCGAGAATAGGGTCGCTCGTCGCCAAGACCCCCGACGAAGTAGCCCGGATTGCCGAAAGGATCCTCGGGGCTCCCACCCCAGCTGAGTACAAACGGCGGGTAGAACTCGTAGGATCTTGGGGGCGGCACAACCCCGTGTGGGACGCGCTCGAGCTTTCTCCCCCGCCTCTCCTAGAGGGGGAAGCCCTTCGCGCGACTTCGAAGAAGAGGGGGGCAGACCTCGATGCCGGTCCCTCCCCCAGGCGACCCTCGAAGAAGAAGAAGAAGGTGAAGGGTCCAAAGAGGCTTTCCACAGCACACTCCTCCGCCTCCCACTCCGAATGTGGGTACTCTAGCGAGGGGGCCAGGACGGAAATGGAGGACCCCTCGGCGGTCCTGGACCTGGTCTGCCTGGAGCGACTGGCTTTCGGCGGTTCCAGAAGCACTCTAGTTCCCCCCAACCCGTCGCCGCCTGCTCCGAGGGCCGAGCAGGAGGTGCCAAATATCGAAGTGGAGTCGTCTCCCAAATATACCCCTCCACGTGGTCTTGCCTCGAAGGGGGTCTCCGCCAGTTCTCGGGGGAGTCGGGAGACCGACAGCCTAGACCGGGGGGATTGGCCGACCCCCTTGGAGCTGTTGAAGAGAGCGCTGATGTCGAGGCCGAACTTGCTGTGGTGGCAGTAGGTTCCCCGGTGAACTCAATAGACAACTTGTTCTATCGGTCGGGCACTCTAGGGAGCATCCGACCCTTCGAGGCCCCCATTGAAACTGCCGATGAAGGTACGTGGTTCCACGTCTTTTTACTTGGAAGCATCAAATTCCTTCGATTCTGACCTCTGTTCTTCTTGGGCAGGTACGTCTGCCCGAGTCCTAGCTCCGGCCCCGATACCCTCCGAGGATGCCGCTAATATAGGGTCCGAAGTCCCTGCAGGTGCAGCAGGAACTTCGACGCTAGGTGACAGGGCGGAGTCGGAGGAGGCCCCCGGAGAAGCCTCTGAGAGGGCTGGTAGAGAGGTCGGGATCCATCCACCCTCCAGCTCGTGGGGTGCGCGTTCTAGCGTGCCCCTCCTGTGCCCCTTCCTGGAGGAAGGTGAAGACTTCGCATCGAGGGTGGCCCCGGTCCACGACTCTTACCTTATTCTTTGCTTTAATTTCGCAACAGACGTTGTACGCTGTACGCTTTATTGATAATGTAAAAAATCGAAGCCTTTCTTCTCTGCCCCTTCCCCCCTCCTTTTGGGGTAGACGACTTGTCGACTAGGCACGAACAGGCAGTAAGGAAGGCAGAAGAATGAGGGGGTGCATCGAGCTGGGGCTCATAACCCGAGTAGGGGGTGCGTCGAGCCAGAGCTCAGAACCCGAGTAGGGGGTGTGTCGAGCCGGAGATCAGAACCCGAGTCGAGGGTGCGTCGAGCCGGAGCTCTGAACCCAAGTAGGGGGTGCGTCGAGCCAGGGCTTAGAACCCGAGTAGGGGGTGCGTCGAGCCAGAGCTTAGAACCCGAGTCGAGGGTGCGTCGAGCTGGAGCTCAGAACCTGAGTAGGGGGTGCGTCGAGCCGGAGCTCGGAACCCGAGTCAAGGGTGCGTTGAAATGGAGCTCATAACTTGAGTAGGGGTGCATCGAGCCGAGGCTCAGAACCCGAGTAAGGGGTGCGTCGAGTCGGAGCTCGGAACCCGAGTTGAGGGTGCGTCGAGCCGGAGCTCGGAACCCGAGTCGGGGGTGCGTCGAGCTGAAGCTCGGAACCCGTATTGCTTGGTGAAACTATGCTTTGATACCGCAGTGTGTCCACTTTGGTCGAAAATGTTCACCTGATATTATTATTGAATTGAAGGTTGGATACAACAGTAGCCGGCATCGGCCAGCATCTGAAGACACTTATGAAATTATGCGAAATAGCGCTTCAAGTGCTCCGCGTGCCAAGTGTGCTTCAGGTCTTCTCCTTCCAAGTTAGCTAGACGGTAGGATCCTAGCCGCCCGGTGCCGGTCATGATGTACGGGTCTTCCCACTTATTGCCTAGCTTCGTCGGAGCGGCCATCGCGCGCAGGACAAGGTGACTTGGCTGGAACTCGTAGCGCTTGACCTTGGGGTTGTACCACGCCTTCGTCTGCTTCTGGTACTGCGAAAGGTTGGCGACGGCTCGGAGCCGTGTTTCCTCCATAAGGTCGAGGAAGACGGCGCGCTCTTGATCGGTCTCGGGTGTGGTGACCCGCAGCGAACCAGCTCGAAGCTCCGTCGGGGTAATTGCTTCATCACCAAATAGAAGCCGGAACGGGGTGAACCCGGTAGCTCGGGAAGGGGTGGTCCGAATGGACCACAGGATCTTCGGTAGCTCTTCAAGCCACAACACCTTGGGTAAACCCACAATGCGTTTATTGAGGCCGGAAAGAATATGCCCATTAGCCTTCTCAACAGCCCCATTTGACTGGGGATGCCGAACCACCGCAAAGCATAGCTGGACTCCCAATTCTTCGCAGAATGCTTTGAAGGCCCCAGCGTCGAACTGAGTGCCATTGTCTACCGTAAGTTGCTTCGGTACTCCGAAGCGGAAAACTATATTCTGCCAAAAGAATTTTTGGACACTTCGAGAGGTAATGGAAGTCAATGGTTTAGCTTCGACCCACTTCGAGAAATACTCGACGATGACGATAGCAAAGCGTAGGTTGCCTCTTGCTCTAGGGAACGGTCCAATGAGGTCCATCCCCCAGCGAGCTAAAGGCCCCCCAGGCGTAATAAATTGTAGGCTGACCGGGGGCCTGTGGCTCCGCCACCCCATCCATTGGCACCCTTGGCAAGTCCGTACTAGATCTTCGGCGTCGGTGACGACTGTGGGCCAGTACACGCCTTGCCGGAGGGTCTTCCCAGCGAGTGCTCGAGGGGCTAAGTGACTGCCACACAGGCCCTCATGGATTTCTCGGAGCATCATTATTCTGTCTAAGCGAGAGATGCATCGAAGCAGCGGGGAACATACCCCCGACTTGTACAGGACGCCATCGATGACTTGAAAAGACCTGGCGCAGAGCAGATGTTGCGCATGATCCGAACTGGGC
This sequence comes from Zizania palustris, assembly GCA_019279435.1. Taxonomy (NCBI): domain Eukaryota; kingdom Viridiplantae; phylum Streptophyta; class Magnoliopsida; order Poales; family Poaceae; genus Zizania; species Zizania palustris. The sequence continues at coordinate 97,862,843 of JAAALK010000080.1, forward strand.
CGATCATCCGTATCGCCGCTGAGTGCTCGTAAAATGGGCTCCCGCCAATCTTCGTTGACCGTGCAGAGGACTGCTGCTGGCCGAGGGGGCACAGGGGTACCCGTCGGCAGCCGAGGGGACGCCGGGGCCTCGTCTAGCACGGGGGGTGGTACTTCGTCGTGAGGCGGCAGGCGGCAGAGCTTGTCCATCGACCCCACCTTTAGCGAGGGCGTCAGCTTGGCAGTTCTCGCTTCTTGGGATGCTCTGGACGGATATTCCTTTGAAAGATGCTTCGAATTTCTAGATGGCTTCAAGGTAGGAGGCGAGGTCGGTGTGTCGGGCCTGGAAACTCTTGTTTATATGCCCGGCGACGACCTGAGAATCGGTCTTCACTACGACGCGGGCGGCGCCGAGCGCATGCGCCTTGTGAAGACCCAGCAGCACTCCTTCATATTCGGCGATATTGTTTGTAGCCTTGAAGTTCAATCGGACAGAATACAAAGCCTGCTGACCGGAGGGAGAAACAATCACTGCGCCGGCACCAGCCCCTGAAGCTTGGTAGGCGCCGTCCGAATAGACAGTCCACACCCCTGCGCCTGCTTCGACACCGACGTGGTTGGCCGCAAACATCCATTCGGCGACGAAATCGACAAGGATTTGAGACTTGATGGCAGTCCGAGCTACGAAGGAGATCCCGAAAGGAGCAAGCTCTACTGCCCACTTCCCGATATGTCCAGTGGCGTCCTTATTCCGGAACATGTCGCCTAGTGGGTATGCGGTTGGAATAATGATATCGTGAGTCAGGAAGTAATGCCGATGCTTCCGGGACGCCATGACGAGAGCATATGCCACCTTTTCAAGCTCAGAGTACCGAGTCTTTGCTCCGGAGAAGGCTTCGGATACGAAGTAGATGGGTCGTTGCACCAGCTTCCCGCCAATGTCTTCTTCTTGAATCAGGGCCGCGCTTGCTGCGCTGCCGGAGGCAGCGAGGTAGACCAGAAGAGGATTGCCAGCCCGGGGCATTGCGAGGGCCACGAGGTCAGAGAGGTATTCTTTCATTTTGTCGAAACAGTCCTAACACTCGGGAGTCCATTCAAAGTCCTTAGAGCCACATAGCGCCTTAAAAATGGGCAGGCACTTCTCGGCCGATCATGCCATGAAACGGATAAGAGCGGCCAAGCGCCCGGCCAGTTTCTGTGCCTGCTTCAAATTCCGAGGGGGAGACATGTTTTGCAGTGCACTGACTTGTGTTGGGCTGGCTTCGATACCCCGGCTAGAGACCAGATACCCCAGTAGCTTCCCTGCACGTGCTCTGAAGACACACTTCTCTGGATTAAGGTGGATCCCTCACCTTTGGAGGCTATCGAAGGTCTCAGCTATGTCCGCACAATGGCGACCCTTGATCGTGCTTTTAATAACAATGTCGTCCATATATTCTTTGACATTGCAGCCGATCTGGTGGCCCAGAGCTTTAGATATTAGCCTTGAGAAGGTGGCTTCGGTGTTGCGGAGGTCGAAGTGCATCCGAACGTAACAAAACACTCCCGAGGGGGTAATAAAGCTCGTTTTGACCTGGTCTTCTGGCTTCAACCAGATCTGGTGATACCCTGAATAGGCGTCGAGGAAGCTGAGGAGCTCGGAACCAGTAGTGGAATCGACTAATTGGGGTAGGGGTCACGAGGGCAAGCTTTATTCAGAGAAGTGAAGTCGATACACATGCGCCATTTGCCCGATGTTTTCTTCTGGACAAATACTGGATTAGACAACCATTCGGCGTGACTAACTTCCCGGATGACCCCCGCCAGGAGCAACTTCTTAGTCTCAGTCTTGGCGAGCTCGGCCAGCTCGACGAACAGCTTTCGGAGCCCCTGGCGCACCGGGCGAGCTTTCGGGTCGACCACCAGAGAATGCTCGATAATCGAGCAGTCGATGCCTGGGATGTCCTCATCGGACCACGCGAAGATGTCCAGGTTGTTGCTAATGACTTCTTCGAGCTTCTCTGACACATTTGGCTCTAAGCCCCCTCCGAAGCGGATCGGGTATTCTTTCCCGTTCTGGATCAGGACCTTCGTGATGATCTCCCCCTCCGGGAGCGGCTTGGCTGGGTGCCCATTTGGCTGAGTGTCTTCAGCACCTGGCAATCCGACTTCTCCCGAGCCTTCTCGAACGCTGTGGACTTGCCGCGACTCCAATGGGGCCGAATGGCCATATTTGACCCGACGGGTCGCCGCCTGATTTCCCATAATCGATAGCACTCCCCCCAGAGTCGGCATCTTGAGGCACAGGTAGTTGTGGTGGGCGATGGCCCCGAAGCGATTGAGCATCCCCCTTCCGAAGATGGCGTTGTAGGCGTACGGGGCGTCGATGACGTCGAAGATGATCTCCTCGCTGCGACAAAGGGGAGAGTCTCTGAAGGTCACCTCCAGCCCAATCTGGCCAAGGGCATCGAGCGGCGGACCTGCGAAGCCCTGGAGTGGCTGGGAAGCTGGCAACAAGTGCTTCCGGGAGAGGCACAGTTAGTCGAAAGCCTGCACGAAGATAATGTCAGCGGAACTTCCGCCATCGACCAGGATGCTACGCACCTCGACGCTCGCGATGTCTACCGAGATGACGAGGGGGTCAACATGCGGGAACTTGACGCCGGCTGCGTCATCGGCGGTGAAGGAGATGGGGACGTGGGACCATTCGGGAAGCGTGGAGAAGCTTGAGGTGCCGATATGTCCGACCTCCCGAACGTAGTCCCTCCGCTTGCGCTTCGACATGGCTCCCAGAGCCCCTCCTCCAGATATGGGAAGGACCACCCGTTTCCCTCGGTCCGGGCCGTCCTCGAGCTTGGGGGCCTGGACCCTACCAAGCTCCGGAGCTAGGCCCAGGACTTCTGGTTCGTCTCGGCGCCCGACTATCTGGACCGCGTCAGGGCGAGGTACAGGAGCTCCTTTGTCGGTGGAGCCACGACTGGAGTTTTGCTCGAGGTAGTCATTCTTGAGGGCGAGGATGGTCCGGCAGGAGTCAGTGTCATGGCTCCGGTTCTCGCCGTGAACGCTGCAGTAAAGAGCAGCCCCTACGGAGAACGCCCTTGGTGGAGCCCTGGCTCCGGTGGGACGCCCTCCACCAGATGTGTGCTGGTGCTTGGCGGGGCACCTTGGGGTGATGCTGAGGACTTCCCCTCCTAAGGTGCTTTCGACCTCGCCGGGAGTCCCGGTGAGCGGAGTCTTGTCGACCGAAGTCATGGCAACAAAGATCTGGAGCGGGGCGGATTCCACGATCCAGGTCTGGTGGGGCCTCGTATGCCTTGGCGTTGGAGGCTCGGACAGGGACAATCATCGCCTATCTATGCAGCTGACCTTCCTTGAACCAGGCGTACTCTTCGAAGTACGTCATGAGCTGTGCCACCGAGGAAATCGGCTTCCGATGAAGCTTGTCGAGGAGGCCCGGGTGGGTGACGCCCTCTCGGGCAGCATCAATGACCGAGGAGGCCGAGAGCCCTCTGATCTGGGCCTTGGTGTGTGCGAAGCGTTGCGAGTATTACCGCAGCGCCTCCCCAGGCTGCTGCTTCACCTGGAAGAGGATTTCGGTTGACATTGGGGCCACGAAGGTCCCCTGGAAGTTGTTGACGAACTTCTTCTTTAGCTGGCACCACGAACGGATGGTTCCGGGCCGCAGCGACTAGAACCATCGTAGAGCGATCTCTTCGAGTGCTAGGGGGAAGCATTTGGCCATGGTGTCACGGCTCCCTCCGCATGCTTCTATCGCTAGAACATACGAGCGGGAGAATTCTCCAGGGTCGGAGTCCCCGGAGTACTTGGGAAGCTTGGTGGCGCGAAACTTCGAGTCAAATCGCACCCTCTGGAGGTCGGGGTGCAGGGGAGACTCCTCGTCATATGACGCATTCTCCTCTTCCACTTGATCTTCATCGTTGCTCAAGGCCACGGCTGCAACCCTCATGGCGCGGGAGGGCTCCGGAGGGTGAAGTGACGCCTATTGGCGCCATTGAGCCATCTCCGCCTTCAGCTTGGCATTCTCGGCTACCAGGGTGTTGGCCTGGCTCTCGCTTCCTCCGGAGGCGGTCTCTAGATCTTGTGAGCGGATGTAGTCGGTCTGGAGGGCCACCGCCGGAGGCCTGCTTGGAGGGTGCACCTCAGAAGGCCCCTCCTGGGGCCCTGTGGGGTTGACAGAGGCCGGCTCCGCATAGCCAGCAGGACCCCGAGCCTCCGGCGTCCCCTCAGGGGCCTGGGTCGGCTCCGTGACAGGTGCTTCGACGGAGGCAATGGCTGGTGGATCTAGAGTAGAGACTGGAGTAGGCTCAACTCCGGCGGTGCGGGCTGACTGCCGCTGAGGAACCATGCTCGCGCCCTTCCGACCGGACATGTCTCTGTGACTGGATGTTGAGGACGCTAGCTTCTCGAACTAGGATCCCCATGGACGGCGCCAACTGTTGGGACGACGGATCGAACCAGCAGGTTTCTTGGTGGATGAGAGTAATGGAATGTAGTGCTCAGGTTGTATTCTCGAATCATGTGTTTATTACAACTGTAGTTGGGGGTATTTATAGGGTGACCTGCCCTGAAGGGTCGGGTACCTCCAAAACCCTGAACCGCTACTCGGTCTGACACCGGCCTGTAGTACAGACAAGAATAGGTGTTACATAGTACAGACAAGAAGGTGCGATTCTGACAGCGTATCAACCGTGTCGGGCGCTGCAATGGCCACCCGACACGGCGCAGGCGATCACGATCATGTCCCCGGGCAGCCTTGACCGGGTCCTTTCCCACGTACGGTTCCGCCCTGAAGCCTCTGGACCTCCCGAAGGCTAGCCTCCGGCATCCAGCCGGTCGCTTCCCCCGAGAGCCCCTTTGGCACGCTTCGGAGCTCCCGGAGGCCTCCAGTCCTCCCCGTCCGGAGGCCCACGGTACCTTCGGCGCAGGGCTCTGGGTCTTCCGGTCATGGCCTCCTCTCCGAACCGTACTGCTCTCCGCGCTTCCAACTGTCATTGGGATTATCTCCCCCAACACCTTTATTTTACCTTTACTTTCTGCAATCTTCATGGGTTTGCCTGTAAGCCCTCCGATGGCCACTTTGAAATAGTGGTAATCCTTGTTACTTCACGTGTGAAGTATCCGTTAATCCGTGTAATAGATTGTTATCGCCTCGTTACTTCGCTTGTGAAGTATCCGCTAATATGTGTAACAGATTGCTACCTTCGCCCCTAGTGCAACACTTACCAGAATTTGGTCCTCAGGCGGAATTGGTACTTCGAATATACTCTGTTGCAGGTTTCCACGTTCGGAGCTACTTCGCCGGAGGTGTCCGGAGCTGAGAGATCAGTTTCAGAGGTTGCCAGAACACCCTTCGGTGAGATCGCTGCTTCGACCGCCCGTGCCAGACTATCACGCTGTTGTCGGTTTGACCAAGTCTCGCACGCCAACACGCTTCGCGACAAGCTTCATCACGACAGGCTTCACCACACCCGTACTCTACGTCAGACAAAGTTACGCATGTGCATTGCGTCTAAGTTATTTTACTGTTTCGGAGACTTCGTGTCGAACCCCGTTGTTCGGAGGTGATTGTCACATTCAAATCAGTTCAGAGTTCATCTTCGGTCAGATCAGTCCGAACGCCGAAGGTACCCTTCGGCGGGATACTTCGCACCGAGAGTCGAAGGTATACTTTGAATTACTCAGGCTTCGCTCAGCTTGCCGATTTGTTCTGTTTAATATATTTCTTTCGACTAATTGGATTATTTTTTGTGATCTGATTACCTAGCGACTCCACATCCCTTACCACGGTTAAGGGTAGTCGGGACGCGACGTCAGTGTTGTGTTATGCTTAGGCTTGTCCCTAACTATCCACGCACTTTTGGATCGTCGAACTAACCCAAGTGCGGGGGCACACTTTTGTGTCAACACACTTTTTGGCGACTCCGCTGGGGAGAGCTATGCCAACATGACAAGTACATCTACATCGGCCGCCGGTACATCTATTACGACTACTACGTCTACATCGCCGATGGATCCCATGGGAGGCGCGGATATCGACAACCGCAATGTCATGGCACCTACCCTTGAATATATTCCTATAGAAGACCGAGCAGAGATCGAGGCAAAGATGAAGGAGCTCCAGGACATGATGCTTGGGAGCTACGTGAAGACACGTGCGGGCTTCATCAAGCGTGACAGTAACGTCCCTGACCTTGCTCAGATCTAGGTAACACCAGTATCACCTCGTTCATCTTCTTTAGAAATAGAGCAGAAGATAGCCACGTCGGTAGATCAAGCCATTAGCGCTTCACTAGCCAACCGTTTAGATTCGGCAGCTAGCTCTCATGTAGAGGTGACACATAGAAGGTTCGGCTTTACCGAGGTCGCACCTCCAGCTCCTATTGCTAGTATGCCTCCGATAAATTATGTTTACAGCAGAACTAACAGTAGTTCTAGCAAAACCATAACGTCTCTGGCCTCAACATCTCTGGCCAAGACCAGTCATCATGCTTACAGCCAAGCTAGCACCACGTACCATGCGCCGCCTCCACCTACTCCGGTGCTTGCCCTGCCCACGCTGCCTGCACCACATGCACACGCGCGTAGACCCAAACACGTTGTATAGCTAGCGCATGAGAAAGAGACCCATGGCCGACACGCCGACATCCCACTATGTGTCGCGCCCCCGCATGATCGAGAGACGTGCACAGGCAGCGGGTCAAGATGACATTGAGGAGCAAATCCGCGCACTGTTTAGGTAGTGCACCGGCTTCATGCCTAGGGGTCGAGCTAGGGTTTATCGGAAGCCGTACCCCGATCATTTTGATACAACACCTTACCCTCACAGCTATAGAGTTCCTAAATTCACCAAGTTTGACGGTGAGGGCAACAAAACCACACTAGAGCATGTTAGTCAATTTTTAGGACAGTGTGGAGAAGCTAGTAGGTCGGACGCTCTTAAACTTAGACTGTTTTCTCTCTCGCTATCTGGCACAGCTTTCACCTGGTTTTCGACACTCCCGCCGAACTCCATCCAAACATGGGCTGAATTAGAACAAAAATTCCATAACTACTTTTACAAGGGTGAAACAGAACTTAGGCTTTCACACTTGACATCGGTTAAGCAAAAATCTAACGAGAGCATCTCTCAGTATATCAAGCGTTTTAGGGATACTAGAAACCGATGTTTTAGTCTTAATATTTCAGAAATGGATTTAGCAGATCTAGCTTTTAGCAAGTTGTGTTCCGAGATTAAGGAGAGACTAGACTTCTAGCACCTTTTAGAAGTTAGCCAAGTCCTGCAACAGGATCTGGTCCAGGAAGGCCGAGCTAAAGATAAAAAGTTTATTAAGACATTTAACAAGCCTACGGCTGAGATCCACATCATGGAACATTCCGATGAGCAAGAATCAGAAGAAGAGGAGGATTTGACCGACATGTACGTGGCCGAATGGGTTTGGAGCGCTAAGAGCAAGCCTGTCACTTGCTCCGAGCAACGGCTGTCTCCCACCAAGAATTGGCCTAGTGAGGTCAAGTACTCATTTGACATAACTAAGTGTGACAAGATATTTGATTTTATCTTGAAGAACCAGCTTTTCAGATTACCCAAAGGTCAAGTCATTCTATCTACCGACGAGTTAAAGAAACATCCATATTGTAAGTGGCATGATTCGCATTCGCATAATACCAATGACTACAATGTTTTTCAGCGACAGGTTCAATCAGCCATAAAAGAAGGACGATTGAAGATAGACCACAATCCAATGATGAAGCTAGATAAAGACCCCTTTAATTTCCCATCAACATCGTCGACCTCGACAAGAAAAGAGTGTTGATTCGGCCATAACAGGCTAAATCAACTAAAGGGAAGGCAGTGATTGTTGGAGAACCATGAACACACACTCATACCTAAAAACCCTGAAGTAGGAGTGTGGAAGAAGAACGTTGGCACATCACCTTCTGCTAGGGCTCGCAAGAAGTCAAAGGTGACTTATCAAATGTTATTGAACAAACACCAAAGAAAAGCCAAGGAAACATGCCCCCGCGACAATAAACTAAGTCAGCCAAAGGGACCAAGGCATTTGAAGGGTGGCCTCAGACCACAGTGGCCGAGCCCTCCACATGGTGTCTTCGGACCGCAGTAGCTAAGCCCTTCGCATGGTAACTTCTTGCCACAATGGCCTAACACCCCCTATGGCGGCTTCAGACCTCAATGGCTGAAACCCAAGTACGGTGGCTTCGGACCCCAGTGGTTGAGCCCCGCTCAGAGCGACTTTGGCCCTCAATGGCTGAACCCTACACCACTCTGGATGAGCCCTTCGACGGGAGGCTTCGGCCAACACTGGCCGAACGTACCTCCGGCCTGGCAGGACCCCTCATTGATATGGTTCGAGACACCATCGACTTTGCTGAACCCCCCTCTGGGTAACGGGTTCGGCTCACAGTGGGCGAAGCCACTGGATCCGCTGATGGCTCCGCCATACAATTGGGCGGGGACTCCGTGGACTCCGTACGTATCACAAGCAGAGTACCCTCCGCAACATAACATTATTCCCTATTTTCCTTTGGAGTATTATGACTGGTAGGGACAGGAAGGCGTAGGAGAGAGAGGCATCGTTCATAGGCTGTCTGTGGTACCTCCGAAATGACTCATGCAGAATGAAGTTGAGGGAGATGAACGTGAAGAGGCAAAGTACATGGAGTCCGAATTCATCATAGTCAGAGTAGGGACTCAGGAAGTCCCAATGCCGAAGGGCCCTTCGCCGAAGCCTGGCAGAGGTATGCCTCCTACTCTGGACGAAGCCTGCGCCGGAGCCTGTTTCGATCGGCCGAACGAGGTCGGTCCGATTGCTAGGGTCCGCATTGAAGGCCCCTCCGAAAACAGAACGTGCGAGGCCAAGCTAGACAATACCACTTCGTCCAAAGTTAATAGAAACTAGGCAGTGGCACCAGGTACCAAGCTAGAGCCATCTTGGGCACCTCCAAGTATGTCCAAATCACAGAAGAGGCATCTACAATGCCTACGAGCATAGGAGATGCGCGAGAAGAAGGCTGTGGTCGAGCGATATGCTATTTTCAAAGAAATCCGCCCTCGACCAACTACGAGACACGTATGGATAGTTAAGCCGATTGAGATGACCAATCTGGCTCCTAGTCCGAGTGACGATGAAGACGACATGCTCGACGACGACTACTCGCCCGTCTCCGATGGGCCTGCACCCCAAGCGATGGACATCAACGTCGTCATGCTACCCACCGAGTTCGCCCTACCACAGGATGAGGTCGAGGTCGCTCAATTGAACCTCGGCCCACGCAATGTTATCTTTGAGAAACCCAAGGACTTAGCTTACCATCTAAAGCCTCTCTATGTCAGGGGCCACATTGACGGAAAACCAATCTCCCAGATGCTTGTTGACGGTGGCGCCACTTTTAACCTAATGCCTTACTCGCTATTGAAGAAACTTGGTAGGGACGAGGATGATCTGAAGAAGACCAACTTGATGCTCAATGGCTTCAGAGGCGATAGTTCTGAGGCCAAAGGTGTGATCTCCATGGAGTTGATAGTAGGCAACAAGACATTGCCAACAACATTCTTCATCGTCAATGTGCAAGGTAACTACAGCGTGCTGCTTGGGCACGACTGGATTCATGCAAATTGCTGCATTCCTTCTACTTTGCACCAATGCCTAATTCAGTAGGACGGCGATGTAGTAGAGGTCATACCCATAGACACTTCGGGTTACGATTTTGTTAGTGTGACTGGATGGCGTTGGCCGGTGTGTCCATTGATGCCGTTCACAACAAAGTAGAATGTCTATCAGGTAGAGATCTTTCGGGTTACGATTTTGTTAGTGTGACTGGATGGCGTTTTGTACCAGTGGCTATTAAGTCGGCTGGTGTAGAACGACTATTTCAAAATTAGTGGCCATGTCTAGCAAGAGTAATCTAGATTGTCTAAAGTCTCGTGTAATGGTACTGCTGAAGCCGTCGAAGACTTTAGCGAAGTAGAGAAATTGGGACAGGGTTTCGCGTCGGCCGATCCTTTAGAAGAAGGTGACATAGGCGATGGTAGCACCCCGAGGCCGACTTTTGTAAACCAACAGTTACAACCTAATGAGAAGGCCAAAGTAATAAAGTTGCTTTGGTCGTATGTCGATTGTTTCACGTGGGAGTATATAGAAATGCAGGGATTAAGCCGCGAGCTCGTGGAGCATCGGCTGCCTATCAAATCCAGATTTAGGCCTTATAAACAGCCCCCTCTATGCTTTAATTTGGCTGTCTATGACTGAGTTAAAGAAGAATTAGAGCGACTGCTCAAAGCTGAATTTATTAGGCCCTGCAGATACGCTGAATGGGTCGCTAACATTATGCCTGTAGAAAAGAAGGGGAGTGACAAAATACGAGTTTGTAATTATTTCAGGGATCTAAACAAGGCCACTCCGAAGGACGAGTATCCAATGCCGATAGCTGACATGCTAATCAACGATGCTTTAGGACACAAGGTACTAAGTTTTCTTGATGGCAACGCTGGTTATAATCAAATCTTTATGGCCGAAGAGGACGTCTACAAGACAGCCTTTCGATGCCCTGGTTTTGTCGGTTTATTCGAGTGGGTCGTTATGACTTTTGGTTTAAAGAATGCTGGTGCTACATATCAACGCGTTATGAATTTGATCTTTCATGACTTGCTAGGAGTTATGTTAGAAGTTTACATTGATGATGTTGTAGTCAAATTGGATGCCATGGAGAACCGTCTAGTTGATTTGAAAGTTGCTTTTGATAGGATGCGACAATATGGCTTAAAAAGGAACCCGCTCAAATGCGCGTTCGACGTGTCAGCAGGCAAGTTATTAGGCTTCATGATTCATGAAAGGGTCATAGAGATAGATCCTAAGAGGCTTGAGAAAATTAGAAACTCTACAGCGCCGACATGCAAGAAAAATGTGCAGAAATTGCTAGGAAAGATGAATTATTTGCGTCACTTTATATCTCACGTGTCCGACAAGACTGACGCCTTTGTTCCCATACTTCGGCTAAAGAATGAAGCTAAGTTCACTTGGGGGGCAAGTCAGCAACGCGCCATTGAAAAGATCAAAGAGTGTTTGTCATCACCACCCATGGTGAGAGCACACAAAGACGGGATTCCATTTCGGATGTACATCGCTGCTGAAGATATTGTAATTGGGGTCGTGCTAACCTAGGAGGTGGAGGGAAAGGAGTACGTCATCATGTTTCTGAGCCACCGCCTACTCGACGTCGAAACCAGGTACACGTTTGTGGAACATTTATGTTTATTACTTTACTATGCATGTACCAAATTGTGCCATTATCTTCTCCACACTACATGTGTTGTCGTCTACCAAACCGATGTTATAAAACACATGTTGTAAAAGTCGATTCTAAGTGGAGAGGAAAGTTTTCTGTACAGGAAAAGTAGATGTTTAGTCTCACTGCCGAAGCCAGCAGCTTCGAATAGGCACGAGGGCTGCCGAACCCTCTGGGTCGGACTCCTCTGGCCGCTGGAGACCACCACGCGCCGGGGACCCAAGGCCGGAGTACTCCATCCATCGAAGGGTCTGGCGCACTGGAGCCAACGCGCTAGAGTCCCCTGGACAGTGAGGTTTCCCGGGAATCCGAACCCTCCAATAGGAGGCTTCGGCCTGACAGGCTTCGCGCAGCCAGTCCAAACAGGCTTCGGTAGAGGCAGGAAGGGCTCCAAGGGCACTCTGAAGTTAGTAGCTTATACGTTATTCCAGGGAGTGAGCTAGCAAAACCCTCAGGGGCCCATATGGGCGATTGGAGAACTCCAATCGTCCAGTATTTAAGAGACCCTAGTCAAAGGGTTGATCGGAAGGTTCGACGGCAAGCGTTTAAATTTGTGTTGCTAGATGATACACTATATCGTTGAACTGTTCATGGAGTACTATTAAAGTGTTTAGACAATGAACAGTCCCAAGTGGCTACGAGAGAAGTCCATGAAGGACTTTATGGCACTCATCAGTCGGCCCAGAAAATTAGTTGGATGCTCAAGAGAGCGGGTTTCTACTTGCCGACTATGACTGAGGATTGTTTTAAGTATTATAGAGGATGTGAGGTGTGTTAGAAGTTTGGCAATATTCAGTTATCTCCTGCTTCATTACTTAACCCTATTGTCAAGCCATGGACGTTCCGAGGTTGGGGTTTAGACTTCATCGGCCAAATTCACCCTCCTTATTCAAAAGGGCATCGGTTCGTGTTGATGGCAACAGACTACTTCACCAACTGGACCAAAGTCGTGCCCCTCAAGAATATGACTCACAACGAGGTACTCGACTTTATCTTGAAGCATATCATACATAGATTCAGCATTCCTCAAACTCTCACCACAGATCAAGGTAGTTTGTTTGTTTCTAAAGAAGTGAGACACTTTACTGAATATTATGGTATTAAGTTGATAAACTCTTCACCATACTATGCTCAGGCCAATGGTCAGGCCGAGTCTAGTAATAATACTATGATTAAGCTTATTAAGAAGAAAATTGAAGAATTCCCTAAGAGGTGTTATAAAGTGCTTTTCAAGGCACTATGGGCTTGTAGAATTGCATAGCACGGTGCTACCAAAGTTAGTCCATATGAATTTGTATATGGACAAGAAGTCGTTCTACCATCTTGGCTTTTAAGAGTTCTAAAGCAAGATAGCTTATCGGTCGACGAGTATGAGACTCTTTTGAAGGACAATCTAGAAGAAGTGATCGATAAGAGGTTGAGGGCATTAGAAGCTATTGAAATAGACAAAAGGATAGTAGCTAAAGCCTACAATAAGAAGGTTAAACCAAAATCGTTTCAAGTAGGTGACTTGGTTTGGAAGACAATTTTGCCCTTAGGAACTAAGAGTCCCAAATTTGGTAAATGGTCACCGAGTTGGGAAGGTCCTTTCAAAATAGCGGAAATCGCACCTGGCAATGCCTATGTGTTGGAGTCTCTACAAGGAGAGCGGTTTCGAAGAGCTTTGAATGGTAGATACTTGAAAAGGTATTTCCCAAGTGTGTGGCAAACAACTTGAAAGGTGTTGAAAGGACGATATGAAAAGTATTGTCTTTAGTCCATTGTGCTTTTAGTTCACTTAGTTCACTAAAAGGCAGGGGGGCATGTGTTGATAGCAAAAAATGGCAATAATGGTTAAGATTGCCAAAATATCAATTTTGGTAATTTGGGCCGAAAATACGCATGTCCCGGATTGGGCCGAAGTCCTACAGGTGTAGGACCGAAAGTAGCGACCAGAGGGGGGTGAATGAGCGCCTAAAAATTTCTTGCTAAACTGTGATCTAATCCCAACACCCAACGCACTCCAACAAAACAAATAATAGTACCAAAGCAAATTATAGGAACTAAATTTGTCTAGCCTAAAAATGACCAGTGTCCTAATTAAAATGATATTAAGGCTAAACTAAAAAGAATCACTGCAGTAAATAAAAATGGGTACTAGAACTATTTAATGACGTAATAAAAAACACTAAATAACTTAATAAAATGTTCAGATTGCAGTATAAAAATAAAATACTAATTAACTGAATAAAATAAGAGAAAGTTCCATATTTGCCACTGAAAGTTCACTCGGTTCTAAATATGCCACTGGTTGTGTCACTGACATGTGGGCCCAGGACCCACATGTCAGTGACACAGCCAATGGCATATATGGAATTGCATAATTTTTCAGTGACATATTAGGAATAATCTCATAAAATATAGATCATTCAAAGATTAATTCAGAAATAACCTAAAAATATTTCAGTTAAACATTAGACTAAAAAATAAAATTGCCACTAATAAATTTTTCTTTTCTTTTTATGTGAGCAGATTAAACAGATAAAAAAATAATACGTGATACCTGATAAAATTTGACAGATTAAAATAACAATGAAATTTCGAAATAGATTTTTAGCTAATCTATTAATAAATGATTATCTAAAAAATTTATTTGCCTAAAAATAGTAGATCAAAACTAACAGATCGAAACAGCAAGGAACCTGGCGTGAATAGCTGCATGGCTGCAGCAGTGGTGGGGCCGCGCGATCTGCCGGCCGGCCAAAGCAATGCATGCAGCTGCGCAAGAAGCCGATGGCTGAAAAGAAAAAACTGCCACACGCAAGGGATTAAACAATGAAAAGTGCCTGCAGTCTTGGCCTTCGTGCGCTAGGCATCTGCATAGTCTGCTTCTTGGATAGATGTGCTACCAGCCTCCTGCCGCTGGAAACAGATCCCTGCCGCCGGCCCTTGCAGGCGGCTAAACAACTCCGCATGGCACCTGCAGGCGCAAGGAAGCCACTGCTCCCACCGAGTTCCTGTAGCGGATGGCTGGAAAGCAACGTGGTGATGCCACGGAAAAAAAAACGCCGGAGAAAGATATTTGTGGTGACGAAACCAAAAATTGCGTCGTAGATTGATCTATTATTAGGATCTAGCGATGGAGAAACCAGAGGCGATTTCTCCGGGGGGTCTTCCGCCGGCGAACTCCTCGCTCTATGCATGTTCGCGAGGTGAATCATCTAGCTCGGGCCTGCCTGGCGTAGGCTTCGGTCGCTCTTCTGTTGGGCCGCAGGTTGCTCGGGACCTTGGGCCGGGGGTGTCTTGTACGGAGGAGAGGTTGGGGGCTGGGCTCTCTGGGCTTGTGAATGGTGGTCCGCAGGAGGTTGAGGAAGCCCAACTGGCGGGGGTTGTGAGGCCGGCGTTTAACTCTCGGTGGTTGTGGTTTCCGAAGGGTATTCCCCTCTCGGCCGATTCGCTTGCTCTAGGTTTCTCGGCGAGGGCGGCGGAGGTGAGGAGATTTGGCGCTGGAGCTCGTCGGCTGGTCACCGTCCCCCCCAGGTGCGTGGATTCCAGATCCTTTGCCTCGGTGGTGATGGGCTCACCAAGAGAGCGTGCGGGGGGAATGAGAAGGGATTTGGCTAAAAATGAGCAGTGGTTTGGCGATGCTTTTGTTTCGGATGGTGGAGGTTCTGTGGGGGGAAGGGCTGACTGCTCTCGTTTTGGTGGTAAGAGGAAATTGCCAGAACGGGGGGATCCTTGGGGTGGTCCTGGTGGTCGAGAGCAAGGAGTTAGGGTTTTCCGTGGCAGAGGCAGACGGGGTCCAGGGGGCCGATTTGGGCATCAAGATGGTAGGGATGAGCGTCAGTTCGAGCCATTTGGGGATGCTCAGCTTGAACATGGTATTGTGAGAGGTGATCAGCAGCTGGGCAGCGACAGCAAAGGGGAAGGCCTGATTTGCTATAATTGTGGTATGAAAGGGCATCACCAGGTGCAATGTCGTCGACCCATGATTTGCTATAAGTGTAAGCAATCAGGTCATGTGTCCTCAAAGTGCCCGTTGAATGATAATCTCAAGGGTGGGCGATCAATTGTGAATATTCCGATTGAGTTCTGTGGATTTGGATTTATGAATCATGGTTTTTACTATATACAAACTGAGAGATCAGAGATGGATTTTATGGATTCTGCGGTCATGGGTTTGATGACTATTGAAGAAGGGGCTTGTTCTGAAGAGAAGATTAAATTGGAGCTTTCTCATTTTTTTGAAAAAGAGTGGATCTGGAAGGTTAAACAGATAGACCATGATAAGTTCATGGTGGAATTCCCGTCCAAAGAAGTGCGAAGGGGGTTGACCAGACTGGAGTCAGTATGCTTTCAGAGATTCAAGATCAAGGCAAAAGTGGAAGATTCGGATAGAGTTATGAATGCTTGTGGAGTTCTTAGTCAAGTGTGGGTTAAAGTGTTGGGTGTTCCACCAATTGCTAAGACGGTAGGGGACATGAGCCGATTGGCCGTTCTTGCGGGTAAGCCTATGGAAGTGGATTTGATGAGCCTGAATCAACCCGGTCCTGTCAGGGTTAGGGTTGCTTGTAAAGACCCTTCGAAAATTAGTGGTACCACAGAGGTGTATTTCAATCATATTGGGTACAATATCACTTGGGTGCCTGAACTTGATACAGTGGTGGCTTTCCCGTATACTCCAGATGGCAGCAATGTTGAGGTTAATGATGAGGGTGGTAAAGGGAAAAGGAAAATGGATGAACAGTTCAGGAAAGAATCAGAGGATAAGGATACGGAAGACTCAGAAAAGGGGGTCAAGGGAGTTGAGTCCAAGAATGATGCTAATCATTCTCGACATGAGGCAGGCTGTGATGATTCCAATTCGTACTCGGATAAAGGGGACAAGGTGGATATTCCCGAATTCTTGGAAGACATATCTGAGGATGAAGAGATGGAGCGAGAGTTGAAAATTCCGGATAATAGTGGGTGTGAGGGCACAAAGAACACAGAAGTTGATAATTCAGGGGGATTGTTTCAGAGTGAGGGGGAGTCTCAAGATTCTCAGAACTTACCTGTAGAAATGTCTGAAGATCAGAAGGTAGCAGCTGGGAGAGTTATGACTAAGAAAAAAGCAAAAAACAAAAATCCTCCAGCGGTGGCTCAAAGATTTAGCGCGAGGATCAAACGAGATGGGATTCCGATTCAGATCAAAGCACAACAGAGAGCTGGGCAGTTGAACGATATGTCAGGTAAGTCTCGGTTTACTTCTTTCAGTAAGATTGATTCAGCGGTTTTGGCTAAAATTGCTTCGGACTCAGGGGTTGTTTTAGGGGAAACCGTTACTGCTATAGATAATCAAATTGATTTACTCAAAGCAAAAGAACTAGCTCAGGCAGCGCTTTATGCGGCTAAACTAAAAATAGACTCTACCTCCAGTAGTTTAGAGAATAAGGATAAGGTTGAGGTGATACCACCTGAGTTGGGGGTTATACAAGAAGAGGGGGCTTTGACAGTGATTTCTAACTCATCCTGTGATTAATGAAAATCATCTTTTGGAATATTAGAGGTTTGGGAAGTGGGGGGAAGAAGAGAATTCTTGCTGAGTTGATTAAGGAAAAATTATGTGATTGTATTTGTATTCAAGAAACGATGAAAGAGAGTTTCAAACAAAGAGAATTGGATTTTCTGTGTGGTAATAAAGATTTTTGGTGGTTAACCAAATCGTCTCAGGGGCGGTCAGGGGGTTTACTGTTGGGGGTTAACCTTGATCGGGTGAACATCCAGAATGTGGATCAGGGGGCCCATTTCATTAGTGTGAGTCTAACTATGAAAGATACTAACCATTCGTGGGAGCTCATAAATGTGTATGGCCCTGCTCATGAAGAGGGCCGGGGGAGTTTTTTACAGGAATTAACACAGAAGATGATCAATGCTCAGTGGCCGGTGCTTATGGGGGGTGATTTTAATATGATTAGGAGGCCTGAAGAGAAGTCTAGGGGGGTTCCGAGTGATAAATGGATGAGAGCTTTCAATGAGTTTATCGATAACGCGGCGTTAAGGGAGCTAAGGCAAATTGGAGGTAAATTTACCTGGACCAATAAGAACAATCCTCCTACCCGGGAGGTGCTGGACCGAGTGCTTATGACGGGTAATTGGGAGAATTTATACCCTTTAGCCTTACTGTATAACCTTCCGCGGGTTGGGTCGGATCATAGTCCGTTACTTGTTGATTTGGATAGGAAGAACAAAAAAATTAGAGGGGGCTTCAAGTTTGAGAATATGTGGTTGCAGCAGGAAGGTTTTAAGGATTGGGTGATTAGATCGTGGCCGAAAAGAGTCCAGACAAACGTTATGGACCACTGGCATATGGTTAGTCAGAGTCTTCGTAGAAAGATGAAGGGTTGGGGGGCTAACTCAATTAGTCAGTTGAAAAAACAAAAGAGCTCGCTCAGGAAAGATCTGGAAAATTGGGAACAGAAAGAGCTGAATAACAACATGACTGATGAGGACTGGGAGTGTTTTTATAAGGTTGAGGAAGATCTTATGTCGATTTATCAGCAAGAAACAACATATTGGCACAATAGGAGTGGACAACAGTGGCTGCTAGAAGGGGATTCTAATAGTGTTTTTTTTCACAAAGTTGCGAGTGGTCGAAAAAGGAAAGCTTCTATCCTCTTCCTTGAGGATGAAGGGGGGAGTATTGTCGATGAAGGGGGATTAAATCAGCACGTATACTCTTATTACAAGGATCTGTTTGGCTCTGTACAGCCGTCGGGGATCCATTTAATGGATTCCATGTGGAGGGATAGGAGGAGACTTACTAAAGAGGATAGTGATCAGTTGGTCACTCCTTTTACATGGGATGAATTGGATGCGGCGATTAGATCGATGAAGTCTAATTCTGCCCCGGGTCCGGATGGTCTGTCAGTGTCTTTCTTTAAGGCGTTTTGGCCACAGCTTCGTCCTATTTTTAAAGAAATGCTAGATTCTCTGATTGTGGGTAATGTGAATTTATCTAGACTTAATTATGGTGTGATTATTTAATTCCAAAACTGAAAGATGCGAAGAATATTAAACAATTCAGACCAATTTGTTTGCTTAATGTGTGCTACAAGTTGATTACTAAGGTCATTGCTAGCAGATTGGCTAGAGTGGTCACCAAGGTCATTGATCATAGGCAATCTGCTTTCATCCCAGGGAGAAACATCTTGGAGGGGGTTGTGACTATTCACGAAGTCATTCATGAGCTCAAAGTAAAAAATCAAAAAGGGGTGATTTTGAAATTGGATTTTGAAAAGGCATATGACAAAGTTCAGTGGGGGTGTTTAATGGAGGTGTTCCGGAGGAAAGGATTTGATACTAAGTGGATTAGGTGGATGGACCAAATTATCAGTGGGGGGAGAGTGGCTGTGAACATCAATGGGGAGGTTGGGGGGTACTTTAGAACATACAAGGGGGTTAGGCAAGGTGATCCTCTGTCTCCGTTGCTCTTCAATTTGGTCGGGGATGTTCTTTCAGAAATGTTAGTAAGAGCAAGTGAATGTGGTCATCTAACGGGGGTGGTTCCACATCTCGTTGAAGGGGGGATTACTCATCTGCAGTATGCAGATGATACTATTTTGATGATGGAAATGAGTAAACAGAACCTTGTGACTATGAAGTTCTTATTATTTTGTTTTGAGAACTTATCGGGGATGAAAATCAACTATTTGAAGAGCGAAGTGTTTGGGGTGGGTTTAACTGACGCAAAACTGGATATGGTGTCGAATATTTTTAACTGTAATAAAGGATTTTGGCCTATGAAATACTTGGGGATGCCGATTTCCAGTTCGAAACCGACTAAGAGAGACTTCGAGGGGATTGTTACTAAGATCGAAAAAAGGCTGGCATCTTGGAAGCATAGGCAGCTGTCGTATGGAGGAAGAATGGTGATGGTTAATGCTTGTCTCAGTAGTATTCCGCTATACACGATGGGTGTTTTCTTGCTTCCTGAGCACATTTATAGGAGGATAGACTCGGTCAGATCACGGTTCTTTTGGGAGGGGATTGATAATAACAGGAAATACCATATGATGGCTTGGCAGGCTCTTTGTGCTCCCAAAAACATGGGGGGAATGGGTTTCATGGACATTAGAAGCATGAATCAGGCAATGCTTTGTAAGTGGATTTATAATTTGGAGAATGGTCATGAAGGGTGCTGTTATGATTTATTGAGGAAAAAATACAAGTTGGATAGGGGGGTTTTACAAGCGAAGGCTAATGGGGGTTCCTTTTTCTGGAAAAATCTCATTAAATGCATAAAGTGGGTCAGGTTGGGGTGTGGTTTCCATATTGGCTCTGGGCATAAGGTGTCTTTTTGGCATGATGTTTGGGAGAGTGAGGTTCCCCTCAAGATCAGGTTTCCTGAGTTTTTCCAAGTATGCTCCTCTCCTGACGCCACAGTAGCAGAGACGGTGGTGGATTTTGAGAACAACGTTCTTTTTAGAAGAGCGCTGAGGATGGAGGATATGGAGAGTTGGAATGAATTTGCGTCCATTTGTAGGCAATATGGGGGGAGTGAAGAGGGTGATAAAATTATTTGGCTTCTAGATAAAAAGGGGTTTACAACCAATTCGGTGTATAATTTTATCGTTGCTAGGGGGGTGTCGGATGTGGATAGTATGAGAATATGGAAGAGTGGTTTGCCTTTAAAGGTTAAAATCTTCACCTGGCTTGCGTTAAAGGGTAGGATTCAAGTAGGGGAGCAGTTAAAAAAGATGCACTGGAAGGGTGATCCCTTATGTAAACTCTGTGGTAGGCCGGAAACAGTGGACCATCTCATCTTTGAGTGTCACGTTTCGCAATTTGTGTGGTTGTTTGTGGTGAACTCTTTGGGGTGGAATTTCCCGCACTTGAGCGTCAATGGTTTTTTGCATATGATTGATGAGCTTAGGGGGGCCTCCAAGAAGGCGATCGCAATCCAGTTTATGGGCGCGATTTCTTGGACTATTTGGTTGATGAGAAATGACTTTATCTTTCGAAACAAAATTTGTACTAACGTTTTTCAGGTTATTCATAAGCTAATAGCTTTTCTCACCCAGTGGTTCCAATTGGTGTCAGCGCGGCTAAAGGAGGAGACTGCCCGCTGCCTCAGCTTGCTCCGTGCTCGACTTCATCAGCTCATCCGACAAGCTTGAAGCAGTTGGTCGGTTTTGGCAAAAAGAGGACTGTCGTTCGTAGCAGGACTTGATCTTGGGCTCGTAGCGTTTCTGTATTTTGGCGTGGTGGTTCAGCTCTGTAATGCTCTGGACATGATAGTTGCCTTGCTGGGACTTAGATGTTGCTGTTGGGATAGGTTGTTTTGGGGGTTCAATCTCTTATGCTGGTTTGTGTGTGCTTTTGTGTAAGTCGGTATCCCCGACATCAAACCGTTTACCTTCTGCTTTCCAATAAAGCAGGGTACTCCATGTTCTGGAGGTACCTTTTCTCAAAAAAAATTGATCTATTAAAAACAGTCATCTATCCCCAAGGGGATAGGGGCTTATTTATAGGCAAATCCTAATACATAAAAAGACTAATTTATCCTCGGGTAAAATTAAACTGACTCTAAAATAAATTCCGAAAATTACTAAAATATTCTTAGAAAAATCACCTGAATCAAATAAAAATATTCTAAACTTAAAAACTAAATATTAATATCCTAAAAACGAATTAATTATAGATTGTTAGTTTTGCGCCGAAACTGACAAAGTGTCCACTGTCTTCGCACCGGGTACCCGGATTGGGCTAACCCGACCCCGCAGCTTCCTCAGCTCGGCAATCGCTCGCCGCCTGTGTACCTGAGTCAAACCCAGTCAATAGATTGGTGGATCATCTGCCGCTCCTAGCCATGTATCCGGATTGGGCCATCCCGACTCCGCGGCTCCTCTACCCGGCTGTCGCTCGCTGCCCGTGTACCTGAGTCACATGCGCCTCAAACTCGGCAGGTCTTCATATCTCCCTTCCTTTGACTTCCGTTGACAATCACTCATCACATCTTGAATATCAAAACCATATTCTTCAACATGGTTTCTCAATATCCCCCTTGATGAGTGCATTGTCAACACCCTCATCTCCAGAACCTGCAAAATATGTGGAAACAGAAAAAACAAAGACAAAAGAAAATAGAAGAAAGAAAATAAAGGTTTAACCCTAATGACCAAAAGACAAAGAAAAGCACGAAAACGGGTGCAAATCTCAGAATTACCAACAAGAATAAACTCCCCCTGAAATAAATCCAGAGAAAGCCGAAAATATATCAAAATTCCCCCCTGTTGACAATTGGACTCATCAAGTGAGACTAAATGCACTTTAAAGAGACATAGACACAAACTCCCCCTGAAATGCAGCTTCCCCTCAAAATATGCTATGAATGCAGATGGGGTGCAGGTGGAGTGTGAAAAGCATGCTTCTTAGATATGATTCACTGCTATTCTAACATCTAACAGGTATAGCAAAAGATATATTGTCTAAGATACATGACATGATCAATGGAACAGATGATATCTAAAGAGGGTCATTAGAACGCATTTTTCGATGTTTGCAAACAAAAGCATCACCACATTTTCTAGTTGACAAACAAAGTAAAGCATGATATGCAAAAGCTAACTGATATCTGCCAAGATAAGCATTGTCCAAATCAAAGTGCTTCAGCAAACTTGTCATCTTTTTAAATTTTTCAGACTGATTCTTTTTCCTTTCATTTCTACCAGGGGTTATTTGCATGTCAAACCTTATGCTAACCGACCAAGTCAATCCTAGGCCAGAACTGGACCTTCAGAAGCTTAAGACATTGGTCTTGGCATACATTACACCATTCTAGTTTATACCAAAGTGCTATGGTAAGCAGTCCAGAACAATGCAATGCGACAAAGCAAACCCACCTCGATCTTTTCTAATAATCATAAAAATGCATATTTTTTTCATTTTTCTGGATTTTTTTATCATTTTTATAGCACATTTTTCATATTTATAGATGTCCAAGTTGCATATCTGCATCTAAGTAAGGATCTAGCTACAAGGCATGTAAAAGATAGTGAAAGCATTCAGCCTACACATGCTAGTTACCAGAAGCAATGGTGATCATTTTTCAATTTTAAAGCATAAAAGCCATGCATATGACAAATATCAGATATATCATGTGAACTGAACCAGAACATGATCATCGACAAGTAATCAAAAACATATACTAACTAGAGAAAGTAAAGCAGATTAATCATATAGCAGAAGCAAGCTCAAAATGTGATTGATGATTATGCATGATATGAACGCACACACAAAAAGACTCAATAAAATAAAGAAGAAGGAAAAACTAATACCAATGAAAGGCTGACTCAAAATATCCCAAAAAGGATACACAACTCTCAAATCAAGATCAATAATCATGAGTGGGAACAAACGGTCCAACACCAGGTTTGGCAAAGGTGTTAAACTAGTGTCGAGCCATCTGCTTGTATGTAGGAAAGCAGAAGGAATCATATGAGTCTGGACCAAAATGCGGATCAAAGCGTGATCCTCTGTTCTTCCTAAAATCACAGTCACGAGGTCCAACACCGTATCCATAATGATCTGGAACACTGCCAGAACGGAAACCACCCTCCGGAGCACGATCATAAAAACCATCTCCTCTACCACCACCTACACGACGCGGCCTGGCCTCTAGCCTCTCTCTACGTTGAGGAACACTCTATCTACCACCCTGTTGGTAGAACTACTCCTGCCCACCTCGAGTTCTCTCTACTCGCTCAACCCGCTTCTTCCTGAAGCAAAACTCCTCAAGATGCCCGTCTCTCTGACAAAACTCACAATGATAGGTAGGCTTCTTGGGATATTGTTGTGGCTTAGGGTTCTTAGGCTTGGTGGTGTTGGGTGTAGCATCCTTGGTATGAGAAGGTCTAGGTAAGGAATCAAGAGAAGTGTGGAAAGTTTTAGGCTTTGGGACCCAGAATTGCTTCTTAGGTGGAGCTTTAGGTTGTTCATGGAACACTCCATCCTTGGGCTGACTATCCTTAAAAGACTTAGTGGAGTGAGTCTTGGGGTATCTGTGCTCAGGAGTCATTGTACTCCAATCCACTGCCCGGCTAATGGCACTCTCAAAGTCAGGCTTGGTGTAGGTGTAGCCTACCCCAAACCCATCCTGCCTCTTAAACTGCTGGATCATCATGCCGAGCTGTGGCTCTCTAGCACTGATCCAAGTCAGGATAGAACAGAGGTAGAAGTTTTCATTCTGGACATCAGCTAGCTGCTCTCTCAAAGAAGCTAACACCTCCACCTGAGACAAGCAGATCTCACACTCTTTATCAACTGCGACAGACTTCTCAGCTTTTAGCTTGATCAACTCCATTCTAATGGACAAACAGTTCTCACCAACAGTGGGTGGAACTGATAGGGTCTCAAGCTCCAGCTTAGTCTGCTCCAACTCAGCTCTCACTCCAGCTAACTCACTCAACTGCTCATCACTCTTGGCTCTCAGCTCAGCTATACTAGCTAAATGGGATGGGCAGTCTACACAAGGTGTGATGACAGTGGCATGAGCATCTTTTAGCTCCTGCTGAGCGCTCTCAAGCTCAGTGGCCAATGCGTCATTCTCATCTACTCTCTCTATGTACCTGGACTTAAGAGTCATCAGGTCACACAACAGCACCTCACAGTTAGGGCACTCACAACTATCACCCAAGAAAGGGGAAGAAGACAGACTCTCAATCTTGCCATTTGCTGTGGCAAGCTCACTCTCAAGCTCATCTATCCTCTTCTTAGCCCCTCTAAGCAGTTTCTCCCGATACTTCAACTCCTGACTGTTCTGTTCTAGTAAATTTACAACTTCTTGTTCATAGGAAGATGCCTTCTCATCGTCGTCGTCGTCGGAGTCATCGGAGGAGTCCTTCTCTTTCTTCTCCCCAAGAGCCATTGAGCAGAAGCTCTTGTGGGGTCTTCGGCTTTGACGTGAGCGACTCTTTGGCTTGTTCCCGAAGGTCATGAAACAGAGGCCCGCCGAATTGTCCCTGTCCTTCCCCTTCCTGATCATGATCTCTTCATCACTTGAACTTGAAGACGAGGAGGAAGGTGAGGATCTCTTGGAGTATCTTTTCTCCATCTCGGCGAAGAAGGTCTTGTCTCGCTTCTTGTTCTCACGCCTATAATCCTTTAGAGCCTTTCAAAAAAATCTTGTCTTGGGATTGCCCTTTGTGGAGTTGTCATACTTGCCGGAGTTGTAGGAGTTGCCGCCGGCGTCCTTCTTGTAATTCTTCTGCTTGGGGCAGTCGGCGATGAAATGGCCTGGGTCACCACACTCAAAGCACCCGGATTTTGTGCTGTGTCTCTTAAACATTCGCTTATCATAGACACGTCGCACCCGGTTGTTAAACAAGCAGAAATCATCATCTCCTAGAGTATCAAGTTGTTCCTCAGAGATAAACATCAAGGAAATGGCAGTACAACTCATGGCATTATGATCAGCCGACCGTGTCACAAGCGCCAGAGTCTTTGAGCCACAATCAGTTAGATTTGATCTCAACTGAATATCGACTTCTGAGGCCTTGAGATTACTAAAAAGCTCTGCGACGGTCAAGGTATCATAAGACGCACCCTCAACTATAGAAGAGACCTTGATCTCCCAAATCTTAGGGTCCAAGGTGTAACACCCCAAATTTTCAAAACAATAAAAATATTATTAAATTCAATTTCCTGGAATATACATTTCTGAATTACTCTTTTATACCCTTTTGAACTACAACATAGAGTAGATGGCCAAACCAGGAGATGAAACATTTTGTATATGATCCTAAGACCAAAATCCATTTTTGAGAATTTTTGTAAATTTTTACCAACCTTGGAAGTAGCCCTAATATTTTAATCTATTTCCTGGAATTATTTTTATTCAGAAATGCTTTTAGAACAGTGTTGGGCCCTCCCCCCTCCCTTCTCTCTCTCCCAGCCGGCCCAGCCCGTTACCTCGCGCGCCTTAGGCTGACAAGCCGACCCCACCTGTCGGCGCCGAATGCTTTCCCTCGCGCGCGCGCCCGACACCTCGGCCCCACCCGTCAGTCGCCACCCTCACCCTCTCGCGCCCACTGACGAGTGGCCCCCGCTTGTCAGGACCTTCGTCCCCGTGAGATCCGCCCCCCTCGCCGGCCGAAGCCCTAACTCCGCCTAGGATCCGCCCTTGCCGGCCACCTCCCTTTAATCCGACGCCTGCATTGAAGTCCCCTCAATGCGCTGGCCGTTTCCCCCTATTAATCCCACCAGATTCACGTCCAGGTGCGTTGAACCGCGTCAACCCGAGCTCGCCGGTGTCAAGGCGCATTTATCCCCGGCCACCGTCGATTGCGCCCTCCCTGCCCCCGCCGGTACCCCTATTTAAACCACGGCCCTCCACCGCGTTCGGTTCACGCATCCTATTGAACTCAAACCAAACAGAGCGCCCTCCACTCGGTCTTTAGCGCAACACCGCCGCCCGACCTCCAGCCGTCGATCGCCGTCGCCGGAGTCCCCCTCCGCCCTCGCCGACCGCACCGCTGCAACCGCAAGGACCTCCCCAACGCCGGCCACCACTCCGTCGTCGACGAACCTCGCCGGATCACCGTCGCCGCCAAGGGCCCGAACGCCTCCACCGCCTCCTCTCGTCGCCAGCCCCCCCGTCGACCTTTTCTCACCGCCGAGGTACCCCCATGATCCCCATGCCACCCTCGTTCCGTTTTAGGCCTTAGACTCGATCGCCGTCGCTCGCCGTGGCCGCTGGCCCGCTCGCCGTCGTCGGAGAAGACGACCGGCACGGGTCGAGTACCCGTGCCGTGTCGGATTCACGCACGACCGTGCGATCTGGATCCGACGGTGACGATTAATCCCCGCGTGCGGTTTAATATGATCCGTTAGATCTCGGCGAAGGGGTACGTTTTAATCTCGTGCGTCCGTTAGTTTTAAAACCCCGCATCGCATCTAAGCCGTCCATCGCGTACCGGTTCAAATGTTTTAATCCTGGCCGTCCACGTCACTTTAACGCGCCCCGCCCCGCCCTCGCGCGTCGGATCTGGATCCGACGGTCCAGATCGACCCGGTGCACGCGCACAGTGCGCGGGTTCACCGTGTGCCTGGCTCACCGTGGACCCGAGGGGTTTAAAAATTGAAAATGAATTTCAGAAATACTTTTAAACTTGTAAAATTCATATCTGGCGCATTTGAACTCTAAAAATTGCCATTCCAATTTCAGAAAATTCATAATATTATTCTCTACATATTTATGCAATAAAAACAGTAGGTTTACTTTGACTTTTTCATGTTTATTCAAATGAATATCCAAATGCCTTTAGGATTAAAATATAAATTCAAATGTTTAAACTTCAGAAAAATTTAGATTTATTTCCATTCTGTCCATTCACTGAAAACCATCAAACTAACATGAACTTTTCATTTCACACTTATTTGAGAATTTAATATGGCAATAATCACATTTAAACATTATTTTCAAAGAAAGGACAACTCTTTAATTCCTTTAAAATTTATTTATAAAATAAACCACAGAACCTTAACCATTGAATTTATTTTATTTATAATCAAACCAACTTTAACTTATGTGCTTATAATGTAATGTTATATTGTTTGATTGAATGTTGTGTTCTTTTTATTTTACTTTACTATATCAAAAAGACTACGACGTCGCCGAGGAGCCGGAGTACTTCCCCGAAGTCCCTCCCTCTCCTTTTGCTGAACAAGGCAAGTCGCCAAACCAATCTTTTGAGCATATTGAACCCATGCTTAATTAAACTATCGCTAAAACACATAGTTTATATATGCATTAGTCAAATGAGCCCTTACAATATATTTATTTAGGATCCCCCGACCTTGATGTGCAACCCAAGCCATGCTCTCTAGCCTAAACTCCTTGTCACCATATGATAAATGTTATTAGCTAGTGTCCAATGTATCGACACGATCGTTATAGGATAAAAATGAGTCGTAGTACATGGTTCTACTATATGATCCCCATTGTTTCTTATCTATGGAATTCTGTCGGTGTCGGAGTTGTGGTTGTGAGTGAATGCATGGTGGGTTCCGGGTGCAAGCTATGGCATTGGTCGGTAGCACCCGGGGCACTATAAGGACCGGTCTGAGGGATCCGTTGCAATACACTTACGTACTAACCACAAGTCTAGTGGGTAAGTCCTAACTAAGGTATGGGTTGTTCCAAACCGAGGCCACCATTTGGAGATGGGTCAAGTTGCACCTGCGGGTGACTTGTACCAATGTGGCGCAAAAGGGGGTGCGACGTTAGCCGGGATGCGGCCCGGCGCGCCGGCGAAACCTAGAGCGGGTGGTTATCGCTTGGAACATCTCATATCGAGGTTTTGGCACGAGTTCCCGTGGTATGGGTCATCTCGTTTGGGATGAGTGCGTGCCTTGTGGGTACAGTAGTACATCTCTGATCAGAGTCTTAAATCTTTTCGAAAAGCCGAGCCCACGGTCAAGGGCGGGTTGCGTGACATCCCCAGTTAGTTTACTTTGAATATGTATGTGCATGATGGATTGACATGTAAGGACTGTTGTGCGAGGAGGTAAAACGTACTCCTCGAGTTAGTTGATGTTGATGATGTTCATGTTTACTTTCCGCATGATTAAAATATGATTACACTAAATGCAATAACTGAACTGTACTTTTCCGCAATACTAGCCATTACCCTTCCTTGTTTATTATCCTGCATTATTACTTGCATTCGCGGTGGCTTGTTGAGTACTTTTTGTACTCATACCCGTTGGACCCCACAGAGGATGCCTACTATGAGGACGGTCTGGAGTAGCGACCCAGTCGAGAAGAAAAATCCTGAAGAAGATGTTCGTCATGCCGTTTTCTAATCATTTTCATTTACTGTTTTTATTAAGACATTGATGTAATAAATATGGTCTGCGTACCATGGATTTTGTCGTATGTACGTTGTCGCATGATGAACCTCTTGTATTATTGTTTTTCTACTGAAATTCAATAATGTCTCGATTTGGTAAATCGGGGCGCTACAAGATGGTATCAGAGCCGACTTGACTGTAGGAAGCCAAACAGACCCGCCTAGCCATTAGCCACAGGAAATTATTTCTCGAAAACCTACTTTATAAACTTTGTTCCTCTCCTCACTTTTATTCAACTTACTGTTTTGTAGATGCCTGTCTACCAAGTACACAGCTACTGCCGCCATTACGAGGGCTTCGTCCGGGAGCTCCGTATGATGCTCACCTTCCTCGGGTTCCTCTTCGAGCCTGAATTCCAAGGAGCCTAAAAATTTCTTGCTAAACTGTGATCTAATCCCAACAACCAACGCACTCCGAGAAAACAAATAATAGTACCAAAGCAAGTTACAGGAACTAAATTTGTCTAGCCTAAAAATGACCGGTGTTCTAATTAAAATGATATTAAGGCTAAACTAAAAGAATCACTGCAGTAAATAACAATGGGTACTAGAACTATTTAATGACGTAATAAAAAACACTAAATAACTTAATAAAATGTTCAGATTGCAGTATAAAAATAAAATACTAATTAACTGAATAAAATATAGATCATCCAAAAATTAATTCAAAATAACCTAAAAAAATTTCAGGTAAACATTAGACTAAAAAATATAATTGCCACTAATAAATTTTTCTTTTCTTTTTATGTGAGAAGATTAAACAGATAAAAAAAATAATACGTGATAACTGATAAAATTTGACAGATTAAAATAACAATGAAATTTCGAAATAGATTTTTAGCTAATCTATTAATAAATGATTATCTAGAAAATTTATCTGCCCAAAAATAGTAGATCAAAACTAGCAGATCAAAACAGCAGGGAACCTAGCGTGAATAGCTGCTTGGTTGCAGCACTGGCAGGGCCTGCGTGATCTGCCGTCCGGTCAAAGCAATTCATGCTGCTGCGCAAGAAGCGGATGGCTGAAAAGAAAAAAACTGCCGCACACAAGGGATTAAACAATGAAAAGTGCCTGCAGTCTTGGTCTTCGTGCGCTAGGCATCTGCATAGTCTGCTTCTTGGATAGATGTGCTGCCAGCCTCCTGTCGCTAGAAACAGAGCCCTGCCGCCGGCCCTTGCAGGTGGCTAAACAGCTCCGCACAGCACCTACAGGCGCAAGGCAGCCACTGCTCCCATTGAGTTCCTGTAGCCGATGGCTGGAAAGCAACGTGGAGATGCCTCGGAAAAAAAACACCGGAGAAAGATATTTGTGGTGACGAAACGAAAAATTGGATCGTAGATTGATTTATTAAAAACAGTCATCTATCCCCAAGGGGATAGGGGTCTATTTATAGGTAAATCCTAATACATAAAAGACTAATTTACCCTTAGGTAAAATTAAACTGACTCTAAAATAAATTCCGAAAATTACTAAAATATTCTTAAAAAAATCACCTAACTCAAATAAAAATATTCTAAACTTAAAAACTAAATATTAATATCCTAAAAACGAATTAATTATAGATTGTTTGTTTTGCGCTGAAACTGACAAAGCATCCACCGTCTTCGCACCGGGTACCCGGATTGGGCCGACCCAACCCCGCAGCTTCCTCAGCCCGGCAATCGCTCGCCGCCCGTGTACCTGAGTCCAACCCAGTCAACAGACTGGTGGATCATCTGCTGCTCCTAGCCATGTACTCGGATTGGGCCAGCCCGACTCTGCGGCTTCTCTGCCTGGCCGTCGCTCGCTGCCCGTGTACCTGAGTCACATGCGCCTCAGACTCGGCAGGTCTTCATATCTCCCTTCCTTTTACTTCCGTTGACAATCACTCATCACATCTGGAATATCAAAACCATATTCTTCAACATTGTTTCTCAACAGGGCCGAAGGCCCACTAGGCTATGGGCTTCGGAAGCTTCTAGTAAGCCTATAGCCTTCATCCCGAAGGCCTTCGGAGGCCCACTCCGCCGAAGATTTGGCCCGAGGAGGGGCTTCGGCTAGCCTGGCCGAAGGCTCACTTCGGGCAATTGAGATTGAGTTTGATTACTTCGTCTGACGCGGGGTACAAGCGAGGCGAAGCCTGTCGTGACGAAGCCTATTGCGGAGCGTGTCAGCGTGCGGGACTTGGTCAAACCGACAATAGCGTGATGGTCCGGCACGGGCAGTCGAAGTAGTACTCTCGCCGATGGGTGTTCTGGTAGCCACCGAAATCAATCTCTCAGCTTCGGGCACCTCCGACGAAGTAGCTCCGAACGTGGAAACCTGCAACAGAGTAGATTCAAAGCACCAATTCAGCCTGATTAGCACTCTGTTGTACTAGGGGAGAAGATTGCAATTTGTTACGCAGATTAGTGGATACTTCACAGGCGAAGTAACAAGGATTATCACATTTTTGAAGTGGCCGTCGGAGGTCTTCCAAGCAAACCCATGAAGATTGCAGAAAGTAAAGGTAAAATAAAGGTACGGTTCAGAGCTAGGGCTTTGTGTTGATTGTGTTGGGGGGTTTGAACCGGCCTCACCCCTATATTTATAGGGGCTATACTTCTAATCTCTAAGTCTAATCTGGTATAGATTGGCCTAATCATGCGTGGAAAAAGACATAGTAAAAAATCAGATTCAATCTCTATCTCTGCCCGAAGTGGGCCTTCGGCCAGGCTGGCCGAAGCCTGCTCCTCAGGCCAAAGCTTCGGTGGAGTGGGCCTCCAAAGGCCTTCGGGCCGAAGGCTGTAGGCTTGCTGGAAGCTTCCGAAGTCCATAGCCTGGTGGGCCTTCAGCCCTGTAGGGCTTTGGCCTAACCCGAGACATGTGTATTTTTGGCCCAAATTACCAAAATTGATATTTTGACAATCTTAACCATTAATGTCATTTTTTTGTATCAACAGGTTGAAGGACTAAAGAAAAAAGAAAGTTAGGGGAACAAAGGGCGATCACGTGGGAATGAAGAATACATAAGTACTTATGTCAGCTGGCCTAGCGGGGGTGGCCGATTGTGGGATATCATCGGCGGAAGAAGTTGTAGCATAGCTCTCCACCATAGAAATCGGGAGAGTATGTGAACCCTCCTCATCAAGGATTCCCTAAGGAGCAGTCAGATCAACAGCATCAAGTATCGGCATCCACTAGAACAACGATCGATATGTTAGGACCGGTGGTAGCAACCTCCAGTGTATCGGCCTGAGTGGAGGCCCCCATGGTAGCAACCTTAGTGGCATGGGCTGGCTGGGAATAAGCAAGATCATCAGCCAAGTTTTCAAACACCGCGTAAAGGGAGTCAATTTCAATGGGAGAAGAAGGCATCTAAGAACAAGAGAAACATCTAGCATCAGGAATACGGAAGGAGAAATATATATATGATGCAAAGACAGGTACAAACCTAGGCCGATGGAGGAACTTTGGGTATTGGCAAGGAAGCACAAGCATCGGGCACTTGCGCGGCCAAAGAGACGATCGACGTTGACTATAAAACAAACAAGAGCTATAAGTACAATCCAGAAAGCAGCATTATAGGCAAAAGTCGAAGACTTACTGAGAGCCACGGAGTAGAAGCTAATGGACTCACCTGACTAGTCTGGGTCGTAGTAGATTGGTGTACGACTGCGGTCAATGCCTGGCGTTTGAACGCCAGGACTTTAGACCGTTTCCCACTTACCTAGACCATGGGAGTGGGGTCATTGATGCCCAAATTGGTGTGGCCGATACAGGTTCGTAACATATCGGCTGACCATTGAAGCTCACAAAAGGGGCATCAAGGTCATCCTCCTACACAGGCAAAGGTGAGCACATAAACGGGAACACAATTAGGGTAAGTAAAAGAGCGAGCTGAAGTGTTCACCTCAAGACCTACATCAGCATCACCCGAGTATTGCCGCTCCTGATACACCATTGAGTGGCGGTTAAAAAGATGCTTCCTTAATTCATCCCACCATTGGCGGAAGATGGTGGAGGACGCTTGGTAGGCCATCCAAGAGGTGAAATCACCAACAGGGGCCTCATCGGTCATATGAAGGAGGCAATCCCACTCCACGCTATCCTTGATTTCTCCATGAACTTGGATCTAATCAATGAAGAAAATATGGGGTGGAAGCTGACCGAACCCTATCTGTCTTGCAAAGAGGCCTTCAAAGGATGACCGATGGTGAAATTAATGGGCATGAGGCAAGGAAGAATTGCGGCATTGAAGATACGGATGGATTCCTCATCCCAGCACACATCGGTCAAGATCATCCGATGGGGGCATTCATATTCCAAATAATGTTCATAGGGGTACCAGATGGCCCGATCAAAGAAGCCAAGATAAAAACCCTTAAAGTAGATGACCAAGGGTTCATGAGCCATGAGAAAGGTGGAATGACAAACAATTGCTTCACCTAAGGAAGAACATCGACGATAAAAATGAGCAACCAATTATGGAAAATCAGAAGGGAACCGCTTTAAAGAAAGAGGAGGATCACCGACAACATTCGGTATAGACATTGAGCCAAAGTTGAAGAAACCACCAAGGGCCATTAGGGTGGCCGACGGAATCACCAACCAAACACCAACCAAGGAGGTATCGACCAAGAGAAAATTTACCTGTGCAACAAGTTGTTCAAAGATTGAGAAAGGCTACATGCTCATGAATGTCTACGGGACCAGTTTTCTTATTGTGCCTTGCAATATACCTTCCCCAGCTGTGTGTGAATTTGGTGTCGAGGCGATGAGTTAGTTTAGAATGGAAGAAGAGGGGGTTGGCTCATGAGTTGATGTTGAGACAAGTCAAGAAGAATACATCGAGCAAGGTGGGACTCATCGGCACATGGTCAAAAACAAAAGCATTCAAGGCGTCAGACCAAAAATAATAGGCAGTGGATAGCATCGACTCTTTCTGATATAGCTCAGCAAGGGAGAGGCCGATGCAATGCCAAATGTAAATATCATCCAGAAGGCACAATAGACGTCCGATACCCTAAGGTACCAATCGCACCAGCCAAGGAGAGGGGAAGGAAAAGAACCAAAGCTAGAGTACCAATCGGAGGAAAGCAAGTTGGATGGCTGGCTATGGGAATCAAGACATCGTTCTTGAGGTTCTATAGAAAAAGGCAAAAGTAAACAATAAGGAATGGAGGTGGAAGAACCAAGGGAACCAAAGAATAGCAAAAAAGAAAAAGAAGGCCGAAGACTTACCTCAAGGATAATTTCATTGGTCGCCATCGAGAAGGTTGCCAGAGTTTGAGGTCAACAGAGAAGGAGTGGTCGAGGATACTTATAAAGTAAAAGCAATTCCTCGATAGCCGGGTCAAACCGATCCCACTGAATTTGGTGGGACCACCTTCAACGTTTGGCAAAAGGTAATCATGAGTATGATTTTCAAAACACTGAGATCTTTGCAGGCTTAGGATTAGGGGGATAGAATCTTTGGATTAAAGAGTACCAGTACAAAATTGTGTGGGATGAACCCTTGTCTGACGCCGCCACAAGGAAAAGTAGATGTGTTAGACTAAGCGACATCCATCATAGTCGTGTATGGCTGAAGAAGAAGGTGTAAAAAAGGAAGAAGAAATGATGATATGATAAGGGAGACAGTACCTTGCGCATATTTTTATAAAGTGCTAGAAGATGAAGGGTTTCAACTACTAATGATAAGTTTTAAAAGGCATTTGAAAATACATTTGAAAGACTTTGATGACAGAGGGTTTTGATGATCGATAATTTTGTAGCATCAGGTACCCTTTAATGCTCCGAAACTAGGGGGCATCTGTTGATGCCAAGATTTGGCATGGACTAGGCCCGCTAAGGATGCCACAGGGTCAACAAAAGTCAGGGAGCTGGTCAAAGGATGGTCAACGAAGTCCATCATTTCTATTACAAGTAGTTGGATAAGAGGAAGTCGATGGAGGTAGGAGAAGATAAAGATAATATAGAAATAGTTACAATGAAATTTAGTTGGATGATGTTGACACGGAAACGTGCCCCGCACTTGGGTCAGTTCGACGATCAAAAAGTGCACGGATACTTAGGAACAAGCCTAAGCGTGACGTGGCACCGACGTCGCGTTCCGACTACCCTTAACCATGATAAGGGGGGTGGAGTCGCCAGACAACCAGATTACACAAAATAATCCAATTAGCCGAAAGAAATAGATTAAACAAAATAAAATCAGCAAACCAGTCGGAGCCCGTCTGGTTCGAAGTCTGGAGTGAAGGTTCACCAAAGTGTACCTTCGGCGTCTGGTGCAAGTGCTCCACCGAAGGGTGCTTCGGCATTCGGACCGATCCGGTCGAAGATGGACTCCGAATAGATCTGGACGCAGCGATCACCTCTGAACAACGGGGTTCGACGTGAGATCTCCGATACATCAAACTAAAGAATAATGACACGAGGGCCACTCGCGAGAATGACTTCGTCCGGTGTGGAGTATGATCGTGATGAAGCCTGTTGCGATGAAGTATGCTAGCAAAGCCTGTTGCCGGAGCCTGCAGTCCCGCCGAAGGGTGTCCTGGGGACCTTCGAAATCGATCTCTTAGCTCCGGACACCTCCGACGAAGTGGCTCTTAACGTGCGAACCTGAAACAAAGATAATTCGAAGTACCAATTTGGCCTGAGGACCGAATTTTGCTAAGTGTTGCACTAGTAGCAAAGGTAGCAATCTATTACGCAGATTAGCGGATACTTCACAGGCGAAGTAACAAGGCGATAGCAATCTATTACATAGATTAACGGATACTTCACAAGCAAAGCAACAAGGGTTACCACTGTTCCGTAGTGGCCGGCGAAGGGCTTCTAGGCAAACCCACGAAGAGGTACAAGAAAATAAAGGTAAAGTAAATACGATCAAAGCATGGGGCTTTGGTTTGGTTTGAGTTGGGGGGCTCTACGCCGGCCTTGCCTCTCTATTTTTAGGGGCTTAATCCCTAATCTTATCTGCTATTAATCCAGCCAGATAGAGATAAAGATTGAGCTAGAAACGCATACAATTCTACCTCTACCGAAGTGGGCTTCGTCCAGGCCTACCGAGGCCTGCTCCTCGGGCCAAACCTTCGGTGGCGTGGGCCTCCGAAGGCTTCCCGACCGTAGCCCATGGGTTGGCTAGAGGCTTTCGAAGCCCACAACTCAACGGACTTCAGCCCTGTAGGGCTTCGGACAGACCCTGGACATGTGTATTTTCGGCCCAAATCACCAAAATTGATATTTTGACGATCTAGCCATTAATGCCATTTTTTGCTATCAACAGATGCCCCCTGCCTTTTAGTGAACTTAGTGAACTAAAAGCACAACGAGCTGAAGACGATACCATCCATATCAGCTTTCTGACATTCTTCATGATGCTTCCCACACACTTGGGAAATACCTTTTCAAGTACCTACCATTCAAAGCCCTTTGAAACCGATCTCCCTGTAGGGATTCCAACACGTATGCGTTGCCGGGAGCGATTTCGGCTATCTTAAAAGGACCTTCCCAACTAGACAACCATTTACCAAACATGGGACTTTTCATGCTTAAGGGTAAAATCATTTTCCACACCAAGTCTCCTATTTGAAACGATTTTGGTTTAAACTTCTTATTGTAGGCTTTAGCAACTCTTTTCTTGTGTACTTCTATGGCTTCTAAAGCCCTTAGTCTCTTATCGGTTACATCCTCCAAATTATCTTTCAGAAGAGCTTCATACTCACTGACCGATAAGCCGTCTTTCTTTAACACTCTTAAGGAGCCAAGATCTACCTCTACAGGCAGAACGACTTCTTGTCCATATACCAACTCATATGGACTGACCTTGGTACACCGTTCTTTGCAATCCTACAAGCTCATAGCGCCTCGGAAAGCACCTCATGCCACCTTTTAGGGAACTCTTCGATTTTCTTCTTAATTAGCTTAATCACGGTTTTATTACTAGACTCGGCCTGACCATTGGCCTGAGCATAGTAAGGTGAGGAGTTTATCATCTTAATACCATAGTATTCGGCGAAGTCCCTTACTTCTCCAGAAACAAATGAACTACCTTGATCCGTAGTAAGAGTTTGGGAAATGCCAAATCTATGTATGATGTGCTTTAAAATAAAATCACGTACCTCATTGTGAGTCATGTTCTTGAGAGGTATGGCCTCGGTCCACTTAGTGAAGTAATCCGGTGCCATCAACACGAACCGATGCCCTTTTGAGGAAGGAGTGTGAATCTGGCCGATGAAATCTAAACCCCAACCTCGAAATGGTCATGACTTGACAATAGGATTGAGAAATGAGGCAGGAGCTAACTGGATGTTACCAAACCTTTGACATGCTTCACACCCTCTATAGTACTTGAAACAATCTTCGGTCATAGTCGGCGAATAAAAACCTGCTCTTTTGAGCATCCAACTCATTTTTTGGGCCGACTGATGAGTGCCACAAAGCCCTTCATGGACTTCTCCTGTAGCCACCTAAGATTGCTCATGGTATAAACACTTCAATACCACTCCGTCGATGGTTCGGTGATACAATGTGTCGTCTATCAACACGAATTTGAACACTTGTTGCCAAACCTTCTGATCAACCCTTTGGCTAGGGTCTCTCAAATACTTGATGATTGGGACTCTCCAATCGCTCTTGCAGGTTTTAGAGGGTCTTGCTAGTCCACCTTTCGAAAAAACTTCTAAATTACTGACTTCGGGGTGCCCCCCGAGCCATTCTAGCTCCTGCCAAAGCCTGGCCGAGGTGGCCGTTCGGAGTGTGCTGGGTCGAAGCCCTTTAGAGGGTTTGGACTCCGGGGAGCCCTCTCCATGTAGGAGGCTTCATACTATGGGCTCCGGCGTGCTAGATCCCTTAGTTGGCAGAGCACTCCGATCCAAGGGCTTCGGCGTGCAGTGGCCTTTGGCGACCCGAGAGGTTCGACCTAGAGCGTGCGCCTGCCCACCGTTACTGTCTTCGGCAGCGAGACCAAGCATTGGCTTCTCCAATACAGAAAATCTTCCTCTCCTGACTTGGTAACCGGATGCTTGCTGAGCCAAATCATTTGCGATGGAATTGGCTTCTCTTGACACGTGAGAGATTTTGAAATCATAAAAAGTAGCAACTATGTCTAGACATTTGTCCAAGTAACTATTCAGCAAGCCATTAAAACATTGAGCATTCTTAGCTACCTGTTGTACTACTAATAACGAATCACCTTATGCGTGAACATGTCTAGCACCTACATATTCTAGCAATTCAATAACTAGCAATAAGGCTTCGTATTCGTCTTGGTTATTGGTGGAAGAAAACTCTAGTCAGGCCGAAGTTTCAAAGTACATACCATTAGGTGATATGAGAACCACTCCAATACCTTGGCCACTCTTGCAAGCCAAATGTCACGCCCCGATTTAATAAATCAGGACTTTATTGAAATTCCATAGAAAATCAATAAAACAAGACGTTCATCATGCGACCACGTACAATACGGGCAATCATTCACGGTTCGTAGACCGCATTAATACAAAAGTGAATAAAGGTGAAGAGAAACTAATAAAATAAGGGTCCTAGATGAACGCCTCCTTCCAGTCTCGCCTTGACTGGGTCGCTACTCCAGACCTGCATCCTCCTCGTAGTAGACGGGCTCTGATGGTGTAAGTCAACGGGGTTGAGGAGCCATGCTGAATAGCGTGGGCCTCATGGCTCCAGAAGTGATGAGTCATTGTCAACGATAGTCAAAGAGGACTGAGGAAGAGAGGAGATCTGCTGTTTCATGGGCCGCGTGTGTAACACCCCAATTTTTCAAAACAATAAAATATTATTAAATTCAATTTCTGGGAATTATTATTTCATAAAATACTTTTAAATCCCTTTTATACCCTTTTTGAACTACAGCATAGAGTAGATGACCAAATCAGGAGGTGAAGCTTTTTGTATAAGATCCTAAGACCAAAATATAATTCTGAGAATTTTTATAAATTTTTACCAGCCTTGGAAGTAGCCCTAATATTTTAATCTATTTTCTGGAATTATTTTTATTCAGAAAAGTATTAGAACAGTAATGGGCTCCTCTCCCTCCCTTCTCTCTCTCCCGGCCGGCCCAGCCTGTTACCGCGCTCGTCTCTGGCTGACAACTCGGTCCCACCTATCGGCGCCGAAACTTTCCCCTCGCGCGCGCACCCGACACCGCGGCCCCACCCGTCAGCCTTCCCGTTCGCTCGCTCGCGCTCACTGGCCAGTGGACCCCACTCGTCAGTCCCGTCGTCAACCTCGCGCCACCGCCCCCAAATCGCGCCGGCCGACGACCTCGCCCTCGGATTCGCCTCGCCGGCGCGTCCCCCATTAAATTGCCGCCATTACTCGGTCCCCCGCGTCGCGCCGACCGTTTCCCCCCGTTAAAACACGCCTTTATGCCACGGGATCGCCGCTACGCGTGCATGGCCGAGCCATCGCCGGCGAGTAAAGGACCTCGGCCGGTTTCCTTGCATGCGAGCCCTCCCCGGCGTCCTATTTAAGCCCCCAGCCTGAGCTGCGTCCGACCCCCACGCTTAATCGCCTCGAGAACGAACAGAGCACTCGCATTTCGCTTTTTAGCGCACACCCTCTGATTCACCTCCGGCCACCGCTCGCCGTCGCACCGGACCACCTCCGCCCGTGCCTCCGCCACCAATGTGACCGCGAGAATGACCCCGACCTCGGCCACCCCTCCGCCGACGTCGAACCCCGCCGGATCGCCGTCGCCGCCAAGGACCCGAACGCCTCCACCGCCTACGCTCGTCGCCGGCCTCGCTCCGTCGACCCCGGACCACCGCAACGGTACCCTTTTGTTCCCCTCGGTACCCCCTTTTCGTTTTTAGCTCTAGCTAGACTAGATAGCCCTCGACCTCGCCGGAATCGCTCGCCGTCGTACCACCGGAGTCGGGGAAGAAGGGGTACTTTACCCCCCCGACACGCACTGTGCCGGATTCAATCCTGGCCGTGCGATCCAGATCCAACGCTTGGGTTAAATCATCTGTTCGGTTTAATCCTGGCCGTCGGATCTGAGTGAAGCGGTACAGTGCGATCTCGTGCGTCCATCTGTATTTAAAACCCGCGTTTAATCCCGTGCGTCCACGTGGTACCGGTTCGAACGTTTTAATCCTAGCCGTCCATCGCGACTTACGCGTCCCGCCTCGCCCTCGCGCGTCGGATCTGGATCCGACGGTCCAGATCGACCCGGCGCACGCGCACAGTGCGCGGGTTCACCGTGGGCCTGGCTCACCGTGGACCCGAGGGGTTTAAAATTTGAAAATAAATTCCAGAAATGCTTTTAAACTTGTAAAATTCATATCTAATGCATTTGAACTCTAAAAATTACCATTCCAATTTCAGAAAATTCATAAAATTATTCTCTACATGCTTATGCAATAAAAACAGTAGGTTTATTTTGACATTTTCATGTTTATTCAAATACTTATTCAAAATCCTTTAGGATTAAAATATGGATTAAAATATTTAAACTTCAGAAAAATTTATATTAATTTCCTTTCTGTCCATTCACTGAAAACCACCAAGTTGACATGAACTTTTCATTTCACACTTATTTGAGAATTTAATATGACAATAATCACATTTAAACATTTGTTTTCTAAAAAGGACAACCCTTCATTTTAATCCCTTTAAAATTATTTAAAAAATTCAGAACCTTAACCTTTGAGTTTATTTATTTATAATCAAACCAACTTTAACTTATATGCTTGTAATGTAATGTTATATGGTTTGATTGAATGTTGTGCTCTTTTTGTTTTAATCTTTATATTAAAAAGACTACGACGCCGCCGAGGAGCCGGAGTACTTCCCGGAAGTCCCTCCCTCTCCCTTTGCTGAACAAGGCAAGTCACCAAACAATTCTTTTGAGCATATTGAACCCATGTCTGAATTGACTATCGCTAAAACACATAGGTTATGTATATGCATTAGTCAAATGAACCCTTACATTATATTATTTAGGATCCCCCGACCTTGATGTGCAACCCAAGCCATGCTATCTCGCCTAACCTCCTTGTCACCATATGATTAATGATATTAGTTAGTGTCCAAAGTATTGACACGGCCGCTATAGGATAAAAATGAGTCGTAGCAAAATGGTTCTATTATATGATCCCCGTTGCTTCTTATCCTTGGAAATTCTGTTGGTGATGAGTCATGGTTGTGAGTGTATGCATGGTGGGTTCCGGGTGCAAGCTAGGGCATTGGTCAGTCGCACCCGGGGCACTATAAGGACCGGTCTGAGGGATCCGTTGCAATACACTTACGTACTAACCACAAGTCTAGTGGGTAAGTCCTAACTAAGGTATGGGTTGTTCCAAACCGAGGCCACCATTTGGAGATGGGTCAAGTTGCACCTGCGGGTGACTTGCACCAATGTGGCGCAAAAGGGGGTGCGACGTTAGCCGGGATGCGGCCCGGCGCGCCGGCGAAACCTAGAGCGGGTGGTTATCGCTTGGAACATCTCATATTGAGGTTTTGGCACGAGTTCCCGTGAAATGGGTCATCTCGTTGAGATGAGTGCGTGCCTTGTGGGTACAGTAGTACATCTCTGATCAGAGTCTTAAATCTTTTCGAAAAGCCGAGCCCACGGTCAAGGGCGGGTTGCGTGACATCCCCCAGTTAGTTTACTTTGAATATGAATGTGCATGATGGATTGACATGTAAGGACCGTTGTGCGAGGAGGTAAAACGTACTCCTCGAGTTAGTTGATGTTGATGATGTTCATGTTTACTTTCCGCATGATTAAAATATGATTACACTAAATGCCATAACTGCAACTGCTTTATTCCGCATTGTTAGCCTTTATCCTTCCTTGTTTATTATCCTGCATTATTATTTGCATTTGCGGTGGCTTGTTGAGTACTTTTTGTACTCATACCCGTTGGACCCCACAGAGGATGCTTATCTTGAAGACGGTCTGGAGTAGCGACCCAGTCGAGAAGAAAGATCCTGAAGAAGACGTTCGTCATGCCGCTGTTTAAATTATCTTATTACTGTCTTTGCTAAAACAATGTTGTAATAAATATGGTCTGCGTACCATGGATATTATCGTATGTACGTTGTCGCATGATGAACCTCTTGTATTATTGTTTTTCTATGGAAATTCAATAATGTCTCGATTTTGTTAAATCGGGGCGCTACAAGATGGTATCAGAGCCGACTTGACTGTAGGAAGCCAAACAGACCCGCCTAGCCATTAGCCATAGGAAATTATTTCTCGAAAATCTACTTCATAAACTTTGTTCCTCTCCTCACTTTTATTCAACTTGCTGTTTTGTAGATGCCAGTCTACCAAGTCCACAGCTACTGCCGCCACTATGAGGGCTTCGTCCGGGAGCTCCGCATGATGCTCACCTTCCTCGGGTTCCTCTTCGAACCCGAATTTCAAGGAGTCTACCCCGACGAGTTCACCGGGCCTTGTGACGTCTCCCTCACCGTCCATGGCTCCGGAGAACACCTGCCGCCCTACACCACCGCACTTGGAGGCCCGACTTTCGACGTCGCGTGCCAACGAGTCGCCCTCCAGGCCCTCATGGAGCTGAGGATGATCTACGACGATCGTCTTCAGAACTCATCCTTCCGGCTTGTGCCGAAGCGTACTCCCGGAGCCCACCGTAGCATCTACCTCGGAGTTCACTCCGTGCGTGATCCGGTCATGGCCTGGCAGTCGCGTCTTCTGCAGGCCATGGATGATCTCCACACCGAGGCGGTGCTCGACGCCGACGAGCACCATGAGGCGGTTGCGTTTCTTCGTGAAGAAACGAAGAACCTGATCCAGCAAAACGGCGAGCTGCAGCGCAAGATCATGCAGCTGCAGAAGGACATCGCGGAGATGGTTCCTCTTCTTCCAAGGAAGAAGAAGCCCATCCGTGAGCCCCTCCCTCGCCCCAAGAGGATCCCGCCACGACCCTCCCCCGCCAGGCCTTCCACCAGCGCCCCTACACCACGCCCCGGCCTCGTCTCCGACTCCATCATCGAGAATTTTCTCGAGCCCACCATCTCTCTGGAGCCGCGCACTCGTGGTTCCGAGAGCACGGAGACCGCCTCCAGTGGCGAGTAGGCGTTAGGAGACGCAAATTTAAATAAAGAT
Organism: Zizania palustris; assembly: GCA_019279435.1. Lineage (NCBI taxonomy): Eukaryota > Viridiplantae > Streptophyta > Magnoliopsida > Poales > Poaceae > Zizania > Zizania palustris. The sequence goes on from JAAALK010000080.1 coordinate 97,905,056, forward strand.
CCAAATTTTGTATGTGGTGCCGTCTGCAACGAGTTGGGTTGTAGATGGAATAAGAACTTGATTGTAATAAACAATTTATACCACTGGATATGTTTATGTGTTTGAATGCTATATGTTATTTTGGTTAATTTTTGTTTCGTCATCTTTTGCTTTATCACTTTGTATATTCAGAAGATGGCCGATCACCAGAACACCAGCTCTAACAACGGAGCAGGAGGGAGCCGAGATGCGCCTGAGGGTGTTGTGCCCAACTGGGGCGCAACAGGCCCGCGTCAATCCGGGTCGCCTTCCGCCAAAAACCCCACCTTGGTGGAAATGATGGCGAATCAGAACCATCTGATCATCGCCCTCCTCACCCAAATGCAGCACCAACAGGCTCAGTTGGACCGTCTGCAGAACGGGGAGCCCGCCCCTCGCGCACCAGCACCCGCGGCCGCTCCGCAACTCTCCGAGTTTTTGCGCGTGCGCCCGCCCATCTTCTCGAGCACAACCAACCCGATGGAGGCCGGAGATTGGCTTCGCACCATCGAGAAGAAGCTCGACCTCCTCCCCTGCACAGACCGGGAGCGAGTGGCCTTCGCCACTCACCAGCTCCAGGGTCCCGCCGCTGAATGGTGGGACAACTACCGTGCGTCCCAGCCGGAGGGCCACATGGTGACTTGGGCGGAGTTCACCATCGCCTTTCGTGCCGCCCACGTCCCCGCCGGTGTCATCGCGGTGAAGCAGCAGGAGTTCCGCGACCTGCAACAAGGCAACCGAACTGTCATGGAGTACCTCCATGAGTTCAACCGCCTCGCACGCTACGCACCGGAGGAAGTGCGCACCGACGCCCTCCGCCAAGCCAAGTTCCTAAGGGGACTTAAGGATGAGCTGTCCATCCAGCTCGTCGCCGCCGACTTCGCCGACTTCCAGCGGCTGGTCAATAAAGCGCTCATCCAAGAGACTGAGCAGAACAAGCTGGACCTCAAGAAGAGGAAGATGATCGCCTTCAAGCACCAGTAGGCGAACACTCAGAGGCCCCGCTTCGTCCCTCCGCCACAAGCGCCCGCCTACCATCCTCGGCCCGCCTACAGGCCACCTCACGCAGCCGGTGGATCCAACGCCGGGCATCCTCGCCCCGCTCCACCAGCTCCGGCCGCTCAGCCGGCACCAGCCGCCAAGGCCCCGATCTTGAGGGATCGCCAAGGAAGGCCGGTCGTCTGCTTCAACTGCCGCAAGGAAGGGCACTATTCGCACCAGTGTCCTCACCCCAAGCAGAACCAAGGCGCAGCACCTCACCAGGCAGTTCGCGCCCGCGTCAACCACATCAGCGCGGAGGAAGCTCAGGAGGCTCCTGAAGTCGTACTCGGTACGTTTACTATGAATTCCGTACCGGCCGTCATATTATTTGACTCTGGAGCAACCCACTCTTTCGTCTCGGAAGATTTTGCAAAAACAAACAATCTGGACGTGCTCCCTCTACCCATTCCCATGGTGATTGCCACCCCCGGCAATAGGACCTCAGCTCGCTTCTACAGCCCTAAGGTTCAACTTGACATCCAAGGAGTGCTGTTTCGGGCCGAGCCTGTCCTCATCCGATGCACCGGACTCGACCTTATACTAGGTATGGATTGGTTGATGAAGCACAAGGGAGTGATCGACTGTGCCAACAAGTCCGTCACGGTGACCAGTCCTGAAGGCGTAACCGTCACTTTCCGGATGGTCAGTCGCAAACCACTCGGAGCATCCCTTCGCTCGATAGCTCTTGAAGAGGTGACAATAGTCAAGGAGTTTGCAGATGTTTTCCCCGAAGATCTGCCCGGAATGCCTCCCAAGCGGGACATCGAATTCAGAATCGAGCTTGTCCCGGGGACCACTCCAATATCCAAGCGCCCATACCGAATGGCCGCCAATGAACTAGCCGAAGTCAAGAGCAACATCGAAGACCTAGAGCAGAAAGGTTACATCCGACCGAAGTACCTCACCTTGGGGTGCACCGGTCATATTTGCCATGAAGAAGGACAAGACCAAGAGGATGTGCGTGGACTATAGAGCCTTGAACGACGTAACCATCAAGAACAAATACCCATTGCCTCGGATCGACGACCTGTTCGATCAGCTAAAAGGATCCTCGGTGTTTTCCAAGATTGACCTCAGGTCAGGTTATCACCAGTTAAGGATCAGGGAGGAAGATATACCCAAGACTGCTTTCACCTCCCGCTATGGACTCTACGAGTACACTGTGATGTCGTTCGGACTCACGAATGCCCCGGCCTTTTTCATGAACATGATGAACAACGTATTCATGGAGTTCTTGGACAAGTTCATCGTGGTATTCATCGACGATATCCTCGTTTACTCCAAGACCAAGGAAGAACACGAGACTCACCTCCGTCTGACCCTCGGAAAGTTAAGGGAGCAGCAACTGTACGCCAAATACAGCAAGTGCGAATTTTGGTCGTCTGAGGTGAAGTTCCTCGGTCATGTTATATCTGCCGGAGGAATAGCAGTGGACCCAACCACCGTAGAAGCGGTAACCAACTGGCTGCAGCCCACGACCGTGACCGAGATCCGGAGTTTCCTCGGATTGGCCGGATACTACCGCCGGTTCATCGAGAATTTTTCCAAGATCGCTAAGCCTATGACCAGACTTCTGCAGAAAGAGGTGAAGTTTGATTGGACCCCCGACTGCGAAGAGAGCTTCCAGACCCTCAAGAAGAAGCTTGTGTCAGCTCCCATTCTGACTCTGCTGGACATCCGGAAAGACTTCCACGTCTACTGTGATGCCTCTCGTCAAGGATTGGGATGCGTCTTAATGCAAGAAGGGAAAGTGATATCCTACGCCTCCCGGCAATTGAGACCGCACGAGCTGAACTACCCAACCCACGACCTGGAACTAGCAGCCGTGGTTCATGCCTTGAAGATATGGAGACATTACCTTGTGGGAAATCGGTGTGAGGTCTTCACCGACCACAAGAGCCTCAAGTATATATTCACCCAACCAGATCTGAACCTCAGGCAAAGGAGATGGTTGGAACTGATCAAGGATTACAACTTGGGCATCCATTATCATCCGGGCAAAGCGAACGTGGTGGCAGACGCCCTTAGTCGAAAAGGGTACTGCAATGCCATCATGATTCAGGACCAAGCTCCTTTACTGTATAAGGAGATGGAAAGGTTAAACCTAGGGATCACCACTCGAGCGTACCTCGCTGCCTTGGAGTCTCGGCCTGTCTTAATAGACCAGATCCGAGAGAAGCAGAAGGAAGACCCAGACATCCTAGAGATCCAGCAAAACATGAGGAAGGGTAAAGCCCCCGGATTCTCCGAGGATGAACATGGTACCATTTGGTTCGGAAACCGAGTATGCGTACCCGACCTACCTGAGTTGAAGACTCTCATCCTTCAAGAAGCCCACGATACTCTATACTCCATCCATCCCGGGAGTACAAAGATGTACCAAGACCTGAAGGAGAAATATTGGTGGGTCAGCATGAAGAGAGAAATAGCTGAGTATGTGGCCAAGTGCGACACATGCTGGCGAGTCAAGGCAGAGCATCAGAGACCTGCCGGACTTCTTCAACCCCTCAAAGTCCCTGAATGGAAGTGGGAAGAGATAGGAATGGACTTCATCACGGGACTGCCCAGGACCCAAGCTGGTCATGATTCTATCTGGGTGATCGTCGATCGACTCACCAAGGTAGCTCACTTCGTTCCGGTCAAGACAACTTACACCGTCGCCAAGTTGGCTGAATTGTATATGACCCGGATCGTATGCCTTCACGGAGTTCCTAAGAAGATTGTATCTGACCGTGGGAGTCAGTTTACCTCCAAGTTTTGGAAGAACCTTCAAGAGGAACTCGGCACCCGGCTGAACTTTAGCACCGCCTATCATCCGCAGACCGACGGTCAAACCGAAAGGGTCAACCAGATATTGGAGGATATGCTTAGAGCTTGTGCTCTAGACTTTGGCGGAATGTGGGACAAGAACTTACCTTATGCAGAGTTCTCCTACAACAACAGCTATCAAGCCAGCCTGCAAATGTCCCCGTTCGAAGCACTCTATGGGCGTAAGTGCAGAACGCCATTGCTCTGGGATCAAACCGGAGAATCACAACTGTTTGGGACCGACTTATTGAGAGAAGCTAAAGAGAAAGTTAAGATCATAAGAGACCGATTGAAGGCCGCCCAATCCAGGCAAAAGAGCTATGCCGACAACCGCCGAAGAGACCTAGCCTTTGAGGAGGGCGATTATGTCTACCTCCGAGTCACTCCCCTCCGTGGCACTCAAAGGTTCAACTTGAAAGGCAAACTAGCACCCCGCTACGTCGGACCTTTCCAGATCCTCCGTCGACAAGGAGAAGTGGCGTATCAACTTGAACTGCCTCCATCCTTGGCAGGCGTTCATGATGTGTTCCATGTCTCACAGCTGAAGAAGTGCCTCCGTGTACCCACCGAGCAAGCCGACCTTCAGCAGCTTAATGTCCAAGAATACTTGACCTACATAGAGAGACCCGTCAAGATCTTGGAAACCAAGGAGAGAGTAACCAGAAGTCGCGTCGTCCGCTTCTGCAAAGTCCAATGGAACAACCATCCTGCCGAAGAAGCCACCTGGGAAAAAGAAGACGAGCTGAAAGCCCAATACCCCGAGCTATTCGAGTAGCGTTCCAATCTCAAGGACGAGATTCTTGTAAGGGGGATAGGTTTGTAACACCCCAATTTTTCAAAACAATAAAAATATTATTAAATTCAATTCTGGGAATTATTATTTCATAAAATACTTTTAAATCCCTTTTATACCCTTTTTGAACTACAGCATAGAGTAGATGACCAAATCAGGAGGTGAAGCTTTTTGTATAAGATCCTAAGACCAAAATATAATTCTGAGAATTTTTATAAATTTTTACCAGCCTTGGAAGTAGCCCTAATATTTTAATCTATTTTCTGGAATTATTTTTATTCAGAAAAGTATTAGAATAGTAATGGGCTCCTCTCCCTCCCTTCTCTCTCTCCCGGCCGGCCCAGCCCGTTACCGCGCTCGTCTCTGGCTGACAACTCGGTCCCACCTGTCGGCGCCGAAACTTTCCCCTCGCGCGCGCACCCGACACCGCGGCCCCACCCGTCAGCCTTCCCGTTCGCTCGCTCGCGCTCACTGGCCAGTGGACCCCACTCGTCAGTCCCGTCGTCAACCTCACGCCCACCGCCCCCAAATCGCGCCGGCCGACGACCTCGCCCTCGGATTCGCCTCGCCGGCGCGTCCCCCATTAAATTGCCGCCATTACTCGGTCCCCCGCGTCGCGCCGACCATTTCCCCCCGTTAAAACACGCCTTATGCCACGGGATCGCCGCTACGCGTGCATGGCCGAGCCATCGCCGGCGAGTAAAGGACCTCGGCTGGTTTCCTTTCATGCGAGCCCTCCCCGGCGTCCTATTTAAAGCCCCCAGCCTGAGCCGCGTCCGACCCCCACGCTTAATCGCCTCGAGAACGAACAGAGCACTCGCATTTCGCTTTTTAGCGCACACCCTCTGATTCACCTCCGGCCACCGCTCGCCGTCGCACCGGACCAACCTCCGCCCATGCCTCCGCCACCAACGTGACCGCGAGAACGACCCCGACCTCGGCCACCCCTCCGCCGACGTCGAACCCCGCCGGATCGCCGTCGCCGCCAAGGACCCGAACGCCTCCACCGCCTACGCTCGTCGCCGGCCTCGCTCCGTCGACCCCGGACCACCGCAACGGTACCCTTTTGTTCCCCTCGGTACCCCCTTTTCGTTTTTAGCTCTAGCTAGACTAGATAGCCCTCGACCTCGCCGGAATCGCTCGCCGTCGTACCACCAGAGTCGGGGAAGAAGGGGTACTTTACCCCCCCGACACGCACTGTGCCGGATTCAATCCTGGCCGTGCGATCCAGATCCAAACGCTTGGGTTAAATCATCTGTTCGGTTTAATCCTGGCCGTCGGATCTGAGTGAAGCGGTACGGTGCGATCTCGTGCGTCCATCTGTATTTAAAACCCGCGTTTAATCCCGTGCGTCCACGTGGTACCGGTTCGAACGTTTTAATCCTAGCCGTCCATCGCGACTTACGCGTCCCGCCTCGCCCTCGCGCGTCGGATCTGGATCCGACGGTCCAGATCGACCCGGCGCACGCGCACAGTGCGCGGGTTCACCGTGGGCCTGGCTCACCGTGGACCCGAGGGGTTTAAAATTTGAAAATAAATTCCAGAAATGCTTTTAAACTTGTAAAATTCATATCTAATGCATTTGAACTCTAAAAATTACCATTCCAATTTCAGAAAATTCATAAAATTATTCTCTACATGCTTATGCAATAAAAACAGTAGGTTTATTTTGACATTTTCATGTTTATTCAAATACTTATTCAAAATCCTTTAGGATTAAAATATGGATTAAAATATTTAAACTTCAGAAAAATTTATATTAATTTCCTTTCTGTCCATTCACTGAAAACCACCAAGTTGACATGAACTTTTCATTTCACACTTATTTGAGAATTTAATATGACAATAATCACATTTAAACATTTGTTTTCTAAAAAGGACAACCCTTCATTTAATCCCTTTAAAATTATTTAAAAAATTCAGAACCTTAACCTTTGAGTTTATTTATTTATAATCAAACCAACTTTAACTTATATGCTTGTAATGTAATGTTATATGGTTTGATTGAATGTTGTGCTCTTTTTGTTTTAATCTTTATATTAAAAAGACTACGACGCCGCCGAGGAGCCGGAGTACTTCCCGGAAGTCCCTCCCTCTCCCTTTGCTGAACAAGGCAAGTCACCAAACAATTCTTTTGAGCATATTGAACCCATGTCTGAATTGACTATCGCTAAAACACATAGGTTATGTATATGCATTAGTCAAATGAACCCTTACATTATATTTATTTAGGATCCCCCGACCTTGATGTGCAACCCAAGCCATGCTATCTCGCCTAACCTCCTTGTCACCATATGATTAATGATATTAGTTAGTGTCCAAAGTATTGACACGGCCGCTATAGGATAAAAATGAGTCGTAGCAAAATGGTTCTATTATATGATCCCCGTTGCTTCTTATCCTTGGAAATTCTGTTGGTGATGAGTCATGGTTGTGAGTGTATGCATGGTGGGTTCCGGGTGCAAGCTAGGGCATTGGTCAGTCGCACCCGGGGCACTATAAGGACCGGTCTGAGGGATCCGTTGCAATACACTTACGTACTAACCACAAGTCTAGTGGGTAAGTCCTAACTAAGGTATGGGTTGTTCCAAACCGAGGCCACCATTTGGAGATGGGTCAAGTTGCACCTGCGGGTGACTTGCACCAATGTGGCGCAAAAGGGGTGCGACGTTAGCCGGGATGCGGCCCGGCGCGCCGGCGAAACCTAGAGCGGGTGGTTATCGCTTGGAACATCTCATATTGAGGTTTTGGCACGAGTTCCCGTGAAATGGGTCATCTCGTTGAGATGAGTGCGTGCCTTGTGGGTACAGTAGTACATCTCTGATCAGAGTCTTAAATCTTTTCGAAAAGCCGAGCCCACGGTCAAGGGCGGGTTGCGTGACATCCCCCAGTTAGTTTACTTTGAATATGAATGTGCATGATGGATTGACATGTAAGGACCGTTGTGCGAGGAGGTAAAACGTACTCCTCGAGTTAGTTGATGTTGATGATGTTCATGTTTACTTTCCGCATGATTAAAATATGATTACACTAAATGCCATAACTGCAACTGCTTTATTCCGCATTGTTAGCCTTTATCCTTCCTTGTTTATTATCCTGCATTATTATTTGCATTTGCGGTGGCTTGTTGAGTACTTTTTGTACTCATACCCGTTGGACCCCACAGAGGATGCTTATCTTGAAGATGGTCTGGAGTAGCGACCCAGTCGAGAAGAAAGATCCTGAAGAAGACGTTCGTCATGCCGCTGTTTAAATTATCTTATTACTGTCTTTGCTAAAACAATGTTGTAATAAATATGGTCTGCGTACCATGGATATTATCGTATGTACGTTGTCGCATGATGAACCTCTTGTATTATTGTTTTTCTATGGAAATTCAATAATGTCTCGATTTTGTTAAATTGGGGCGCTACAGCGTGTGACTCAGGTACACGGGCAGCAAGCGACTGTCGGGCAGAGGAGGCTGCGAAGTCGGGCTGGCCCAATCCGGGTGCATGGGCCAGAAGCAGTAGAAGACCCACTGGGCTGTTGACCAGGACTGACTCAGGTACACGGGCGGTGAGCGATTGCCGGGCTGAGAGAGCTGCGGAGTCGGGCCGGCCCAATCCGGGTACCTGGTGCAAAGCCGGTGGAGGCTTTGTCAGTTTCGGCATAAAAATGACAACCGTTGATTCTGTATCCGACTGTCCAGAAGAGAAGCCGTAGTCGCTACGAAAACTTAGCTTCCGGATAAGTCATCTGTAACTCTAGGCCCACAGTCAGTCAGTTGTGTCTGTAAAAATTCCTAAGGGCAGTAGAGTCTTTTTCTTTATTTTTGAGTCTGTAAAAACCCTAAGGGGCTGGTAGAATATTCCTAGTGTTGGGCTGCCTATAAATAGGACCCCAATCCCTAGGGTTTGGACTACCCCTTTGTGCTGAAATCAAATCCACTCTTTTGGGTCACTTTTTGTCTCTTGCATTGCCTCTCTCCTCTCTTGGTTCCCTGCTTGCGCCGCCAGGAAGCATTTGCTCCTGTGTTTAATGCTTTGCTTTTAATGTTGCAGTAAATGCCCTATTTCATTGTGTGCTGCATCTGCAAAGGTTTTAAATGGCTGCATTTCATTAGCATAGCAAGTTTTCCCGTGATTTTTGAGGCTTTGGAGGCTTCGGCTGGGTGTGTTCTTCACTCTAGTAGTACTAGTTCTTGCTGTTGCAAGTAGTACTACTTCCCTGCAGCTACAGTGTTCTGTGCAGCTTTTCACCTTCTACTGCACAACTTTTTGATCGAAGCTGACAGGGTCTATTACCTTTTCTGGCTGTGTCTCTGGCGAAGTCTTTCTCTGTTCGAAGCCCCTCAGCTCCGTGAGACAGGCTTCGACTTAGCATCTTCGAAGGCTTCGCTCAATCTTCGATTTTCGGTGTGCGGTCTGTGTTGATAAGCTTCGAAGTATTTTTGTGAACGGACAGCATCGCATACTTCGAACAACATACTCCGAATCTAGCTGTTCGAAGTCCACACTTCGGTAGGCTTCGAAGTTGGGTTCGAAGCTTGTCATTTCTGATAGACTTCGATTTGATTTCCTTGTGGCGTGTCAACCTTCGATTCTCCTTCCGAAGCTTTCCCTGTTCGAAGATAGAGTGTAGGCTTCGGACTTGATTTTCTGTCGTGTGACAGACTTCGCTTCTTTGTTCGAAGGTTGTCCTTTTGTGTGTTGTGTTCGAAGCTTTCTGTTCGAAGGTTTTGCTTCGAAGCTTTCGGTTCAAAGTTGTGTTCGAAGTTTTGTCTTCGAAGTGCACACTTCGAAGCAGGCTCCGACTCTGTCACTTTGCTCCGAAGCTCTTGTTTCGAAGCTGTGTTCGAAGCCTTGACTTCGAAGTACATACTTCGAACCAGGCTCCGGCATTGTCATACTTCGCTCCAAAGTACACATCGCAACTTGCCGCTTCGAACTAGGCTAGACCGTGTCACCTTCGGCATCTCGGACAGACTCCGTCACCAACCTCCGAAGCAGACCCCGACGTGCGAAGGAGGCTTCGCCCAGTTCCGAACAGGAGACAAATTTGGACAGTAACTTCTCTGTTCATCTTATACATTCTTAGATCATTTCATTGAGAAGTTTAGGCCTGTTACACCTTGTTCATCTGCCTAGTTGCACTACTTTAGTATTACACTGTTTATCATCAGTTGCTTCTAGGTTAGAAACCTTTATACTTAGGCCTTCTGTTTATTTTCTGCTGCGTAGTCTTTTGAGGTGCGTTGGGTATTGGGAACAGGCCATTGATTCGAAAGAATTTTTTAAGGCGCTCATTCACCCCCCCTCTGGTCGCTACTTTCGGTCCTACAGGGGTGAGTACAGATGTACTCAACAAGTCACCGAATGCAAATATAATGCAAGGTAATAACAAGGGAGATAGTGGCTAATTTTGCGGAAGCGAGTAATTTGTAAAGCAATTTAATGTGAACAATTTATTAGTACTGAAACGTAAACATGTGTATGCATCATCATCTTCTAACTCGAGGGGTACAGTCAGCCCCACCTCGCTCAACAGTCCTTACATGCCATGAATAACTCAACCATACACACAATTGTAAACTAACTGCGAGTAGTCACACAACCCGCCCTTGACCGTGGGCTCGGCTTTTCGAAAAGATTGATTTTACTCTGATCAGAGATGTACCACTGTACCCACAAGGCACGCACTCATCACCTACACCAAAGTGTAATGAGATGACCCATTTCACGGGAACTCGTGCCAAAACCTTCCATATGGTCCTCCCCGACTCAACAGCACCCTCTTATAGGTTTCATATGGTGTCCCGACGCGTCGGTGCCCCACCATACCCCCCCTTGAGCCTCCTTCGGTACAAGTCACCCGCAGGCTTGCCCCTTGCCCCCTCTTCTATGGTGCAGAGAGTCGGAGTGTTCCACACTTCCAGTTAGGACTTACCCATTAGACTTGTGGTTGGTACGGAAGTGCTTTGCAACAGAACCCGCAGACCGGTCCTTATAGTGCCCCGGGTGCGACCAACCAGTTTCCGAGCTTGCACCCGGAACCCACCATACTTATAACATACTCAACTCCAACATAGTCTAGAGACAAGAATAACGGGGTATTTCATATACCAGAATCCATCTATCTATGACTCATTATTTTTATCCTATAGCAGTTGTGCCGGTACATTGGGCACTAGCTAATATAATATTTGTAGAGGGACAAGGAGTTAAGGCTCAATAAGCATTGCTTGGGTTTGCACACAAGGACGGGGATCTAATAAATATAAGTGTAAGGTTTGATATTTGACTAATGCAATATTAACCTATGAGTTATAGCGATAGTTTATTAAAACATGGGCTCAATGATGATCAACTGTTTCCACAGAAGGGTCGATGACTTGCCTTGATCCACAAACGGTGAAGGTGGAATCTCAAGGTAAGACTCCGGATCGTCGACGCGTTGTAGTCTTCTCGATACGGAAAAGTAAACACAACATTCAATAAACAATCCAAAATCAAGCATACAAGTTGTCGTTGGATTTAAGTAAGGGGGATAGAGTCTTAAATTCTAGGGAATTGTTACTTAATTATTTAAGATTGATTACTAATGAGATTTCTGAGTTTATGTCTTGATGTAATTTATTTTTCTAGGGGTTTTTATTTCCCCTTTTTAGAGATGAACTAAAAGGTATAAATTAGCCTTGATGTTTTTATGGTATCAAAAATAGTGATTTTAAATTATTAAGTCTTCTGAAGTTTGTTATATAGCTTTAAGATAATTTCATAAAGTATGGATCTTTACTATATGAATTAATTAAATATCCTAAAAGATCTTTTGTAATATTATTTAATAGAACAAAGTGGGCAAAATGAATATTCTATCTTTATTGTATTACAAATAGTGGAATAAAGTCATTAAGTCCTCTGTATATATTATATAAGTTTCCATGATATTTTTGTAAAATGTTACATTTCTATTATATGAGTTAATCATTTATCTTAAAAGGGCCTTGGAAATGTTATTTAATAAATTAAAATGGGCAAAATGAATTATTCTATTTTTATTGGCTTATAAACAGTGTACTGGAGTCCATATATCATCTAAAATTAATATATAAATTTTTAAGAGTTTTTCTGAATGAAATAATAATTAAATCCTAAAGGGGTCTTAGGAATGTTATTTAATAAAATGTCATGGACAAAATGGTCACTCCATTTTTATTGTATTAATAACAGTGAAATGGAGCCATTTTATCTTCTGAAATTAATTTATAAATTTTTAAGAGTTTTTCTGAATTATTTAATTGAAATATGATTTTCCTCCTAAAGGGGACTTTTCTTTATTATTTAATAAGATTATTATGTGCCAAATAAACATATTGTTTTATTGCATAAAAGTGTAGAGGATAAAAAGACAAATTTTCCATAATTAAAATGGTGAAATTTGGAGTTAAATTGAGCAAGGTATGAATTTTGGAAGTTTAAACTATTTTCTTGAATTTTATTTAAACTAGAAAATGGTCCTTGGTCCATGGTGAACTGGGTTCACCGTGAACCGTTGACTACACGTGTGAGCCGGATGACCCAGGATCGCTCGATCCAGATCCAACGGCCCATAGTGAGGCGGGATTTTAAGTTGTCACGAACGGCTAGGATCAGCCGATACCGCTTCGGTGAGATCTGAGGGCTCAGGTTAAATCCCGTGGGCTTTTAATCTATGCCCTCCGCTCACGATTGCACGGTCCAGCCGCCATCCGGCACGGCATGAGCAGAAGGGGTTGATTACCCCTTCTTCTCCGGCTCCGGCGATGCACCGACGGCGGATCCCCGGCGAGGGCGAGGCCCTATGGCGCGTCCAAGGCCAGAAATGGAAAGAGGGGCACAAGAGGGATCCCAACATACCAGTGACGACGACGATGGGGCAGTGGCGGCGGTCGGCGGCGAGAAGAGGTGGAGGAGGCCTTCAGGTCCGACGACGGCGTGGTGCTCCGATGGTGTTCTGGGCGGATGGAGGTGGGGCCGGGGACAAGGAGGTGACGGGGGTCACGATGGTGAAGGTGGTTAGGGCGGTGGTGGCACGGAGTGCCGGCGAGGGCTTGCCGGAGTGCGAGCAGAGGAAAAACCGAAAAAAAGGGGTGGCAACCTTTGGGTTTGCGCGGAATAGGGCTCTGGTGGCGTGGCTTGGCTGCGGTGGTGCCCTGGGTATTTATAGGCTCGTCGACGGCGTGAATGGAAGGCGGAGGGAGGGAAACCCGAGGGGATGTTTCCATTTCCGCCGGCGAGCTTCCATAAGCTCGGATTCCCTTCTATGGGGGCGAAAACGCGTGGCTAAGGGGGGAAATGGATCACCGGTGTTCGGGGAAGGGGATCCGAGGCTTAATTTTGTGGATCCGGGCGGCCGACGGCAAAAATGGAAGGGGGGGGGGGGGCGGCGCCGGCATGGAAGGGGATCACCCCCTTCCTTCGGAGAAGAAGGATATGACAGGTGGGCTCCACCTGTCATAGTTCGAGAGTGAGGAGCGGCTGGCTAGCGGGCCCGGGATGGCAGCGAGCGGGTGGGCGCACGCGGGAGGCTGACGCGCGGGACCGGCTGGCAGCGAGAGGGAGGGGGCGCCGGTGGCTGCCAGGTGGGGCCGGCCGAGGCGCGGGAGAGAAGAGAGAGAGGGGGTCGGCGCCGACAGGCTGGCCCCGCCTGTCAGCGAGAGGGGCGGGACTGGGCTGGGCCAAAAGGCTTTTGGAGGGAATTTTAGGGTTTCGGCCCAATAAGATTTAAAATGTATTTTCCATTAAATTTAATTCCAGAATTCAAATATTTGCTTAAGGCTTGAAGATCTGTTGGAAAAATTTTGTAAAAATTCTCAAAAATATTTCTTGGCACCTAGTTTATCCCATAAAATTTTCAAGTCCAAATTTTGAATATTTATCTCTGTTTGGCTTTAATAGGGCTCTTTTAGAATTTTTATTAATAACAAAATTCAGAAATTCATTTAATATTATTTTTCCTTTATTTTATTTCCTTTTAATTTTGGGGCTGTTAGCCATCAAAATAAAGTTTCCATGGCACTACCTCAACTAGAGCAATGTTGTCACTCCAGTCGACATCTATGTGATGATCAACTATGAAGTTGGCTACGATTTGGCCTTTCATCGCTCTTAGGGGCTCGTAGGCCAAATCGTACTCAATCAACGTGTAAGCCCATTTTCCGATTCTTCCACTTAGAATCGGCTTCTGTAACATGTGCTTTATAACATTGGTTTGGCAAACGACAACACATATAGTGGGGAGAAGATAATGGCGCAATTTGGTGCACGCATAGTAAAGTGATAAACACAATCATTCCACAAACGCGTACCTGATTTCGGCATCCAGCAGGCGGCGGCGCAAGAACGTGATGATGTACTCCTTCCCCTCTACCTCCTAGGTTAGCACGCTTCAATCACGCTATCTTCAGCGTCGATGTATAACCGAAATGGAATCCCAGCTTTAGGTGCTCTCACCACAGGCGGTGATGACAAGCACTCCTTGATCTTTTCGAAAGCACTTTGTTGGCTTGCCCCCCAAGTGAACTCAGCTTCATTCTTCAGCCGGAGTATGGGGACAAATGCATCAATCTTACCAGACAAGTTGGATATAAAGCGACGCAAATAGTTCATCTTGCCAAGCAACTTTTGCACATCCTTTTTGCATGTCGGCGCTGCAATGTTTCTAATATTCTCAAGTCTCTTAGGATCAATTTCGATGCCTCTCTCGTGAATCATGAAACCCAAGAACTTACCCGCCGACACGCCAAAAGCACACTTAAGCGGGTTCATTTTCAACCCATATTGTCACATCCTATCGAAAGCAACCTTCATATCAGCTAAATGGTTTCCCATAGCGTCCGATTTGACTACAACATCATCGATGTAAACTTCTAACATGACTCCTAACAAGTCATGAAAGATCAAATTCATAGCGCGCTGATATGTGGTGCCGGCATTTTTCAAACCAAAAGTCATGACGACCAATTCGAACAAACCGACAAAACAAGGACATCGAAAGGCAGTCTTATAGACATCCTCTTTGGCCATAAAGATTTGATTATAACCAGCATTGCCATCAAGAAAACTTAGTACCTTTTGTCCTGAAGCATCGTTGATTAGCATGTCGGCTATCGGCATTGGATACTCATCCTTTGGGGTGGCTCTTTTCAGATCCCTGAAATCAATGCATACTCATATCTTGCCGCTCCCTTTATTCTCTACAGGCATAATGTTAGCAACCCATTCCGCATACCTGCACGGCCTAATAAATTCAGCCTTGAGTAGTCGCTCCACTTCTTCTTTAACTCGGTCATAGACGGCCGAAATAAAGAGGCGGGGAGGCTGCTTATAAGGCCTAAATCCAAACTTGATGGGTAGCCAATGCCCCACGAGCTCGCGGCTTAGCCCTGACATCTCGCTATACTCCCATGTGAAACAATCAACATACGACAAAAGTAACTTTATTACTACAACCTTTTCATCGGGCTATAAATTTTGGTTTACAAAAGTCGGCCTTGGGATGCTACCATTACCTATATCGACTTCCTCCAAGGGATCGGCAGACGCAAAACCTTGTCCTAACTTCTCTACTTCGCTAAAGTCCCCGATGGCTTAGGCAATACCATCTTTACTAGACTGATATTGCTCCACATGAGACTTTAGCCAATCTAGATTATTCTTGCTAGACATGGCTATTAATACAAAAATAGCCGTGCTACTCTAGCCGGCTTTACAGACACCAGTACAAACCATCCTCTAGATACACTAACAAAATTGTAATCCAAAAGATCTCTACCTAACAGACACTCTACTTTTTTATGGACGACGTCAACCGATACATCGGCCAATGCTACTTGTGCCGAAAGTATCTACGGGGATGACCTCCACCTCATCGCCATCCCACTGTATCAAGCACTGCTGTAGAGTGGAGGGAATGCAATAGTTTGCGTGAATCCAATCGCGTCCGAGTAATACGCTATAGTTACCTTGTACGTCGACGACGAAAAATGCCATTGGCAATGTCTTGTTGCCCACCGTCAACTCCATAGAGAGTACTCCCTTGGCCTCGGAGATCTCGCCGTTGAAGCCGTTGAGCATCAAGTAGGTCTTCTTTAGGTCATCCTCATCTCTGCCAAGTTTCTTCAACAACGAATAAGGCATTAAGTTAACAGTGGCGCCTGCCGTCGATAAGCATTCGGGAAATCAGCTTCCCATCAATGTGACCTTTGACATAGAGGGCTTTAGATGGTGAGCCGAGTCCTCAGGCTTCTCGAAGATGGCATTGCGCGGGCCGAGGTTCAATTGAGAAACCTCAGCCTCATCCTACGGGAGGGCGAACTCGGCAGGTAACGTGATGATGTTGATATCCATCACCTGGGGTGCGGGCCCTTTAGAGATGGGCGAGTAATCGTCATCGAGCATGTCATCGTCATCGTCGCTCGGACTAGGAGCCGGGTTGGTTATCTCAACCGGCTTCTCCCTCCATACCTGCTTTGTAGCTGGCCGAGGGCGGATTTCTTTGAAGATAGTGTCGCGCTTGGCCTCAGCTTTCTTCTCACGCATCTCCTGTGCCCGTAGTCTTTGTAGGCATCTCTTCTGTGATTTGGACATGCCTAGAGGGCCCAAGATGGCTGCGGCTTGGTGCCGGGTGCGACCGTTCGACTTCCATTAATTCTGGCCGAAGTGGTACTGTGCCCTTCCTCCTTGTGCACCCTGTGTTCGGAGGGTGCTTCACTGCGAACCCCGACAGATGGCTGGCCTCGTTCGGCCGACCGAACCAAGCTTCAGGTGCAGAGCTCGGACGAAGCATGAGACTTACCTCCGTCAAACCTCGGTGACAAAGTCTTCAGGATTGGGACTTCCTGAGACCCAACTCTGATGGTTATGGCTTCAGACTCCCTGACCTCGGCCTCCGCGTGCTCGCACCCTTCAGCTTCGCTCTGCATGGTCCGATTCAGAGGCACCATGGACAGTCTTCGGACGATGCCCCCCTCCGCTGTGTTTGTTTGCCCCTGCCATCCATAGTACTCCAAAGGAAAACAAGGCATAGTGTTAGGTTGCGGAGGATACCTCGGCCTAGATACGTACGGAGCCCACGGGGTCCCTGCCCAGTTATATGGCGGAGGCATCGGCGGCTCTAGTGGCCTCGCCCACTATGAGCCGAACCCATTACCTAGGGGGTACGACAGAGTTGATGGTATCTCGGACCACACCAGCGAAGAGTCTTGCCAGGCCGGAGGTACGTTCGGCTAGTGTGGGCGGAAGACTCCCATCGGGGAAGTCCAACATGGTGTAGGGTTCGGCCATTGGGGGCCGAAGTTGTTGTATAGGGTGAGAAACCATGTTGAAGAATATGGTTTTGATATTCCAGATGTGATGAGTGATTGTCAACGGAAGTCAAAGGAAGGGAGAGATGTGAAGACCTGTCGAGTCTGAGGCGCATGTGACTCAGGTACACGGGCAGTGAGCGACGGCCGGGCAGAGGAGGCGCGGAGTCAGACTGGCCCAATCCGGGTACATGGCTAGGAGAGGCAGATGATCCACCAGTCTGTTGACTGGGTTTGACTCAGGTACACGGGCGGCGAGCGATTGCCATGCTGAGGAAGCTGCGGGGTCGGGTCGGCCCAATCCGGGTACCCGGTGCGAAGACGGTGGACGCTTTGTAGTTTCGGCGTAAAACTAACAATCTATCATTAATTCGTTTTTAGGATATTAATATTTAGTTTTTAAGTTTAGAATATTTTTATTTGAGTCAGGTGATTTTTCTAATAATTTTTTAGTAATTTTCGGAATTTATTTTAGAGTCAGTTTATTTACCTGAGGGTAAATTAGTATTTTCATGTATTAGGATTTGCCTATAAATAGGCCCCTATGTCCTTGGGGATAGTTGACTGTTTTTGTGATAGATCAATCTACTACAGTTCAATCTCTTATTTTGGTTTTCATCTTCCACCGAAAAACTTTTCATTTTCTGATCTGAAGTTTCGCCGTCGATTTCCCGCGGCGTTGCAGATTCTGACGCGCGGCGAGCAGGTGCACGCCGTGATAGGCGGGCCCACGGCGTCTGGCCTCCTACGGTACGGAGACTTGGCCCAGGCAAAGACGGTGGCGAACGGCATCCCTGAGCGAAAATTTCCACAGCGAAAAGTTTTTTTTGGTGACGTCGACGGATCTCCTATGGAAGCAAATTACTCCAGCCAGCCTCCTATTTTGGCATGTCCATTTTGCGGGCCCCACAAACTACAAGCCGTGCTACAGCTAGCCGCTAGCTTGTCATCTCCAAGCACGGCGTTGATGCAAGGAAACAAAGAAGATTGATTTTCTGCGGCACGTTCTTCCGGCGAGGAAATTTTTTTTATGCAATTTAGTTTCCTATTTCCTTGGTAGATCAGTTTTAGAGATAATCATCTATTAATTAATTAGCTAAAAATATATTTCGAATTTTAGATGCTATTTTAAACTGTTAAATTTTATTAGTCATCTCGTATTATTATTATACGTATAATCTGCTCATATAAAAGAATAGAAAAATTTATTAGTCGTAGTTATATTTTTATACCTTTTTTTGCAATATTTTCGAGTTAATTTCAAATTAATTTTTTTTATGTTTTATTTATTTAATTAGTATTTTATTTCTAGACTGAAATATAAATATTTCGAGTTTTAATCTAGGTGTTTTATTTACAGTAATATTTTTTTTACTGTCCTTAATATCAATTTTAGGCTAGACAATTGTCATTTCAGTAACTTGCTTTGCTAGTACCAATTGTCTGGTTAAGTTCGCTTGGGTGTTGGGATTAAAATATAGTTTAGCAAGAAATTTTTAGGCGCCCATTCACCCCCCTCTGGTCGCTACTTTCGGTCCTACATAGGGGACCCGACCATTGGGACTCGAAGCTACTATATGGGGGGTCCGGCCGTTGTGGCTCTGAACAACCGTGCGGAGTATCAGGCCACCGTGGCCCGAAGCCTTCGTGTGGAGGGTTCGCCTGCTTCGGTCCGAAGCCACCATTCGATGGTCTTGGACCCTTCGGCTGTTTTATCTTAGCGTGTGGACCTGCTTCCTTGGCCCTCCTCTGATGCTTGTTCAACATCATGTTATATGTTACCTTCGGCCTCTTGCGAGCCTTAGCCGAAGGAGTATTAATGTTCTATTTCCACACTCCTACCTCGGGATTCTTTGGCACGAGTGTGCGAGTGTGTGGTTCTCCAACAATTACATCTTTCCCTTTAGCCAACTCGGCATGTTCTAGCCAAATCAACATCTTCTTTTCGCCGAGGTCGATGACGTTGACTGGAAAAGGATCTTTATCCAGCTTCATCTTCGGATCATGGTCTATCTTCAATCGTCCTTCTTCTATGGCCTATTGTATCTGCCATCGAAAAACATTGCAATCATTAGTATTATGCAAATGTGAATCATGCCACTTACAGTATGGATGCTTCTTTAACTCATCGGCAGGTGGAATGACTTGACCCTTAGGTAACCTGAGAAGCTGACTTTTTAAGAGAAAATCAAATATTTTATCACATTTAGTTATATCAAATGAGTACTTGACCTCACTAAGTCGATTCTTTGTGGGGGACGGTCGTAACTCGGAGCAGGTGACAGGTTTATTCTTAGCGTTCCACACCCATTCAGCTGCATACATATCGGTTGAGTCCTCCTCCTCCGATTCTTCCTTGTCAGAACATTCCATGATGTGGATTTCAGCCCTAGGCTTGCTAAATGTCTTAATAAATTTCTTATCCTTGGCTCGGCCTTCTTGGACCAGAGCCTGCTGTAGAACTTGGCTAACTTCTAAGAAGTTTTGGTTGTCTAACCTCTCTTTAATTTCGGAACGCAACCCGTTAAAAGCTAATTCCGCCAAGTTTTGGTTGGCTAACAGGGCAGCCGGACTGTCATGGAGTACCTCCATGAGTTCAACCGTCTGGCACGCTACGCACCAGAAGAGGTGCGAACCGACGCCCTCCGCCAGGCCAAGTTCCTCCGGGGACTTAAAGATGAGTTGTCCATCCAGCTCGTCGCCACCGACTACGCCGATTTCCAACGGCTAGTGAATAAAGCGCTCATCCAAGAGATTGAGCAAAATAAGTTGGACCTCAAGAAGAGGAAGATGATCGCCTTCAAGCATCAATAGGCGAATTCCCAGAGGCCCCGCTTTGTTCCTCCACCACCAGCGCCCGCCTACCATCCACGGCCCGCCTAAGGCCGCCTCATGCCACCGGTGGATCCAACGCTAGGCATCCCCGCCCCGCTCCACCAGCTCCGGCCGCTCAGCCAACGCCCGCCGCCAAGGCCCCGATCTTGAAGGATCGCCAAGGGAGGCCGGTCATCTGCTTCAACTGCCGGAAGGAAGGGCACTATTCGCACCAGTGTCCTCACCCCAAGTAGCCCCAAGGCGCGGCACCCAACCAGGCGGTTCGTGCCCGCGTGAATCACATCAGCGCGGAGGAAGCTCAGGAGGATCTCAAAGTCATACTCGGTATGTTTACCGCAAATTCCGTAACAGCTATGATTTTATTTGACTCTAGAGCAACACATTCTTTCATCTCGGAAGACTTTGTGAAAACCCACAACTTGGACGTGCTCCCTCTATCCGTCCCCATGATGATTGCCACTCCAGGCAATAGAACCTTAGCCCACTTATACAGTCCTAAGGTTAAGATAGAGATCCAAGGAATATTGTTCTGGGCCGAGCCAGTCCTCATAAAGTGCACTAGACTCGACCTCATCCTAGGGATGGACTGGTTGATGAAGCACAAGGGAGCGATCAACTGTGCCAACAAGTCTGTCACAGTGACCAACCCTAAAGGCGAAGTCGTCACCTTTCGAATGACTGGTCGCAAACCACCCAAAGCATCCGTCCATTCGCTAGCCCTTGAAGAAGTGCCCATAGTCAAGGAGTTCATGGACGTCTTCCCTGAGGAGCTACCAGGAATGCCTCCCAAGTGGGACATCGAATTCAGAATCGAACTTGTCCTTGGGACCACTCCAATCTCCAAGCACCCATATCGGATGGCCGCCAATGAATTAGCCGAGGTCAAGAGCAACATCGAAGACCTAGAGCAGAAAGGGTACATCCGACCGAGTACCTCACCTTGGGGTGCAGTGGTCATCTTTGCCATGAAAAAGGACAATACTAAAAGGATGTGCGTGGACTATAGAGCCTTGAACGACGTAACCATCAAGAACAAGTACCCATTTCCTCGGATCGATGACCTGTTCAATCAACTGAAGGGATCCTCGGTGTTTTCCAAGATTGACCTCAGGTCAGGTTATCACCAGTTGAGGATTAGGGAAGAGGACATACCCAAGACTGCCTTCACCTCCCGCTATGGACTCTACGAGTATACTGTGATGTCGTTCGGACTCACGAATGCCCTGACCTTTTTCATGAACATGATGAACAATGTTTTCATGGAATTCTTGGATAAGTTCATCGTGGTATTCATCGACGATATCCTCGTATACTCCAAGACCAAGGAAGAGCACGAAACTCACCTCCGTTTGACCCTCGGAAAGCTAAGGGAACAAAAATTGTACGCCAAATACAACAAGTGTGAATTTTGGTCGTCTGAGGTGAAGTTCCTCGGTCATGTCATATCTGCTGGAGGAATAGCAGTGGACCCATCCACCGTGGAAGCGGTAACCAACTAGTTGCAGCCCATGACTGTGACCGAGATCCAGAGTTTCTTGGATTGGCCGAATACTACCGCCGGTTCATCGAGAATTTTTCGAAGATCGCCAAGCCTATGACCAGACTGCTACAGAAAGAAGTGAAGTTTGAATGGGCCCCAGATTGTGAAGAAAACTTCCAAACCCTCAAGAAGAAGCTCGTGTCAGCCCCAATCCTGACCCTGCCAGACATCCAGAAAGACTTCCACGTCTACTGCGATGCTTCTCGCCAAGGTTTGGGATGTGTCTTGATGCAAGATGGGAAGGTGATATCCTACGCCTCCCGACAGCTGAGACCGCATGAGCTGAACTACCCAACCCATGACATGGAGTTAGCAGCCGTGGTTCATGCCTTAAAGATATGGAGACATTACCTTGTGGGGCATCGGTGTGAGGTCTTCACCGACAACAAGAGCCTCAAGTACATATTCACCGAACCGGACCTGAATCTCAGACAAAGAAGGTAGTTGGAGCTTATCAAGGATTATGACTTGGGCATCCATTATCATCCAGGCAAGGCCAATGTGGTGGCAGACACTCTTAGTGGAAAAGGGTACTGCAATGCCATCATGATTTAGGACCAGGCCCCTTTGCTATACAAGGAGATGGAAAGGCTGAATTTAGGGATCACCACCAGAGCGTACCTCGCTGCCTTGGAGTCTAGGCCTGTCTTAATAAACCAGATCCGAGAAAAGTAGAAGGAAGACCCGGACATCTTGGAGATCCAGTAGAACATCCGACAGAAGAGCTACGCCGATAACCGTCGAAGAGACCTAACCTTTGAGGAGGGTGATTATGTCTGCCTCCGAGTCACTCCCCTCCGTGGCACTCAAAGGTTTAACATGAAAGGCAAGCTAGCACCCCGCTACGTCGGACCTTTTCAGATCCTCGGACGGCAAGGAGAAGTGGCATATCAACTTGAGCTGCCTCCATCATTGGCAGGAGTTCACGATGTGTTCCATGTCTCTCAGTTGAAGAAGTGTCTTCGTGTGCCCACCGAGCAAGCCGATCTTCAACAACTCAATGTCCAAGAAGATTTGACCTACATCGAGAAACCCATCAAAATCTTGGAAACCAAGGAGAGGGTAACCATGAGCCGTGTGGTTCGCATCTGCAAGGTTCAATGGGACAACCACCCCGCCGAAGAAGCCACGTGCGAAAAGGAAGACGAACTAAAAGCCCAATACCCTAAACTGTTCGAGTAGCGATCCAATCTCGAGGATAAGATTCTTTGTAAGGGGATAGGTTTGTAACACCCCAAATTTTCAAAGGAATAAAAATATTATTTAATCCAATTTCCTGGAATTATTTATTTTGGAAATACCCTTAATACCCTCCTTAACCTTTTTGAACTAGAACCTAGGTGAAATGACCAAACCAGGGGCTAGAAAAATTTGTATATGATCCCAAGGCCAAGAGATATTTTTGAGAATTTTTACAAATTTTTATCAACCTTGGAAATAGCCCTAATATTTTAATCAATTTTCTGTGATTATTTTTAATCAAAAATTTATTTAAACAGTAACGGGCTCTCCCCTTTTTTCCCTCTCTCTCGGCCAGCCCAGCCCATTATCCCCGCGCGCGCCATCTGACCAGTGGACCCCACCCTTCAGCGACCCCCCTCTCTCCACGCCCACGCACCCGATAGCCCGGCCCCACCTGTCGGCACCAACCCTCTCTCGGCCGAGCCCGACCCCACCCATCAGCCTCGCCCTCAGTCGCGCCCGCGCCCGCTGCCCGGTGGACCCCACCTGTCAGGACTATCGTCCACCTCGCGCCACAACCCCTAACTCCGCCGGCCAAAGACCTCGCGTCGAATCCGCTCGCCGGCTCCCCCTCACGTTAAACCGACGCCGGCATTCAATTCCCCGAGGCCCGCCAGCCATTTAAACGCATTAAGGCACGCGTTTAAGCCCCCAGATCACGAGACTATGCATGGCAAAACCTCGCCGGCGAGTAAATACCCCCCCTCAGCCTTCAATGCATGCGATCCCCTCTGACCCTCACCTGCGCCTCTATTTAAACCCCTAGCCTCCACCGCGTTCAACCCCCACGCTCTCGCAGTCCAGAACCGAACAGAACGCCCGCAATTCGATTTTATCACACATCTCCGGCTTCACCTCTGGCCACTACTCGTCGCCGCCTCGGACCACCTCCGTCCACGCCATCGCCAACGTCGTGACCGTCGCTGACCTCCCGACCTCGGCCACGCCTCCATTGGCCAAGAAGACCGTAGGATCGCCGTCGCCGTCGAGCACCCGAAGAGCCCTCCTCGTCTACCCTCACAACTGGTCATCGTCTGTCATCCTTCATCGCCGTCGAAGGTACGATCGTGACCGCCGTAGCCTCCTCTTTCCATTTTCGCATAGAACTAGGGGCTAGCCCCCTTGCTGGAGCCGTCGCCACCGCACCCGAGCCCCGCCATCGCCAGAGACGAAGGGGGGTAAAAAGCCCCTTAGCGCGTGTCGTGCCGAATTTAATCATGGATGCACGATCGCGATCAGAGCGCTCTGATTAAAGCCCTATGGGATTTAATCTCCGCCCTTGATCCGGTCAAAGGGGTACCAAGACATCTGAGCCGTGATCGCTTTTTAAAACCGTGACTCAATCTCGTGCGTCCACGTTGTATCCTTTCGCGCGTTTTAATCGTGGTTGTCCAAAATCACTTAACCCTCCCGCCTCGTGCCTGGCCGCCAGATCTAGATCCAACAGCTTTGGATCAACCGGTCCACACGCACAGTGCGCGGGTTCACCGTGAGCCTGGCTCACCGTGGACCCGAGGCGATTTTTAAATTTAAATTAAATTCCAGAAACTGTTTTAAACATTGTAAAATTCATATCTGGTGTATTTGAACTCCAAAAATTATCATTTCAATTTCAGAAATTTTGTAATTTTATTCTCTACACGTTAGTACAATAAAAACAGTATGTTTACTTTGAATATTTCATCCTTATTTATTAAAGTATTCAAATGCCCTTATGTTAAAATACAAACTTTATTATTTAAATTTCAATAAAGTTTAGATTTAGTCATTCCCTGTTAAAATAATGAATCCACTAAGTTTTCTCTGAACCTTTCATTTTAAATTAATTAGAAAGATTAAGATGAGGTTATTCACCATTAAAAATCCCTTTTACAAAGGACCATATTTCAATATATCTCATCTTAAAACTATTCATAAAAAGGATTTCAGAAACTTAGCAACTTGCTTTCTTTAAACTAAATAAATCAAAGCCTATATGTTTGTTACGTGATTTTAGATTATTTAAATTGAATGTTGTATTTATTTCATTGTATTTATATTGGAAAGACTACGACGCCGCCGAGGAACCGGAATACTTCCCGGAAGTCCCTCCCTCACCTTTTGCTGAACAAGGTAAGTCACCAAACCAATCTTTTGAGCATATTGAACCCATGTTTTATTAAACTATCACTAAAACACATAGGCTATACATACATTAGTCCAAGGAAAACCCTGACAATATATTTATTTAGGATCCCCTGACCTTGATGTGCAACCCAAGCCATGCTATCTCGCCTAACCCAAGCCAAGCATCATGTCTTGGAGTGCCTTTAACTTTGCCTCGATTTCTGCTCGGTTTTCTGCGGGGATATCTTAAAGTGTTTGTGCCAAGATGTTGCAGTTGTCGATATCCATGCCTCCTATTGTGTCCATCGGTGGTGTAGACATAGTAGTCGATGTAGATGTATCGGTAGCCGATGTAGATGTACTGGTCATGTTGGCGGAGCCTTTCCCAGCGAAGTTGCCAAAAAGTGTGTTGACACGAAAACGTGCCCCCGCACTTGGGTCAGTTCGACGATCCAAAAGTGTATGAATACTTAGGAACAATCCTAAGAGTGACGTGGCACCGACGTCGCATTCCGACTACCCTTAACCGTGATAAGGGAGGTGGAGTCGCCAGGCAACCAGATTACACAAAATAATCCAATTAGCCGAAAGAAATAGATTAAACAGAATAAAATCAGCAAACCAGTCGGAGCCCGTCTAGTTCGAAGTCTGGTGTGAAGGGTCACCGAAGTGTACCTTCGGTGTCTGGTGCAAAGTGCTTCCGCCGGAGGGTGCTTCGGCGTTCAGACCGATCCGGCCGAAGATGGACTCCGAACGGATCTGGACGCGGTGATCACCTCCAAACAACGGGGTTTAGCGTGAGATCTCCGATACAGCAAACTACAGAATAATGACGCGAGGGCCACTCGCTGAGCGTGACTTCTTCCAGTGCGGAGTATGATCGTGACGAAGCCTATTGCGATGAAGTATGCTGGCGAAGCCTGTTGCCGGAGCCAGCAGTACCGCCGAAGGTTGTCCTGGGGACCTCCGAAACCAATCTCTTAGCTCTGGACACCTCCGACGAAGTGGCTCCGAATGTGCGAACCCGGAAAAAAGATAATTCGAAGTATCAATTCGGCCTGAGGACTGAATTTTGCTAAGTGTTGCACTAGTAGCGAAGGTAGCAATCTAGTACGCAGATTAGCGGATACTTCACAGGCGAAGTAACAAGGCGATAGCAATCTATTGTGTAGATTAACAGATACTTCACAAGCGAAGCAACAAGGGTTACCACTGTTCCGTAGTGGCCAGCGGAGGGCTTCCAGGCAAACCCATGAAGAGGGACATGAAAATAAAGGTAAAGTAAATACGATCAAAGCATGGGGCTTTGGTTTGGTTTGAGTTGAGGGTGCCTCTACGCAAGCCTTGCCTCTCTATTTATAGGGTCTTAATCCCTAATCTAATCTGCTATTAATCCGGCCAGATAGAGATAAAGATTGAGCTAGAAACGCATACAATTCTACCTCTACCGAAGTGGACTTCGTCTAGGACCGACGAGGCCTGCTTCTCGGGCCAAAGCTTCGGTGGCGTGTGCCTCCGAAGGCTTCTCGGCCGAAGCCCATGGGCTGGCTAGAGGCTTTCGGAGCACACATCTCAACGGACGTTGGCCCTGTAGGGCTTCAGACAGACCCTGGACATTTGTATTTTCGGCCCAAATCACCAAAATTGATATTTTGACGATCTAGCCATTAATGCCATTTTTTGCTATCAACAGATGACAAGTCCCCAAACAATAAATATGTATCTAATTAGCTAGTTTCAATACACACAATCAACCACAACAAAACTATTCTTTTAGTGCATCGCCACCCTTGGATTCCTAAGGTTAATCCTTGCAGGGCTTGGCACTCAGAACCGAGCTGCATCATTCCGATCTCCGGCGAAGAGGTGAGTGCCGCCACCCCAACGATCGTGTCAACTAGGTCAGTGTTCATCAAGGCTACATCATATCGATCTCTTGAGGCATCGACTCGGTCAGCACGATCGCTGATTTATCTCGGTGTATTTGCTAGGTCTAAGGCTGCATCACTTTGATATCTAAGATTGATGTGAGTTAGGTGTTGTAGTTAAAGGCTTCATCGGTTAGGTCCGACATCTCGTTCTATTGTATTTGGTTCATGTTGTATACTATTCATCTAAATAAAGTATGACCGATGCGTTGAAGTGTTATTGGTTTCTCGTAGTTAGCAACTGCCTTGTTATGTCCGATCTTGCTATTATGATGCTTTGGTGACATGGATACATTGTTTGGTATGCTAAGTTTAATTTCTGTTGGAGTATAAGCTAATAGGTTATCTTTAATTCCACGTCACATTCTACCTGCATTTGGGAGGTACTCAGCCCGGTAGCGCTGCTATGTTCATCGGCCCTATGGCCGATCGGCACGTTTACTCATGATTGTTTTATCCTCACCACAGTCGTCAGCTCGGTAGCCGGTTAGCTTTGATACTAACGTCATTTTCTTTGGTTCCTTATCAGTTACAAGGTCAAATTGATTGGCACGCTCAGAACCCTTTTTTAAGATTGTAGGACCTGCACTGGAGTTAAGCAGACCTCCCAAGCCATGCATGTGACCAAAAAGACAACAACAGAGAGGAAGAAGGTATTTTTCTTGATTGTAACCTCATTCAAGGCTCTATAATCCACACACATTCTCTTGGAGTTTTCTTTCTTCTCTACGAAGATCACTAATGAATAGGGTAGGGGTTCTACATCCATTCCATATTTTTCCACAAAACTTTTTTATACGAAAGAATGAGTTGCACCAGAATTAAATAGTATTGTTGCAAGTATTTAGTTAATAGGGAATCTACCCAATACTACATCAGGGGCAACTTGAGCTTATTTTATTGTCACCTGATTCACTCTTGCCTTGACTTGACCAATGAGGGCTTGTGCGAGGGCTATTGTTGCTCTATTCTGGTGCTTGGGCTTTGGGCACCTGTCAGAATAGTGACTAGGCTTGTAGCAATTGAAGCGCACTACTAGCTTTTCATTCTTATTCTTCAAACGAACTTGATTAGCACTAGTGACTTGAGTAGGGTGAGGTCTGACTTAATAAGGGTGAGGTGCACTAGGGGAGTATATATGCTTGAGGTACACAACTAGTGTTTCCACTCCCACTAGCACTATAGAATTGACGAGTGTGATTAGCTTGAGCATTAGGTCCTCCTAACTTTTATTGATATAGCACCATCATGAAACGAGGATTATGATTGTTCGACTACTAGTTCTACACCATCCCATACTTCTTCAACTCCTTCCTATTATGTTGATCCCCTTGACAAATCGACTTATCAACCAACTTCTAAAAATCGGCATAATCTCTAGAAATTAAATGAACGACCAACTCATCATTCGACCACCAAGAAACTTCAACCGACGTTCAACATCTGACTCTACATCTTTAGAGTTGTAACGGGCCATGTGATTAAACTCATGTAGATATTCAGTGAAAGAACAATTATCTTGCTTGATGGCATGAAATTCCGGCTTCTTTAGAGCGACTAGTCCATTACGAACATGGGTCTTCCTGAAATGACCTAAAAAATCTGCCCAAGCAATCTCAGTTCCATCAACTCTATTTTCCTTAAAGTCACTCTACCATTCTTTCGCTGGACCTTAAAGTTAGTGGGAAGCAAAAGAAACCTTCTCCTGATCAGTGCATTGCATAACTTCTAACTTCTTCTCAGTAGTGAATAGCTAATCACTAGCCATGAGCTAGTAGTGATAGAGAAAATGGGTAGCCTCACATGTAAAAACTCTAACAACTTAATCATCTTGGTCATCAACAAAGCCATAAGCTAGTTTTTATTGGCAAGCACATGTGCCAAGGTAGGGTTCTCTAGCATTGTAGGCAAGAGATGGAGCTACTACTACTACTGATACTATACATTGTTGGCTCCAGTAGATCATTCATTCCATCCTAAGAATTGATGTGGTGAGTCTGCACCAACTTGCTGAAGAGAACCAATGAAAGAAGGGATAGGTGGAATTTAGAAAGAGAAGAGAGAAAAGAGAAATGAAATCATTTGTACTGATTTGAAATTTGTGGCCATTCTTTGGAAAGTGGAGAATCATTTCTAGAAAGACCTAAGTTTTGTCTTAGTGAAAGTAAGGAAAAAGTCTTTAGAGTAGACGATTTTTATTAGACTCCAAAAGAAAGACTCCTATGTGTGGATGTATCACAAAAGGTCGATACAAAGCACACACTATATACGTTCAAAAATAACAAGCATTAAACCTAAGCAAGACAAATGCCTAAGACAACATACTAAGGGTACATAAGGATACAAAGGGCTAGGCTCCTCTGAAGCTAGATAAAAAGAAAATTTTGGTTGTTCCATATCACTCTCCTCCATGACTCCATCATGCTCATCATCATCACCCTCGTCACTTTCAATGACAATGATCACCGTTTTCCTAGGCAACAACTGAACACACTTCCTTGCAGTACAGTGGATCCTCGTGTTGGGATATGGGGAGGCTATGCTAGCCTGCATTTTAAATTTTAAACCCTTAACCCAAGAACCATGCACGTGAGGAATCATAGATCGTTACCTTTCTAACGCGGGATGTGCTAGTGTAGTGGAAGAAGTTCTTGAGGAAGCACGTCCTCACTCAACCTCGCCTTGCTCCGTCTGTTCGCTGACGATCATGTCGATGAAGCCTGGTGATCTCCACATGAAGAAGATGATGAACACCGCTATTCGAGTAGCGCCTCGATGGATTCCACACGTACAGGGATGAGATTATCTCACGCCGGTGTGCTAGCATCGATCGTGAAATTTGGGGAAAACCGATATCAACTCTTAAGACGGAAGGGAGAGGAAAGGTGTGTTGGCTAGGGTTCTAGCAATGGGAACAACCACTCCACGATCTCCATCATCCTCTCTTTATATAGTGCTAGGCCCTAGGCCCTAATCCGCATTAAATCCAAATAGATCTAATATGTTTTGTCTAGACCGGAACTTCATGTTCACAACCAGAACTTCCGGTTTCATTGTTCTATATCAAATTAATTATAGATTGGAACTTCCGGTATACAACCGAAACTTCTGATTTGGACGTTCTATATTTGAACCAGAACTTCCGGTTTGTAACTAGAACTTCCAATTTAACGTTCTATTTCCGATTTAATTCAACCCGAAACTTCTAGTTCATCTAGAAAACAAATTTTTGGGTCTGGTCCAACCAGAATTCCAGTAGCTCCCGAATCCCAAAACTTTCGGTTCGCAATCGGAACTTCCAGTTCTCTTAGAATTGTCTTGGGCACAATTCCTTCACCTCAGACCTCCTAGTGGTGACTCTCCTTTCAATGAAGCAACTTCCTTGCACAATGCATCCACTTGATTCTACAACTGACAGATGGTTTGTTGGTTCCGATTCACTTGCTCGTGTGCTCCAATGAGTACATCCTTGTGACAATCATCCATTGCCTTCAGCATATTCATCATCCTGACCAATGGGTGGGTACTCTGTATAATCATCACAATGAGTCTTACTCGGATGGTACCTGTACTCAAAAATAGACAATTTGGCTGCAAAGCAATCCCAAAGCTCTCCAATAGTATCATAAGCAGCTTCCTGGCAAGCATGATAAAAATTCCTTTTGCTTCTACTATCATTGGTGAGATAGCCTCTCTTTCACTCATGATAGAAATAGCCACCTCTACAATCTAGGGGAAACTGACTTGACTTGGCCATAGGTGAGAACCTCCTGATATCCACAGAAAATTGCCATATGCCTCAACTCCTTGACAAAACCATTCATCCTGAAGCACCTTCAGGGCTAGGATACCTCAACAGACATATAAAAAGAATTAATTAAAATAAAATCAGCATCACTTTTCTAGAAAAAGAAGCACCCTTTTGAAGAAAGAAGACAAGAAGAGAGAAGTACTATAATTAGAAAATAGTTTTCAGCTCATAAGGTTAAACCATTTAGCTATTCCTATAGTCAAGGTAGCTACGATACAAACTTTTTATGCCTAGAAATTCCAACCACTTCCTTATGTTTTATTGTGTGGAATGTCCCTCATCCATGAATTAGCCAAGGCACAAAATAGACAATTTATTAGACATTGAAAGCATTATTGTTCATGATGAAATATATAAATTACTTATTACAAAGGTGGCATTTGAACCTTAGAGTAATAATGACAAACATAAATAACTCCTAAATAACTTTATTTACACAATGGTGACTCTGCTCCATGGGCAGATTTCACTAGGCCTATCTCAAAAGGAACCACCTTCATCTTCGCTGACAAACTCCTCTTCTAATGGCGAGGGAATGCAAGGGTGATTATTTTGAATACTTTTTGAGCCATCAAGGTGGAAAAGTTATAATGCATATAGATACACAGGATGATAGAATAGGGTTTGTTTGCATAAATAGAGCAATAAAGAGAGAATTTAATGGGTAGTTCTAATTAAGTTGGACCCATAAAAGTAATATTAATCTATTTACTGAATAACTCTTACCTAGAGTCATCATGCCCAAAAACCAACCAAATCGCTCCAAACCATAGCTAATCAAGTTGAACACGAAGTGAAACAAGTTAATAAGAAACAATGGGACTATCATGAGTGACGTTGCATTGTTACCCTTAAACGTGAGCATGACTATTTGAATAGTTTTACTCTAATCAGAGGTGCTATCATCATGTGCCTCAATACCACATAGATCTTATAAGCTTCACACCAGAGGAACCATCTTCTGTATATACCCCTGGCGCTCCCTATCCGAATAACAAAGACTTACACTAGTGTAGGGATATTGTCCATCTCGATGCTTCACCTAGGATCTCTAGGCTTCTGGTCAAACAATTACCCATGTTGGCTCCTTTGATGAGAACGAGTTTAAGTGCCAAAGGGGCCCATGAACCGGTCCTTAAAATGTTATGAGTATAACTAACAGAACCATAGACAATGTACTCAAAACCCACCTTAATCAAATTTTAGTAACATTTAATTCATGAACCAGATCAATATTCAACTAGTAATCATAAGCCAACATTAACATGTAAGTGTTATTAAACAACATGATGAAATGCGATACTAGTTTGTAAGTAGGGCTAAGCAATCCTAATCATCCAAAAAAATCATAGTAATGGTTCATACTAGTCAAATTAAATAATCCCTAGGTAAATAAGGAATATGTAAATAACAACAAGAGGCAATACAAGCAGAGTAATATCCCAATCCTAGTGAGATTCTAAAATAATATGCAATTTTCAAAGAATAATAGCTTTCAAATAATGTGAGAAAAAGTAATCAAACCGGCCAAAACAGGGTCGGTTCAACCGAAGGGTCCTGGCGGTTAGATTGGCCAAGGTATGTTGGTCAGACCGAAGCTATAGCACAGGTCAGACTAGCGGTGCGAAGTGTTCGGCCAAAGAGGACTTCGGCACACGGTGCAAAGGGGTAGCTTCTACCCTCAGGTCGGTCAAACTACTGATGGTCGAAGGGGTCTTGAAGGGCTCTGGTGCGAAGTTGTCGCCGGCATGAAGAGACCCTCGATGCGAAGGGGTCGGTCAGACTGCATGTTCAACCTCAGTCAGACTGAAGGCTTCGGCACGAGGCACTCTAGCGCAACGTGCTCCGACGAGAGTCTCCGGTGCGTGTGATCTGGTCAGACCGGACTTGTACTACCTATTGGACCGAGGCATGCTGACACATCAGATGACCGCATGGCATGGTCTAGTTAGACTAGAGGGGTGCCACCGGTCAGACCGACAACCTCCGATGGTTGTCCTCTGGACTCCGGCGACCGTCTCGACTGTGATGGATAGATTTGAAACACTTGGGGATGAAAATTGGATGAAAACACTGCAAAAAAACCAAGAGATCAAAGGAATTCGGCCAAGAGACCGAATTACCAATAGAAACCAAATAAACCGATAAAAATTCATTACGTGGATGAAATGGACGATTCACAAGCGAACCGACAAGGAATTACCATGATTAGGATGCGGCGGACGTGTGGTTTTCAGCACAAACAAGCAAAGATGTACGTGCTAAATTGAACCTAGGGCAAGAAAGTAAATTGAAAAGTAAAGGTACAATTCAAGGTAATAATAGATTGGATCTATTAAGGTTTTTTAGGGGGGGCGGGTCTCCTTGAATCGGCCTTGCCTCTATTTATAGAGGTTAGGCATGATGTGCCTGGGTGTAATCTGAGTTAGACACGAGTTCCAAGTCATTAAAATTAATTAGGGATAAAAAATAGCCTTGAAATCATCTAATTGGACTCGGACTCAGGTTAGGCCGGTCTGACTGGGTCTACTTGGCCGGTTGGACCAGCCTTTGACAGGTCTTAGCATATTTTTGGTTAAATTACCAAAAAGTGATATTTTGACAATTTTGACCATTAATGCCATTTTTTGCTATCAACACATGCCCCCTCCATTTTGGCAAACTTTGGTGAGCCAAAAGCACAACGAAATAAGGGCGATTTTCTTCATATCGACCTTTCGACACTTCAAGCATTTTTCCACATACTTGGGAAATACTTTTTCAAATACCTACCATTCAAAGCTCTGCGAAATCGCTCTCCTTGCATAGACTCTAGCAAATATGCATTACCTAGAGCAATTTCAACAATTTTAAAAGGACCTTCCCAACTACGCGACCATTTACCAAACTTTGGGCTTGAGAAACCAAGGGTTGGTTTCGGTATTTTGTGATGAGTGATTGACTGGATTTTACCCTCTGTTCGAAGGGTACCTCCGAAGGGGCTTCGGAGGTGGTTCTCCGAAGGGTGTTCGGAGGTGTTTGCTTGCTGCAGCTGCGCAGCAGAGTGTGCCTGTCGGAGGGGTCCGACAGTACACGATGACTGGGTTCGTACCGATGGCCTCGGTACTTTGGGCGGTACACCGGAGTGTGTACCGGAGGTTGTTAACCCGGAGAGGTCTCCGGAGTACTGGATACACTTGTTTGCTTTTCTGTGGTGCGCAGGGACTTCGGAGGCGACGGACAGGGTTCGAGCCGGGTGAACCTGGGTCAAGCGGGAGGCTTGATGCCAGGGGAGTGAGGAGCTCCGTCACGGTGGCTGCGAAGGTGGTCCGGGTCGGTCCTCGGGTCGAGGCGTGCCAGGTGAAGGCAGAGAGTGCGGAGCGTGGCTCCGGCTGAAGGTACTCCAAGACAAAGTCCTCAGAGGTGAGGCACTTCGAAGGTACTCCGAATGGAGTGACTTCGGAGTTGGTGGAACAAGTCCTCTGCGGAGGCAAGGAGTTCGAAGTGTGCTCCGGAAGGAGACATTCGAAGGTGCCCGACGAAGGTCTCAGAAGTCGAGGCGCATCGAAGGCATGGTCCGGGTGAGGCTCGTCGAGGAGTGTGCTCGGGAAGAGGCACTGCGACGAAGTGCTCATGGAATGCTTCATGCGGAGGCCTTGGACGAAGGAGGGACTTCGAAGGGTGGAACTCCAAAGGTGGGGCTTCGGAGTGAGGTTGACTTGAGGTGCTTCGGCCATGCATGGCTTCGGTACACGGACGGACGGTGTTCGAGCTCGGAGTAGCTGCGAAGCCGTGGTGATCCACTCCGGAGGTGGTGGTGCGAAGGCCCAAGGGCTTTGACGGCTTCGGCTCAAAACCGTCACTATATCGAAGGACATCTTCGGCGGAGCGAAGGCCAACAGGCTGCAGGCTTCTCGCCGAAGCTACCGCACCCTCCGGTGCGAAGGGAGGTTCCAGAAGTCAACACTGTAAAGGCTGACACTGTCTGTTCTGAAAAAGGCTGACACTGTCCCCTCTGCAGCTGACAGAGAAGCCTCCAAAATAAAGGTGGACTACCTTTTGTACCCCTTAGTTCTGTAGAAACAAATCTGTTGTAAACCCTAGGGGTAATGTAGTCACTTCCTTAGGATGAAGCCGTGGGCTATAAATATGGGGGCTCGGTAGGTAACATTTAACACTTTGAGCATTTACTGTTGAGCTCCTGTACACAGACCTTGCTGGTTTTTCATCCAGAGTTCAATACATTTTGTGTTCCTTGTTCAAAGCGGCGAAGCCCTGCTTCTGTGTGCTTTTGCTTGAGCTCGCTTTGCATACCTCGCTAGTTTTTAGTTCACCGAAGCCTGTCTTGGCGAAGGGTGTTTTTCTTGCGAAGTGTGTTTTTTCAGTGTGCTGTCGCTCTGCGTAACACGAGGCAAGACCTCGCTGCTTACTAGCGAAGCCCTGATCATTTCCCGTAGTGCTTCTTGTGTCGAAGCCCTTAGCGTGGTCCGTTTTGTGTGCGTGTAGACCTTCGCGTACGAAGCCCAGCACCAGTTGCTGCCGCCAAGTACTTGGTCGAAGTTCTCAGAGGGCTGTCCACTCTTGCGAAGGGTGAAGTGCGAAGCCTGCTCGAAGCACCCTGTGTGCGGAGCCTGCACTGACTTAGCAGAGTAGATTTTCGAGGGTTGTTAGTGGAGCGAAGTCTTCTTGGCTTCGAACTTTTGCTCCTGCGAAGCCTGTGTTCGGAGTTGTCGAAGTACCTCCGAACCAAACCTTCGAAGGTTGTGTTCGAAGCCTGTTCCGCAGAAGACAGAACAGAACCGAAGGCTAGGTTTTTAGACCGAAATTTTGAAAGCTCCCATTCACCCCCCCTCTGGTCGCCGTTTCCGGTCCAACAATTGGTATCAGAGCAGGTTAAGATCACCAGTTGACCTTAACCGGTTTTGTGATCTGTTGGCGACATGGATAGAGGCAGTAAAATTCCTCTGTTCGATGGGACTGATTTTGCATACTGGAAGGTGCGCATGGAGGCTTACTTGTTAAGCCAAGGAAATGCAATTTGGGAGATTGTGGACTCACAATACTCCATCCCTGATACCCGCACCACTCAAACCGAAAAAGATCAGTATATTGCCAACTCGAAGGCAAGGAACATATTGTTCATTGGTTTGAGTCGGAGTGAGTTTGATAGGGTACAGCACCTTAGGACTGCTAGGGAAATTTGGACAACACTCACTGTCTTTCATGAGGGCTCTGCACAGATTAAGGCCAGGCGTCAAAGCACCTACAACCAACAGTATCAGCTGTTTGTGCAGGCACCTGGTGAATCTATAGATGCCATGTTTTCTCGCTTTGATGCGATAGTGAGTAACTTGCGATCCAACGGGACGCTTGCTTACAGTGATCACGATAGGGCTATCAAGCTTCTCTATGCTCTTGACCGTAGCATATGGGAGGTGAAGATATCCAGCATTGAGGAGTCCACAGGCTATGACACATTGACCTGTGATGAACTCTTTAGCAAGCTGAAGTCCACAGAGATTGCCAAGGCATCTCTTGCTGTGCACAGAAGCTCTTTGCCACAACCATTGGCATTGGTTTCGAGCACTAGCCATGGCACCACTGCAGAACCAAGCACATCAGGCACTTGTGTTCTTGTAGATGGTTTTGCTTTGTCCTCCCTGGTCTCCGTCACAAAGGAGCAGGTGGACACTCTAGCTGATGATGAGCTTGCTCTCATTGCCCGGAGGTTCACCCGCTTTCATCATGAGAGACGGGATCAGAGGAGAAGTGGTTTTAGTGGCTGCTATGAATGTGGCGACACCTCTCACATTAAGGCCAATTGCCCCAAGGTCAAGAAGAGAGATGAGAGTGACCGCCCCAAATTCCACAAAAAGGAGAGGAAGCCCTTTGTAAAGGGCAAGCGCGGCAAGATGGCTAAGAAAGTAGCCAAGGCCGCTTCCAGAGCCTTTGTTGCTGCTCTCAGCGACATCGACACTTCCTCAACTGAGGAGTCGAGCTCTGAGGAAGAGGAGTCCCCAAGGAAGGAGGACAAGAAGGACAAAAAGGGACGTGACTTCACCGGCCTTTGTTTCATGGCCGACAGCGATCACAGCGGCGATGAGCTTGACTCATCTGAGGTAAACCTATCATCTGACCAGCTTCTAATTAAATTAGATGAGCTGAATGAAGTAGTACTAGGTCAGGATAGATTACTTGTGCAAGCCGCTAGAGAAAGAAAAGACCTTAGACTTAGGCTAGAAAATGTTTCTACTGAATATGCCTTGCTTAAGTCTAAATTTGATGATGCTGAATGTGAATCATGTTCTGTTGTCATGAGTGAGCTTGCTCAGTTGCGTTCTGTTCATGCTCAAACTCTTTCTGAGCTTGAGACTGCACAGAAGCAGCTTTTGGAGGTGGAGTCTAGACCTCATGAAGTCATTGATTGCATGAACTGTTCTTTATTGCGCGATAGCATTAATTTACGTGATAAGCATGTTCATGATTTGGAGGCTAGATTGGAGAGGGCCGGTAGTTCTAAGGATGTGCAGCCTGTGTGTGACACATGCATTACCCTTAAGGACCAGCTAGGCACTGTTAGAGAGCGAGCTGAAAACCTCATGTCCGAAAATGAATACCTTCTTTCTGTGGTGAACAAATGCACTGAGGGAAAGGGTAGGATGGATTTGCTCTTGGCCAAGACCAAGTTGTGTGCTGACAGAGCCGAGGTAGCTCTAGGTTTGGGTTTTGAGAGGATAGCTTCAGACAGTAAAACCAAAACTGTTTTTACCTCTCCCACCACCCTAGAGAAAGAGAGAGCTCTGTTGGACACTCCATCAGCCAAAAAGCCTACCCATCCACCAAAGAAAACCACTCCTCCTATCAAGAAAAATCCTCCTAGGAAAACCACTCAGAAGAAACCCAAGGAGCCTGTGAGAGTTGCTCCTGTGACCCATGAGAGTGCCCCCAGGAGAGTGTTTCACTGTTCTTATTGTCAGCGGGCAGGTCATTTGATTGGTTTCTGTTTCCGTCGCATCAAGGATGAGCGACGTGCACAGGCGATGAGCTATCAGGACAGGCATTACCCATCTTTAGGTATGCATGAGTCTGAGTATTACTCTCGTCCTGTCTTTGAGGCTCCTCGTGCTTCTCGGAGAGGTTTTGCTCCTCGAGGTGTTCACCATGTTCCATATGGTGGTAGACCTCGGGCGAGTAGCTTTGTACCTCGTCAGAGTAGGAGACCTCGACATGCTTTGCGTTCTTTGCATGTAGGTAGACCTCGCACTTTGCATCATTCTGATTTTTATGTGCGTAGACCGTCTACTTTTACTGTGCCTACTACTCGTGTCACTCAGTGCTGGATGCCTCGTCATTATTTTACTCACCCCAGCACTGAGCGATCGAGACGTTCTTATCATATGTAGGCGACAGGTCGAGGCTTGGAGGGCACGTGGATCATGGACTCCGGTTGTTCGCGCCACATGACCGGAGATGCAGCTTGGTTCTCCAGCCTCACCACAACCAAGCAAAGGGAACACATCACCTTCGGAAACAATCGAAGGAGTAGAGTGAAAGGTAAAGGTGTGGTAAGAATTAATTCGAACTTCACTCTCAAAGATGTTGCTTTGGTTGAGAACCTGGGATACAATTTGTTGTCTGTATCTCAGTTGCTTGATGAGGGCTTCGAAGTGCGATTTCATCGCGATACTTCGCAAGTGCTCAATTCGGATGGCGTTGTGGTTTGTAAGATCTTTAGAGTTGGGAGAGTTTTTGGAGCTGATTTTTCAGAGTCGTCTGGTTCTTCTCATTGTCTTGTTGCTCATTCGACTTCTGAGCTTTGGAAGTGGCATAGGAGACTAGGGCATATGAGCTTTGAGTTGCTCGCTCGTCTGAGCGCCCTAGGTTTGATCCGAGGATTGCCCAAGCTCAAGTTTGAGAAGAATTTAGTTTGCGCTCCATGTCGACATGGAAAAATGATTGCCGCTTCGCATTCGCCAGTCACCACAGTGATGACTGAACAGCCCGGAGAACTTCTCCATATGGACACTGTAGGTCCTTCTCGGGTTAGTTCTTTAGGCGGCAAGTGGTATGTACTTGTTATTGTCGACGATTTCTCTCGCTACTCTTGGGTCTTCTTTCTTGCCAGCAAGGATGAAGTGTTTTCACACTTTCGGAGCTTGGCTTTGAGACTGTTCACTGAACTCCCTGGTGCATTAAAATTCATTCGAAGCGATAATGGCACCGAGTTCAAAAATAGTCTCTTTGTTGACTTTTGCATGGAGCATGGCATAGAACATCAATTCTCTGCTCCGCGGGTTCCTCAACAGAACGGTGTTGTTGAGAGGAAGAACCGCACTTTGGTTGAGATGGCTAGGACGATGCTTGATGAGCATAGGACTCCTAGAAAATACTGGGCTGAGGCCATGAACACTGCTTGCTACATCTCAAACCGAATTTTCTTGCGCTCAATTTTAAACTTGACATCTTATGAGCTGCGTTTTGGGAGACAGCCCAAGGTTACTCATCTTCGAGTTTTTGGCTGTCGCTGCTTTATCCTAAAACGTGGTAACTTGGATAAATTTGAGTCGCGCTCTTCTGACGGGATCTTTTTGGGTTATACTACTCATGGTCATTCCTATCGTGTTTATAATTTGGAGACTAACACTGTCATCGAGTCATGTGATGTGACTTTTGATGAATCAACCCCCTCTGTTAGTTCTGCTTTTGAACAGGCAAATGAACACGACATGGAACAGACCTTATTCGAAGACGAAGATCCCGGAGAATTCGAGGATGAACCCCTACTTCCCTCAACATCGACCCCCGAAGCTGACCCCGCTTCTACTACTTCGACACGAGGTCCCGAAGCGACTACCTCAACATCGGTCATCTTGGACCACACCAACGCACAAGTTGAGGGGGAGACTGCATCCCGCCGCGAGGCTCCACATCATGTTCAAAGGATGCATCCTCCCGAGCAGATCATTGGTGAGCTTGATCGAAGGGTAACTCGTTCTCATGCCCATTTCACTAATGCTGCTTTTGTTGCTTCTTTCGAGCCCTTAGATGTTAGTCATGCACTTTCTGACTCTAGTTGGATCAATGCCATGCATGAGGAACTTGAAAATTTTGAAAGAAACCAAGTCTGGACTTTAGTTGATCCTCCACCTAATGTTCATTTCATTGGAACAAAATGGATTTTTAAAAATAAACAAGGGGAGGATGGAACAATTGTTAGAAATAAGGCTAGACTTGTAGCTCAGGGCTTTTCTCAACTAGAAGGGATTGATTTTACTGAAACTTTTGCACCTGTTGCTCGCCTTGAGGCCATTAGGATTTTGCTTGCCTTTGCGACATCCCGGGGATTCAAACTCTATCAAATGGATGTCAAAAGTGCTTTTCTTAATGGCTTCATAGGTGAAGATGTTTATGTAAAACAACCCCCTGGTTTTGAAAACCCCAAGTACCCACATAAAGTCCTTAAACTTCATAAGGCTCTTTATGGACTCAAGCAGGCCCCTCGGGCATGGTATGATAGACTTAAGTCTTTTCTGCTTGAGCGAGGGTATTTGATGGGCTCTGTTGATAAAACTTTGTTTACTCTCAAGCATGGCAAAGATTTCCTCCTAGTGCAGATTTATGTGGATGATATCATCTTTGGTGGCTCTTCTCATGCTTTGGTTGCCGAGTTTGCAGATACCATGAGCAGGGAGTTTGAAATGTCAATGATAGGTGAACTCACCTTTTTCCTTGGTTTGCAAATCAAGCAAAGCAAACAAGGTACTTTTGTCCACCAGACAAAGTACACCAAGGACCTGCTCAAGAAGTTCGACATGTCCGATGCGAAGCCCCTCGCCACTCCAATGGCTACATCTGTAGCATTGGACCCTGACGAAGATGGAGAAGCCGTAGATCAGAAGGAGTTCCGGAGCATGATCGGTTCCCTTCTCTACTTGACTGCCACGAGGCCGGACATACACTTCGCAGTGTGTCTGTGCGCTCGTTTTCAGGCTTCACCACGAGCTTCGCACCGCCAAGCGGTTAAGCGCATCCTAAGGTATCTCAAACACACCCTTGAATTTGGCATATGGTATTCATCGTCTTCATCTTTATGTCTTAGAGGTTATTCAGATGCGGATTTTGCTGGGTGTAGAATTGATAGGAAGAGTACCTCTGGTACTTGTCATTTTCTGGGTACGTCTCTGGTTTGCTGGTCTTCCCGCAAACAGTCTAGTGTTGCTCAATCAACGGCTGAGGCCGAATATGTTGCTGCAGCTAGCTGTTGCTCTCAGATTTTGTGGATGGTTTCCACTTTGCGGGATTTCGGGTTAGATTATAAGAGTGTTCCACTTTTCTGTGATAACACTAGTGCTATTTGTATTGCAAACAACCCGGTTCAGCACTCCAGAACCGAACACATTGATATACGGTATCATTTTCTCAGAGATCACAATGAGAAGGGTGATATTGAACTTCAATATGTTGATACCCAACACCAGCTTGCCGACATTTTTACAAAACCCCTCGATGCTTCTCGATTTGCTTACTTGCGTGGGAACTTGGTATTTGTCATCCCTACGGCATTTTGTGAGGGGGAGCTGATTTCAATTGTCTTGCATATGCTCATTATGTGTGAAATTGCATTTACATCTTTTGCTATTATATGCCTGCTTTTAATTCAAAGAAATCATGACAGCTCAGCTCTATGAAATATGTCTGGAACATTGATTGTGCATGATGTTTTCTTTTCTAAAATCAAAACTTGCTCACCGCTCAATCTTGTACCTAGCTTGTTTAGGCAGGACTGCTTTTAGCTATCTTTTATCTACTTGACAGCAAGACATTGTTCCTTGGATGCTAAAATTTGCAACTTGAAAAATTGTGTTCTTTATTCATGGATATTCATCAAAATATTTCATTCATCTGAATCAAAATCAAAAATCCATGATTTGTCTGG
This sequence comes from Zizania palustris, assembly GCA_019279435.1. NCBI lineage: Eukaryota > Viridiplantae > Streptophyta > Magnoliopsida > Poales > Poaceae > Zizania > Zizania palustris. The sequence continues at coordinate 97,946,418 of JAAALK010000080.1, forward strand.
TTAAATGAAAAGATTCAGGAGGGTTTGTTTGTCGCACTACTCTATTCTAGACTGCTTACCATTGCACCTTGGTCTGAACTGGGATAGTTTAGTGTATGCCAAAATCACCGCCTTAAGCTTCAGATGGCTTTCTTGCCTAGGCTTGGCCTGATTGGACAGTATAAGGTGGACAAACAAATAACCCCTGGCATTAAGAAAAAGAACAACAAAATTATTTGATCATCAAAGTTGCTTTCTCAGCTTCTTTTGACCAAGACTTGTATGTCTAATGTAGAAATTGTTAGCTTTGCGCAGTCCTTGCCTTCTCATGTCTAACTACTGTGATTAAGTGGTGATGCTTTTACTTCAAAATGACAAAATCACATGCCATCATCTTGTTTCACAGATTGTTAAATTGAGCTGAGCACATGATCATTTGTGTTAATTTTGGCATATTTTTGCATTATATGTCTTTGCAATTCTATTCATTTCGAAGCTTTGCAATGCTCCTTGATGCTTGCATTGCCAAAGGGGAGAGGTTTGCTATGTTCTCTGCCGCAAGGAGGCATCATTTTTAAAAAGGGGGAGAGATTTTTGACATAAAGGGGGAGAAAAATTTGCTTAACTCAGGGGGAGTTTTTATCAAAAGGGGAGATTTGCCGAAGGGGCTTTTTTATTCTTTTAGAAAGGGGGAGAAAAATTCTTTTATCAAGTGACATGATTTGGCTCTTTTCTGAGTTTTTATGGTCACTTGTGTGCTGAAATTTTTAAATTTGCTTGAACTTGGATTTGGTTGTCAATGCACTCATCAAGGGGGAGATTGAGAAACCAAGGGTTGGTTTCGGTATTTTGTGATGAGTGATTGACTGGATTTTACCCTCTGTTCGAAGGGTACCTCCGAAGGGGCTTCGGAGGTGGTTCTCCGAAGGGTGTTCGGAGGTGTTTGCTTGCTGCAGCTGCGCAGCAGAGTGTGCCTGTCGGAGGGGTCCGACAGTACACGATGACTGGGTTCGTACCGATGGCCTCGGTATTTTGGGCGGTACACCGGAGTGTGTACCGGAGGTTGTTAACCCGGAGAGGTCTCCAGAGTACTGGATACACTTGTTTGCTTTTCTGTGGTGCGCAGGGACTTCGGAGGCGACGGACAGGGTTCGAGCCGGGTGAACCTGGGTCAAGCGGGAGGCTTGATGCCAGGGGAGTGAGGAGCTCCGTCACGGTGGCTGCGAAGGTGGTCCGGGTCGGTCCTCGGGTCGAGGCGTGCCAGGTGAAGGCAGAGAGTGCGGAGCGTGGCTCCGGCTGAAGGTACTCCAAGACAAAGTCCTCAGAGGTGAGGCACTTCGAAGGTACTCCGAATGGAGTGACTTCGGAGTTGGTGGAACAAGTCCTCTGCGGAGGCAAGGAGTTCGAAGTGTGCTCCGGAAGGAGACATTCGAAGGTGCCCGACGAAGGTCTCAGAAGTCGAGGCGCATCGAAGGCATGGTCCGGGTGAGGCTCGTCGAGGAGTGTGCTCGGGAAGAGGCACTGCGACGAAGTGCTCATGGAATGCTTCATGCGGAGGCCTTGGACGAAGGAGGGACTTCGAAGGGTGGAACTCCAAAGGTGGGGCTTCGGAGTGAGGTTGACTTGAGGTGCTTCGGCCATGCATGGCTTCGGTACACGGACGGACGGTGTTCGAGCTCGGAGTAGCTGCGAAGCCGTGGTGATCCACTCCGGAGGTGGTGGTGCGAAGGCCCAAGGGCTTTGACGGCTTCGGCTCAAAACCGTCACTGTATCGAAGGACATCTTCGGCGGAGCGAAGGCCAACAGGCTGCAGGCTTCTCGCCGAAGCTACCGCACCCTCCGGTGCGAAGGGAGGTTCCAGAAGTCAACACTGTAAAGGCTGACACTGTCTGTTCTGAAAAAGGCTGACACTGTCCCCTCTGCAGCTGACAGAGAAGCCTCCAAAATAAAGGTGGACTACCTTTTGTACCCCTTAGTTCTGTAGAAACAAATCTGTTGTAAACCCTAGGGGTAATGTAGTCACTTCCTTAGGATGAAGCCGTGGGCTATAAATATGGGGGCTCGGTAGGTAACATTTAACACTTTGAGCATTTACTGTTGAGCTCCTGTACACAGACCTCGCTGGTTTTTCATCCAGAGTTCAATACATTTTGTGTTCCTTGTTCAAGCGGCGAAGCCCTGCTTCTGTGTGCTTTTGCTTGAGCTCGCTTTGCATACCTCGCTAGTTTTTAGTTCACCGAAGCCTGTCTTGGCGAAGGGTGTTTTTCTTGCGAAGTGTGTTTTTTCAGTGTGCTGTCGCTCTGCGTAACACGAGGCAAGACCTCGCTGCTTACTAGCGAAGCCCTGATCATTTCCCGTAGTGCTTCTTGTGTCGAAGCCCTTAGCGTGGTCCGTTTTGTGTGCGTGTAGACCTTCGCGTACGAAGCCCAGCACCAGTTGCTGCCGCCAAGTACTTGGTCGAAGTTCTCAGAGGGCTGTCCACTCTTGCGAAGGGTGAAGTGCGAAGCCTGCTCGAAGCACCCTGTGTGCGGAGCCTGCACTGACTTAGCAGAGTAGATTTTCGAGGGTTGTTAGTGGAGCGAAGTCTTCTTGGCTTCGAACTTTTGCTCCTGCGAAGCCTGTGTTCGGAGTTGTCGAAGTACCTCCGAACCAGACCTTCGAAGGTTGTGTTCGAAGCCTGTTCCGCAGAAGACAGAACAGAACCGAAGGCTAGGTTTTTAGACCGAAATTTTGAAAGCTCCCATTCACCCCCCCTCTGGTCGCCGTTTCCGGTCCAACAGGGCTTTTTGTGCCTAAAGGCAAAATCATCTTCCAAACCAAGTCACCAACTTGAATTGATTTTGCTCTCACCTTCGTGTTATAAGCTCTAGCCACTCTTGTTTTGTCTCTTTCTATTGCCTCTAGATCTCTTAACCTCTTATCGCTCACCTCTTCCAAATCATCCTTCAAAAGAGTTTCATACTCATCGACTGATAAGCCATCTTTATTAAGCAACCTTAAAGAGTCAAGATTCACCTCTACGGGTAAAACGGCTTCTTTTCCATACACCAACTCATATGGACTTACCTTGGTGGCACCATGCTTTGCAACTCTACATGCTCATAATGCTTCAAAAAGAACTTCATGCCACCGTCTGGGAAACTCTTCAATCTTTTTCTTAATGAGCTTAATCACAATTTTATTACTAGACTCGGGCTGACCATTGGCCTGAGCATAGTATACTGAATAGTTTATTAACTTTATACCATAAGATTTGACAAAATCACATACTTTTTCAGAAACAAATAAAGCACCCTGGTCTGTGGTAAGAGTTTGGGGAATACTAAATCTATGTATAATGTGCTTCAAGATTCAATCAATTACTTCGTTCTGTGCCATGTTCTTGAGAGGCACGGTCACGATCCACTTGGTGAAGTAATATGTAGCCATCAACACGAACCGATGCCCTTTTGAAGAAGAAGGATAAATTTGGCCAATGAAGTCAAAGGACAAACCTCAGAATGACCATGGTTTGATAATAGGAGTAAGTAAAGATGCAGTTGCAATCTGAATATTACCAAACTTTTGACAAGCTTCACATCCTCTATAGTACTTAAAACAGACTACAGCCATAGTTGGCCAATAAAAACTCACTCTTTTGAGCATCCAACTCATTTTTTGGGCCGGCTGATGAGCACCACAAAGACCTTCATGTATTTCACCCACAACAAGTCTACACTGATCAACATTCAAACATCTCAAAAGTACTCCATCAATAGTTCAGCGATACAACTCATCATCGAGTAATACAAATTTAAATTCTTGCCACCGAACTTTCCTATCAACCCGCTTGCGAGGATCTCTAAAATATTGAATAATTGGAGAACTCCAATCATCCTCAAGATTTCATGAAGTACTTGCCAAATCCTCGCTCGAATTGTTGTTAAAATGCAAATCTCAACTTGTCCCCCATGTCCAAAACCATCCTGACACAGGGTGGTCTGACCGACCATGGAGGGCCGGTTAGACTGGCCGTTGCCGGATGGCTGGCACAGGGTGGTCAGACTGGCCTAGCATGGTCGGTCAGACTGACCATACACCTGTGGTCAGACCGGCCATGTTAGGTCGGTCAGACCAATGTATTCTGACTGGGGTAATGCCGTAAAGTCAAGCATCGGTTTTTCTTGTGTGAAAAAATTACTTCTTTTAATTTGGTAACCAGATGCTTGTTGAGCCTAGTCATTTGCTACTGAATTGTCTTCTCTAGACACATGTAAAATCTCAAAATCATAGAGAGTAACTATTTAGTAAACCATTAAAACATTGGGCATCCTTAGATACTTGTTGCACTACTAATAGCAAATCACCATATGCATGAACATACTTGACACCCATGGAAGCTAACAATTTAAGTCCTATCAATAAAGCTTCATAATCGGCTTGATTATTAGTACAAGGAAATTCTAACCGAGCCGAGGTTTCGAAACTCATACCACTAGGTGATATGAGCACAAGTCCAACACCATGGCCATTCTTGCAAGATGAACCATCAAAGTAAAGTTTCCATGTCATTACCTCAATCAAAGTAGTATCACTACTCCAATTGACATCTACATGGTGATCAACTATACAATTTGCAACAACTTGGCCTTTCTTAGCTTTTAGTGGTTCATAAGCCAAATCGTACTCAATTTAAGCATAACCCCACTTTCTGATTCTCCCACTCAGAATCAGGTTTTGCAACATGTACTTTATAACATCGGTTTGACAAGTAATGATACACGTGCTGGATAGAAGATAGTTGTAGAGTTTGGTACATGCATAATAAAGTGATAAACACAGACACTCTAAAAACATGTACCTTGTCTTGGCATCCAATAGGCGGCGACTTAAGAATGTGATGATGCACTCCTTTCCCTCTACTTCCTGAGTTAGCACGGCTCCTATCACACTATCTTCTACAGCAACATACAGAAGAAACGGAATCCCGACTTTCGGCGTTCTTACCATGGGCGGTGATGACAAACATTCTTTAATTTTCTCAAAAGCACATTGCTGACTTGCCCCCCAAGTGAATTCAGCTTCATTCATTAGCCGAAGTATGGGGACAAAAGCATTGATCTTGCTAGATAAGTTAGATATAAAACGACGCAAATAATTTACCTTGCCTAACAACTTTTGTACATCTCTCTTGCATGTCGACGCTTCAAAGTTCTTAATATTCTCAAGCCTGTTAGCATCAATCTCAATACCTCTTTCTTGAATCATGAATCCTAAGAACTTGCCTGCTGTCACACCAAAAGCACATTTGAGTAGATTCATTTTTAAGCCATACTGATGCATCCTATCAAAAGCAACTCTCAAATCGGCTAAATGGTTTCCCATAGTGTTGACACAGAAATGTGCCCCCGCACTTGGGTCAGTTCGACGATCCAAAAGTGTGCGGATACTTAGGGACAAGCCTAAGTGTAACATAGCACTGACATTGTGTTTCGACTAGCGTTAACCATAGTAAGGGGAGTGGAGTCGCTAGGTAATCAAATCACACAAAATAATCCAATTAGCCGAAAGAAATATTTAAACAGAACAAATCAGCAAATTAAGTGGAGCCTGACTGATTCGAAGTACAGTGCGAAGTTTCCTGCCGAAGGGTACTTTCAGCGTTCGGACTGATCTGGCCAATGATTAACTCTGAATGGATCTAGATGCGACAATCACCTCCGAACAGCGGGGTGTGGTGCGAAGTCTCTGATACAGTAAGATACCGAATAATTACTTAGGCGCAACACATGGGTGTAACTTCATCAGACGTGGGATGCGAGCATGGCGAAGCCTGTCGTGATGAAGCCTATTGTGGAGCATGTCGGCGTGCGGTACTTGGTCAAACCGACAACGGCGGGATGGTTCGGCACGGGCGGTCGAAGTAGTACTCTTGCCAAGGGATGTTCTGGCAGCCTTCGAAACCAATCTCTTAGCTTCGGACACCTCTGGTGAAGTAGCTCTAAACGTGGAAACATGCAATAGAGTAGATTCAAAGTACCAAGTCGGCCTGAGGACCAAATTATGCTAAGTGTTGCACTAGGAGCGAAGGTAGCAATTTGTTACACAGATTAGCGGATACTTCACAGGCGAAGTAACAAGGCGATAACAATGTATTACATAGATTAACGGATACTTCACAGGTGAAGTAACAAGGATTACCACTATTCCAAAGTGGCCGTCGGAGGGCTTCTGGTTAAACCCACAAAGATTGCAGAAAGTAAAGGTAAAATAGAGGTATGGTTCAAAGCTAGGGCTTTGTGTTGATTTGTGTCGGGGGGCTTTTGAACCGGCCTCACCCCTATATTTATAGGGTCTAGACTTCCAATCTCTAAGCCTAATTTGGTGGAATTCTCTTTGATCACGCGTAAAAGGCTTAGTCAAAAATCGGACTCAATCTATAACTCTAATCGAAGTGAGCCTTCGGCAGGCCTGCCGAAGCCTGCTCCTCGGGCTGAAGCTCTGGTGGAGTGGCCCTCTTAAGGCCTCTGGGCTGAAGGCTGTGGGCTGGTTGGAAGCTTCCAAAGCCTGTAGCCCAGTGGTCCTTCGGTCCTATAGGGCTTTGGCCTAACCCGGGACATGTGCATTTTCGGCCCAAATTACCAAAATTGATATTTTGACAATCTTAACCATTAATGCCATTTTTTCTATCAACACATGCCCCCTACCTTTTAGTGAACTAAGTGAACTAAAAGCACAATGGGCTGAAGATGATACCTTCCATATCGGCCTTTCGACATCTTTCAAGCTGTTTGCCACACACTTGGGAAATACCTTTTCAAGTATCTACCATTCAAAGCTCTTTGAAACCGCTCTCCTTGCAGAGATTCTAACACATATGCGTTGCCAGGAGCGATTTCAGCTATTTTGAAAAGGCCTTCCCAACTATGCGACCATTTACCAAATTTGGGACTCTTAGTGCCTAAGGGTAAAATCGTCTTCCAAACCAAGTCACCTACTTGAAACGATTTTGGTTTAACCTTCTTATTGTAGGCTTGAGCTACTCTCCTCTTGTCCATTTCTATAGCTTCCAAAGCCCTCAATCTCTTATCGATCACTTCTTGTAGATTGTCTTTCAAAAGAGTTTCATACTCGTCGACCGATAAGCCATCTTGCTTTAGAACTCTTAAAGAGCCAAGATCTACTTCTAGGGGTAGAACGACTTCTTGTCCATATACCAACTCATATGGACTAACTTTGGTAGCACTGTGCTTTGCAATTCTATAAGCCCATAGTGCCTCAGAAAGCACTTCATGCCACCTCTTAGGGAATTCTTCAATCTTCTTCTTAATGAGCCTAATCACAGTTTTATTACTAGACTTGGCCTGACCATTGACCTGAGCATAGTAAGGTGAAGAGTTTATTAACTTAATAACATAAAGTTCGGCAAAGTCCCTCATTTCCTTAGAAACAAATGAACTTCCTTGATCTGTAGTGAGGGTTTGGGGAATACCGAATCTATGTATAATGTGCTTTAAGATAAAATCAAGTACCTCATTGTGAGTCATGTTCTTGAGATGTACGGCTTCAGTACAATTGGTGAAGTAGTCCGTCGCCATCAACGTGAACCGATGCCCTTTTGAGGAAGGAGGGTGGATTTGGCCGATGAAGTATAAACCACAACCTCGAAACGGCCATGGCTTGACAATAGGGTTAAGCAATAAACCAGGAGCTAACTGAATACTGCGAAACTTCTGACATGCTTCACACCCTCTATAATACTTAAAACAATCCTCAGTCATAGTCGTCCCATAGAAACCCACTCTCTTGAGCATCCAACTCATTTTCTAGGCCAACTGAGGAGTACCACAAAGCCCTTCGTGGACTTCTCCATAGCCACTTGGGATCGTTCATTGTCTAAACACTTCAACAATACTCCATAAATAGTTTGGCGATATAGTGTATCATCTAGCAACAAAAATTTAACCGCTTGCCACCGAACTTTCTGATCAACCCTTATGGAACTTTCCGATATACTGTCTCTCAAATATTGGACGATTGGACTTCTCCAATTGCCCTTATGGACCTCTTAGAGTTTTGCTAGCTCGCTCCTTGGAATAAGGTCTAAGATACTGATTTCGGAGTGTCCCCCGAGCCCTTCTTGCTTTTGTCGAAACCTGCTGGGACCGGCTGCGCGAAGTTGTTTAGGATGAAGCCTCCTGCCGGAGGGTCCAGACTCCTGGAAATCCTTACCGTCCCGGGGACTTCGGCTCACGTGCTCCGGTATGCCAGACCCTTTGGTGAGCGGAGTACTCTGACCTAGGGGCCTTGGCGCGCGGTAGTCTTCGGTGGCTGGAGGGGTTCGACCCGGAGGGTGTGCCCGTCCGAAGTCACTAGCTTCGACAGTGAGGCCAAACATCGGCTTCTCTCGTACAAAAACTTTCCTCTCCTGACTTGGTAGCTAGATGCTTGCTGAGTCAAATCATTCGCAATGGAATTTGCCTCTCTTGACACGTGAGAAATTTTGAAGTTGTCAATAGTAGCAACTATGTCTAGGCATTTATCCAAGTAGATGTTAAGCAAGCCATTAAAACATTGAGCACTCTTAGCTACTTGCTGCACTATTAACAGGGAATCACCATGCGCATGAACATGTTTAACACCCATTGATTCCAACAATTCAAGTCCTAGCAATAAATCCTCATATTCAGCTTGGTTATTAGTAGAGGGAAATTCTAAACGAGCTGAGGTCTCAAAATGCATTCTGCTAGGCGATATGAGAACCACTCCAATACCTTGGCCACTTTTGCAAGTTGAACCATCAAAGTAAAGTTTCCATGGTATTATCTCAATGAGAGCAACACTATTACTCCAACTAACATCTATGTGGTGATCAACTATAAAGTTAGCGACAATTTGGCCATTCATAGCTCTTAGGGGTTCATAGGCCAAATCATACTCAATCAAAGCGTACACCCACTTCCTGATTCTTCCACTTAGAATTGTCTTCTGCAACATGTGTTTTATAAAATCAGTTTGGCAAACGACAACACATGTAGTAGGGAGAAGATAATGGCACAATTTGGTACATGTGTAGTAAAGTGATAAACATAAATGTTCCACAAACGTGTACCTGGTTTCGACGTCCAGTAGGCGGTGGCTCAGAAACGTGATGACTTTGGCCTTTTCATCAGGCTGCAAAAGTTGGTTTACAAAAGTAGGCCTCAGGAGGCTACCATCTCCTATGTCAACTTCTTCTAAGGGATCGGCCGACGCAAAACTTTGTTACAATTTCTCTACTTTGCTAAAGTCCTCGATGGCCTCGGCAATACCGTCTTTAGTAGACTGATACTGCTCTACCCGAGACTTTAGCCAATCCAGATTACTCTTGCTAGACATGACTACTAATACGAAAATAGTCGTGCTACACCAGCCGGCTATACAGACACTAGTACAAAATGTCCTCTGGACACACTGACAAAAATCATAATCCGAAAGATCTCTACCAGATAGACATTCTACTTTGTTGTGAACGGCGTCGATGGACACATCAGCCAATGCCACTTGGGCCGAAGTGTCTGCGGGTATGACCTCTACTTCATCGCCGTCCCACAGAATTAGGCACTGGTGCAAAGTAGAAGGAATGCAGCAGTTTGCTTGAATCCAGTCGCGCCCTAGCAGCACACTATAGTTACCTTGTACATCGACCACGAAGAATGTTGTTGGCAACGTCTGGTTGCCTACTATCAACTCCATGGAGAGCATGCCCTTGGCCTCGGAACCCTCACCGTTGAAGCCATTGAGCATCAAGTTGGTTTTCTTCAGATCATCCTCGTCTCTTCCAAGTTTCTTCAACAGCGAGTAAGGCATTAGGTTAACGGTTGCGCCACCATCAACAAGCATCCGTGAAATCGGCTTTACGTCAATGTGACCTCTGACGTAGAGAGGCTTCAGATGGCTGAGCCGAGTCCTCGGGCTTCTCAAAAATAGCGTTGTGTGGGCCGAGGTTCAACTGAGCGGCCTCGGCCTCATCCTGTGGTAGGGCGAACTCGGCGGGAAACATGACGATGTTGATGTCCATTGCCTGGGGTGCGGGCCCCTCGGAGAAGGGCGAGTAGTCGTCGTCGAGCATGTCATCTTCGTCGTCGCCCAGACTAGGAGCCGGATTGGTCATCTCCATCGGCTTAGCTTTCCATATCTGTCTTGTAGTTGGTCGAGGGTGGATTTCTTCAAAAATAGTGTCTCGCTCATCCTCGGCCTTATTCTTGCCCATCTCCCGTGCCCGTAGTCATTGTAGATGCCTCTTTTGTGATTTGGACATACCTGGGGGTGCCCAAGATTGTTGTGGCTTGGTGCCAGGTGCCATTCCCTCATTCCTGTTAACTCTGGCCGAAGTGGTATTGTCCATCTCTCCCTCATGCACTCTGTATTCGGAGTATCCCTCACTGTGGACCTCGGCTATTGGACCGACCTCGTTCGGCCGATCAGACCAGGCTCCAGCATGGGCTCCAGCCGGAGTAGGGGGCTTACCTTCGTCATACTTTGACGAAGGGGCCTTCGGGATTGGGACTTCTCGAGACCCTACTCTAACTATGATAGCTTCAGACTCCCTGCCTTTTGCCTCTTCGCGCCCATATTCTTTGACTTTGTTCTGCATGAGTCGATTCGGAGGTACCACAGACAGCCTGTGGACGATGCCTTCCTCCGCTGCGTCTACTTGTCCCTTCCATTCATAACACTCCAAAGGAAAACAAGGCATAGTGTTAAGTTGTGGAGGGTTCTCCGGCTGTGATACATATGGAGCCCACAGAGTCCCTGCCCAGTTGTACGGTGGAGGCATTGGCAGCTCTAGTGGCTTCGCCCACTGTGGGCCGAACCCGTTACCCGGAGGGGGTTTCGGCAGAGTCGATGGTGTCTCGGACCATATCAGTGAGGGGTCCTGCCAAGCCGGAGGTACGCTCGTCTAGAGTGGTGCCTGTCGGAGGGCTCGTCCAGAGTGGTGCAGGATTCAGCCATTGAGGGCCGAACTCACTTTGCGCGAGGCTTGGCCACTAGGGCCCGAAGCCACTGTACTAGGGTTCAGCCATTGCTGTCCGAAGCCACCATAGGGAGTGTTAGGCCACTGTGGCCCAAAGTTATTGCGCGGAGGCCCGGCCACTACGGTCCGAAGACACCATGTGGAGGGCTCGGCCACTGTGATCCAAAGCCACCCTCCGAATGCCTTGGGCCCTTCGGCTGGCTTAGTTTTTTGGCTCCGGGGCCTGTCTCCTTGGGTTTTCTTTGGTGTTTGTTTAACAACATCTGATAGGTCACCTTTGGCTTTTTGCGAGGCCTAGCTGAAGGACTGCTAACATTTTGCTTCCACACTCCCACTTCAGGGTTTTTAGGTATGAGTGTGTGTTTGCATGGTTCTCCAACAATTACTGCTTTCCCTTTAGTCAACCCGACCTGTTCTGGCTGAATCAACCCCTTCTTCTCGTCGAGGTCGATGGTGTTGATGGGGAAGGGATCTTTGTCTAGCTTCATCTTTGGATTGTGGTCTATTTTCAATCATCCTTCCTCTATGGCCGATTGAACCTGTCGTTGAAAAACATTACAGTCATTAGTATTATGTGAATGCAAATCATGCCACTTACAATATGGATGTTTCTTCAACTCGTCGGCAGATGGAATGACTTGACCTTTGGGCAATCTGAGAAGCTGGTTCTTCAAGAGAAAATCAAATATCTTATCACACTTAGTTATATCGAACGAGTACTTGAACTCACTAGGCCGACTCTTGGTGGAGATGGCCATAACTCGGAGCACGTGATAGGTTTACTCTTGGCGTTCCAAACCGATTCGACTGCATACATGTCATCTGAATCCTCTTCTTCTGATTCCTCCTCGTTGGAGCACTCCATGACGTGGATTTGAGCCCTAGGTTTGTTAAACGTCTTAATGAACTTTTTATCTTTAGCTCGGCGTTCCGGGACCAGAGCCTTCTACAAGACTTGGCTAACCTCTAAAAAGTTTTGGTTGTCTAGTCTCTCTTTAATCTCGGAATGCAACCCACTAAAAGCTAGATCTGCCAAATCCCTTTCTGAAATATTAAGGCTAAAACATCAGTTTCTAGTATCCCTAAAACGCTTGATATACTCAGAGACGCTCTCGTTAAATTTCTGCATAACCGATGTCAAGTGTGAAAGCCTAAGTTATATATCACCTTTGAAAAAGTAGTCATGGAATTTTTGTTCCAATTCATCCCACGTTTGAATGGAGTTCGACGGGAGCACCGAAAACCACGTGAAAGAGTGATGGATAGTGAGAGAGAAAATAGTCTAAGTTTTAGATCGTCCGACCCACTATCCTCTCCACACTCTGCCAAAAATTGACTAACATGCTCTAGTGTGGTTTTGTTACTTTCGTCATCGAACTTAGTAAATTCAGGAACTCTATATCCATGAGGGATGGTATTGTATCAAAATGGTTGGGATATGGCTTCCGGTAAACCCTAGCCCGACCCATAGGCATGAAGCCTGCACATTCCCTAAACAGTGCGTGGATCCGCTCCTCAAGGTCATCTTGGACAACTGCCTGCGCACGTCTCTCATGCAGGGGCGTGACACGCGGCAGGATATCGGTGTGTTAGACATGGGCTTCCTCCTCATGCGCTAACTGTACGATGTGCTCGAGCCTAGGTTCCTGTGCATGTGGTGCGGGCAGTGTGGGCAAGGATGGCATCGGTGCAGGTGGGGGTGGCGCATGGTATCTGGTGCTAGCTTGGCGATAAGCATAATGACTAATCTCATCCATGGATGTTGAGGTTGGCGACATAATGGTTTTGCTAGTACTACCATCAGTTCTGCTGTAAACATGATTTATCGGAGGTATACTAGCAATAGGTGCTGATGGCAAGGCCTCAGTAAAGCCGAACCTTCTAAACGTTGCCTCTACTTGGGAGTTAACTGCCGAATCTAAACGGTTGGCTAGCGAAGCGCTAACGGCTTGATCTACCAATGCGGCTATCTTTTGCTCAATATCTAAAGAAGATAAACGAGGCGATACGGGTGTTACCTGTATCTAAGCAAGGTTGGGGACAATGATGTCACGCTTGATGGAGCCTGCACGTGTCTTGACGTAGCTCCCAAGCATCATGTCTTGGAGCGCCTTCATCTTTGCCTCGATCTCTGCTCGGTCTTCTACGGGAATATCTTTAAGAGTAGCTGTTAGGATGTTGCGGTTGTCGATATTCGTGCCTCCTACGACATCCATCAGTGGTGTAGACGTAGTAGTCGTTGTAGATGTACCAGCGGCCGATGTAGATGTACCCGTCATGTTGGCGTAGTCCTCCCCAGCAGAGTCACCAAAAAGTGTGTTGACACAGAAATGTGCCCCCACACATGGGTCAGTTCGACGATCCAAAACTGTGTGAATACTAAGGGACAAGCCTAAGTGTAACATAGCACTGACGTTGTGTTCTGACTACCCTTAACTGTAGTAAGGGGGTGGAGTCGCGAGGTTATCAGATCACACAAAATAATCCAATTAGCCGAAAGAAATATTTAAACAGAACAAATCAGCAAACCGAGCGAAGCCTGACTAATTCAAAGTACAGTGCGAAGGGTGTCACCGAAGGGTACCTTCGATGTCTAGTGTGAAGTGTCCCGCTGAAGGGTACCTTCGGTGTTTGAACTGATCTAGCCGAAGATGAAATCCGAACGGATTTGGACGCGACAATCACCTCCAAACAGCGGGGTTCAGTGCGAAGTGTCTAATACAGTAAGATACCGAATAATGACTTAGGCGCAACACGTGGGCATAACTTTGTCAGACACGGGATGCGAGCGTGGCAAAGCCTGCCATGACGAAGCCTGTTGCGGAGCATGTCGGCATGCGGTACTTGGTGAAACTTACAATAGCGTGATGGTCCGGCACGGGCGGTCGAAGTAGTACTCTTGCCAAGGGATGTTTTGGCAGTTTCCGAAACCAATCTCTCAGCTTCGGACACCTCCGTCGAAGTATCTCCGAATGTGGAAACCTGCAATAGAGTAGATTCGAAGTACCAATTTGGCCTGAGGACCGAATTATGCTAAGTGTTGAACTAGAAGCGAAGGTAGCAATCTGTTACGCAGATTAGCGGATACTTCACAGGCGAAGTAACAAAGCGATAACAATCTATTACGTAGATTAACAGATACTTCACAAGCGAAGTAACAAGGATTACCACTGTTCCGAAGTGGCCGTTAGAGGGCTTCTAGGCAAACCCATGAAGATTGCAGAAAGTAAAGGTAAAATAAAGGTACGGTTCAAAGCTAGAGCTTTGTGTTGATTTGTGTCAGGGGGCTTCTGAACTAGCCTCACCCCTATATTTATAGGGGCTAGACTTCCGATCTCTACGCCTAATGTGGTGGAATTCTGTTTGATCACGCATAAAAGGCTTAGTAAAAAATCGGACTCAATCTCTAACGCTGCCCGAAGTGGACCTCCGGCCAAGCTCATCGAAGCTTGCTCCTCGGGCCGAAGCTTCGGTGGAGTGGGCCTCCGAAGGCCTCCGGGATGAAGGCTGTGGGCTGGCTGGAAGCTTCTGAAGCTCGTAGCCCAGTGGTCCTTTGGCCCTATAGGGCTTTGGCCTAACCTAGGACATGTGCATTTTAGGCCCAAATTACCAAAATTGATATTTTGACAATCTTAACCATTAATGACATTTTTTCTATCAACACATAGCATTCGATTTGACTACAACATCATCTATGTAGACCTCTAGCATAACTCCTAGCAAGTGATGAAAGATAAATTTCATAGCACATTGATATGTAGCGCCAGCATTCTTTAAACTAAAATTCATAACAACCCACTCAAACAAGCCGACAAAACCAGGGCATCGAAAGGTTGTCTTATAGATGTCCTCTTCGGCCATAAAGAAAACATAGTACCTTGTGTCATGTAGCATCATTGATTAGCATGTCGGCAATCGGCATGGGATACTTGTCCTTCGGAGTGGACCTGTTCAAAACCCCTAAATTAATACACACACAAATATTGCCACTCCCTTTATTTTCTATAGGCACAATGTTAGCATCCCATTCAACATACCTGCATGGCCTAATAAACTCATCCTCGAGTAATCGTTCTATCTCCTCTTCTAGAGGGTCAACCGACGTAAAACCTTGACCTAACTTTTCTACTTCACTAAAATCATTAATGGCTTTGGCAATACCGTCTTTAGAAGACCGATATTGGTCTACACAATATTTTAGCCAATCAAGATTACTCTTACTAGACATGACTACTAAATTACAGACAGTCGTGCTACACCAGCCGGCTTCACAGACATTGGAACAAAACGTCCCTCAGACACATTAACAAAGTCGTAGTCTGAGAGATCTCTACTTGACAAGCATTCTACCTTATCATGGATGACGTCAATAGACACATCAACCAAAGAAACCTAGGTCGATGTATCAACTGGTACAACCTCTACATCATTGTCGTCCCACTGAATCAAGAACTAGTGCAAAGTAGACGGAATACATCAATTTGTGTGAATCCAATCATGCCCAAGCAATACACTATAGTTACCTTGCTCATCAACGATGATGAACGTCATTGGAAACGTCTTGTTGCCCACCGTCAGGTCCAAAGAAAGCACGCCCTTGGCCTCAGAGCTCTCACCATTTAGCCGTTAGCATCAAGTTAGTCCGCATCAAGTCATCTTCATTCTTGCCGAGCTTCTTCAGTAGAGAGTACGACATCAAGTTAACGGTGGCACTCTATCTACAAGCATCCTTGAGATCGGCTTCCCGTCGATGTGCCCCTTGACATAGAGAGGCTTCAGGTGATGAGTCATATCCTCAAGCTTCTCAAAAATGGCCTCCCGTGGGCCGAGGCTCAATTGAGCGACCTTGGCCTCATCCTATGGAAGAGCAAACTCAGCGGGTAGCATGATGATGTTTATGTCCATCGCCTAAGGAGAGGGCCCCTCGGAGATCGACATGTAGTCGTCGTCCCTCATGTCATCCTCATCATCACTTGGAGTAGGAGCCGGTTTGTTTACACCAACCGGGTTTGGCTTCCAAACCTTCTTCGCTACTGGTCGGGGATGGATCTCCTAGGAAACGACATCCCGCTTACCCTCGGCCTTCTTCTCGCGCATCTCCTAGGCTCGAAGACGCTGTAGCCACCTTTTCCGGGACATGGTCATACCTAGAGGTACCCATAAAGGTTGTAGCTTAGTGTCGGGAGCCACAAAATTGCTTTTGGTATTTTTGGCTGAATGGGAATTGCCCAGATCAGCCTCGGTATTTTTACGCTTTGCTAGATTTTGCTCCTGCATGTTGTTAGTCGGACTGGCCTTATTGGGCAGGTCTGACCAGCCTTTGTCATTCGGAATGGCCATAAGGGGGTGTCAAGCACCTACAAATGGTCAGTCGGAACGGCCACAATACACCAGTTAGACTGAGGTACTGAGGGCGGTCTAACCGGCCCTCTGGCTATGGTCGGACCGACTGGTTCCTGCCTAGTTTCCCTCTATGGCTCACCTCTGTCTTCCTCCGTGGGGGCCCCCTTAGGGATGGGGACGTCCTGGGACCCCACCTTGATGACAATAGCCTCGGATACTGCCTACGGACGTCCTCGTGGCGCAATGGATAGTCTACCGAATACATCGCCTACCGCATTTTATAACATGTAGGGTAAGATAGACGCTCCAAGCAGCGATGTCTTCTCCAGTCTATCTGTCGCACCACGAGGACATCTAGAGGCACACTCTGAAGCTATCATCATCAACGTGTGGTCCTAGGATGTCCCAATCCCTAAGGGGACCTCCGAGGAGCAAGGCGAAGTTGATCCGCCGAAGCCACCTGAGGATATGGCCGGTTTGACCATAGCCCTAGGGCCAGTCATACCACCCTCGCCACTTCAGTCTGACCGGCCTATTGTTGCCGGTCCGACCAGCTCTTCACAGGAGACCGACACAAGTTTGTTAGACTGGCCCGCCATGGCCGGTCTGACCGACAAAGCACGGTCGAACCGGCCGAGTTAGTGAGGAGCCATGTTGAAGAACATGGGCCTCATGTGTCCAGATGTGATGAGTGATTGTCAACGAAAGTCAAAGAGGACATGAAGAGAAGAGAAGATCTGCTGTGTCTGGGCTGCATGTGACTCAGGTACACGTGCAGCGAGTGATTGTCGGGTAGAGGGGCCGCGAAGTCGGGCTGGCCCAATTCGGGTACATGGGCTAGGTGCAGCAGATGATCCACTGGGCTATTGACTGGGATTGACTCAGGTATACGGGCGGCGAGGGATTGCCGGGCTAAGGGAGCTGCAGAGTCGGGCCGGCCCAATCGAGTTACTCGGTGCGAAGACGGTGGACGCTTTGTCAGTTTCGGCGCAAAACTGACAGCTGATCTCGAATCTGACCGTTCTGAGGAAAATCCATAGCAGCTACAAAAGCTCCACATCAGGACAACTTATCTTTATTTAGGTTTTTACTATTTTGCCTTTAGTCCCACAGTCTGTCAGTCGAGTCTGTAAAAAATCCTAAGGGCATTTCGGTCTTTTCCATTTTTAGTCCCGCGTTTGTAAAAACCCTAGGGGTATTTTGCATTTTCCCATTTATTGGGCTACCTATAAAAGGGCCCCAATACCCTAGGGTTAGTGTTACCCATTTTCAGAAAACACTTTATCAATTCCAAATTTTGGGTCACTTTTTCACGGTGTTCCTTTTCCTTCCACCGCCGGCGTGTTTATTCTCTTCGCTCGGAAATCGCCGCCACCGCATCTGTTTTTCTTCTCCGTGTGACTCGTTTTCTCTGGCCTTCACATTTGTGCATGCCTCATGGAGAATCTACAGCGACTAGTGCAGCTAAGAGCACCTAGCACTTAGCGTAGCTAGTGCAAGCGGCTAGGCTACAACACATAAGCAACTAGCTCTAGCACCTAGCTTGTAGCATGCGGCTGCGGCAGCTTGGGTGTTGCAACAACGCACGGCAGGAAGCAGCAGCGCTATGTCTCGGAACATGTGCGGGAAGCGGCAGAAGGTGCGTATATGCCGACGGAATTTCTTGCGGCCAAGGCGCGCTGCACGCAGCAATGTGGAAGCCGACCGGATTTTCTACGGATGTTGTGAGCGGCGTGGATGGCAGCACGGTTTCGGCAGGTAGTGCGTGATCTCCCAAGAAGATTATGCACTCAAACTGAGGTACAAAATACTGTAGCATGTTTTCTCCTTCACGTTTTATTGTCTAGCATCTGCAGTATTTTGATCAGAATTTTAGAGCTTTCTAGTACATCTATTTCAGTATTGTTAGACATTTAATCTGGGATAAATACACTGCTCGTTTAGTGATTTATTTTCTGTCTAGATTAAATGTATTAAAAGTTGTGCTACTCATTAGGCTTTAAATCTTACTGTTTATTTTGTGAGTAGTTTCTTGTTGGTCTTGTATGAGATGAAATGTCAATGAGCCATGGATAGATTTTATGCGCCAGATATTTTTCCTATGATTTGCTGAAAGTTTTGGTAGGGATGTTAGTGATGTTGTAAGTTATTTTAGTCTGCCTTTAAGCACTGTGTTGGTGTCTTTTTGTTTAGGACACCGGTCATTTTTAGGCTAGATTATTTTATGCACCTGAGAACTGTTTCATTTCTGCTGGTTGTTTGTTGAGGTGGGTTGGTTGTTGGGAGAAGGCCATTGATTCGCAATAATTATTAAGGCGCCCATTCACCCCCCTCTGGATGCTACTTTTGGTCCTACAAGTGGTATCTGAGCCTAGTTAGGGTTTTTCCATACGTTAACTGGTTCTAAACCCAGGTAGTGATCATGACTTCTTCTGGAAAGGTCCTGTCCCTAGAAGCTTTTGGCTATACTTATTGGCAGACTCGCATGTGAGCCTATCTCATGAGCCAGAACTCGGACATTTGGAACATTTGTGTTCACGCTACTTTCACCATATTGCATGTTGTTGAGCGTACATCCCCCGATATAATCGCTCAGCATCAGAACAACAACAAAGCAGTGAAAATTTTGTTTTCTTGTTTAGGTCCCACTGAATTTGAGCGTGTGAGCCATCTCAGAACTGCTAGAGAGATCTGGGCTACCCTCCAGTCACACCATGAGGGGACAGCCCAGGTCAAGGCTCGGCTCTATCAGACCTACCGGCGTGAATATGAAAATTTCACATAGAAGCCGGGTGAATCTGTTGAAGCCTTGTTTGGTCGTTTTCAATCGATCATAAACAAGCTTCGGGCCAACAAGGCCGAGGGAGTTCAGCTGGTCTCAGATCATGAGGAGGCACTCAACGTTCTCCATACCTTGGACTCTAAGATCTAGGAGATCAAGGTATCCTCTATCATTGAGAGCACCTCTTATAATACCTTGATAATTTCAGAGTTGTTTAGCAAGCTCAAGGCCATAGAGGTTGATATCCAGTTGGGATCAAATCTCACTGGCTCTGGATCAAAAACCCTGGCCCTTGCTACACCTTCTGCTGACTCCTCGTCTGTGAGCTGTGCTAGGTTCTCCTTGATGTCTATCACTGAGGACCAGCTTGAGTCGCTAGGAGATGATGATCCGTGTCTGTTTAACAACCGGGTGCATCGTGTCTATGATAAGCGAATGTTCAAAAGACACGGCACAAAATCCGGATGCTTTGAGTGTGATCCAGGTCATTTCATCGTCGACTGCCCCAAGCGAAATGGTCACAAGAAGGGTACTGGTGCTGGCTCCTATGACTCCGGCAAGCACGACAGCTCCTCCTTCACCAAGGGCAAGCCCAAGACAAGATTCTTCTGAAAGGACCTGAAGTACTACTGGCGTGAGAACAAAAAGCGAGACAAGGCCTTCTTCGCCAAAATAGAGACAAGCTACTCCAAGCGGTCTTCGTCTTCTTCCTCTTCATCAAGCTTAAGCGATGAGGATATCGTGATCAGGAAGGGGAAGGACACGGATGATCCGGCGGGCCTCTGCTTCATGGCCTTCGGGGACAGGCCGAAGAGCCGCTCACCTCACCGCCGAAGATCCCGCAAGAGCTTTTGCTCAATGGCTCTTGGGGATAAGGAAGAGAAGGGGTCCCCCGACAACTCCGACGACAACGATGAAAAGGTATCTTCCTATGAACAAGAAGTCATTGATTTACTTGAAGAGAACCGTTAGGAGTTGAGATATCAGGAGAAACTACTTGGAGGAGCTAAGAAGAGGATAGATGAGCTTGAGAGTGAACTTGCCATGGCCAACGTTAGGATTGAGAGTCTATCGTCTTCCCCTTGCTTGGGTGGTAGCAGTGAGTGCCCAAATTGTGATGTGTTACTGTGTGACCTAACGACTTTGAAGTCCACGTACATAGAAAGGGTAGATGAGAGGGACGCTTTGGCCATTAAGCTTGAGAGCGCTTAGCTGGAGCTGAAAGATGCTCATGCCACTATCGTCATGCCCTATGTAGACTACTCATCCCATCTAGCTAGTTTAGCTGAGCTGAAAACCAAGGGTGATGAGCAGTTGGGCGAGTTGGAGAGAGTCAAAGCTGAACTGGAGAAGACTAGGCTAGAGCTTGAGACATTGTCAGTTCCACCCACTGTTTATGAGAACTGCTTGTCTCTTACATTGGAGTTGATCAGGCTGAAAGCTGAGAAGTCTGTCCAAGTCGATAGAGAGTGTGAGACTTGCTTGTCTCGGATGGAGGTACTAGCTTCCTTGAGAGAGGAGCTGTAACACCCCAAATTTTCAAAGCAATAAAAATATTATTAAATTCAATTTATTGAAATTATTATTTCAGTAAATACTTTTAAATCCCTTTTATACCCTTTTGAACTACAACATAGAGTAGATGACCAATCAGGAGGTGAAATTTTTTGTATATGATCCTAAGACCAAAATATAATTTTGAGAATTTTTATAAATTTTTACCAGCCTTGGAAGTAGCCCTAATATTTTAACCCATTTTCTGGAATTATTTTTATTCAGAAAAGTATTAGAACAGTAGTGGGCTCCTCTCCCTCCCTTCTCTCTCTCCCGGCCGGCCCAGCCCGTTACCGCGCCCGCCTTAGGCTGACACATGGACCCCACCTGTCGGCGCCGAATTTTTCCCCTCGCGCGCGAACCCGACAATCCGGCCCCACCCGTCAGCCCCCTCTCCCGCGCACTCGCTCCCGCTGACCGCCTTGGCCCACCTGTCGGATTCGTCGTCTCCGCGAGATCCGCCCCCAAATCCCCCCCCCCTCGCCGGCCGACGCAATAACGCGCCTCGGATCCGTTGCCCCCGACCCCCTCCCCTCAAATTGAGCCCGGCATTCAATCCCCCGCGCTCCGGCGACCGTTTCCCCATTAAACCCCGCCCGATTGCGTCCCGGTTCGATGAACCTGCATGTCGCCCGAACCTCGCCGGCGTTTAAACGCGTTAACCCCCGGCCACCGTAGACTACGCCCTCTCTGCCCCCGCCGATGGCCCTATTTAAACCCCCTGGCCACCCGCGTTTCACCCCCACGCCTACACGTCGCGAGAACGCACAGAACGCCCTCACTCCAAGCTTTAGCGCATTCCCTCTGGTTTGCCTCCGGCCACCGCTCGCCGTCGCACCGGACCACCTCCGCCCGTGCCTTCGCCACCATTGTGACCACCGGGACCTCCCCAACGCCGGCCACCACTCCGTCGACGAGGACCCTCGCCGGATCGCCGTCGCCGCCCGGAACCCGAACACCTCCACCGCCCCCGCTCGTCGTCGGCCTCGCTCCGTCGACCTTTTCTCACCGCCGAGGTACCCTCGTGATCCCCGTAGCACCCTCGTTCCATTTTAGGCCTTAGACTAGGTCGCCGTCCCTCGCCGTGGCCGCTGGCCCGCTCGCCGTCGTCGGAGAAGACGACCGGCACGGGTCGAGTACCCGTGCCGTGTCGGATTCGATCCACGCCGCGCGATCCAGATCGAACGGCCCGGATTTAATCCCTCGTGCGATTTAATCCGCACCGTCGGATCTCGGCGAAGGGGTACGTTTTAATCTCGTGCGTCCATCTGTATTTAAAACCCGCGTTTAATCCCGTGCGTCCACGTGGTACCGCTTCGCACGTTTTAATCCTGGCCGTCCATCGTGACTTACGCGTCCCGCCTCGCCCTCGCGCGTCGGATCTGGATCCGACGGTCCAGATCGACCCGGCGCACGCGCACAGTGCGCGGGTTCACCGTGGGCCTGGCTCACCGTGGACCCGAGAGGTTTAAAATTTGAAAATAAATTCCAGAAATGCTTTTAAACTTGTAAAATTCATATCTAATGCATTGGAACTCTAAAAATTACCCTTCCAATTTCAGAAAATTCATAAAATTATTCTCTACATGTTTATGCAATAAAAACAGTAGGTTTACTTGGACATTTTCATGTTTATTTAAATAAGTATTCAAATGCCCTTAGGATTTAAATGTAAATTTAAATATTTAAATTCCAGAAAACTTATATAATTGTCCCTTTCTGTTTAAACACTAAAACCACTGAGTTTTCCCTGAATCATTTATATTAAATTGATTAGAAAACTTAATGTAGTATTATACACACTTAAAAACCCTTTTTATGAAAAACAATAATTCATTTAGATTCACTTTAAATTAATGGAGAAATAAATTTCAGAACTTTAATCTTTGAATTTATTTTATTTATAATCAAACCAACTTAAACTTACGTGTTTATAATGTAATGTTATACTGTTTGATTGGATGTTGTGTTCTTTTTATTTTACTTTATATTAAAAAGACTACGACGTCGCCGAGGAGCCGGAGTACTTCCCCGAAGTCCCTCCCTCTCCCTTTGCTGAACAAGGCAAGTCACCAAACCATTCTTTTGAACATATTGAACCCATGTTTGAATTGACTATCGCTATAACACATAGGTTATATATGCATTAGTCAAATGAACCCTTACATTATATTTATTTAGGATCCCCCGACCTTGATGTGCAACCCAAGCCATGCTATCTCGCCTAACCTCCTTGTCACCATGTGATCAATGATATTAGCTAGTGTCCAATGTATTGACACGGCCGCTATAGGATAATAATGAGTCGTAGCAAAATGGTTCTATTATATGATCCCGTTACTTCTTATCCTTGGAAATTCTGTTGGTGATGAGTCATGGTTGTGAGTGTATGCATGGTGGGTTCCGGGTGCAAGCTAGGGCATTGGTCAGTCGCACCCGGGGCACTATAAGGACCGGTCTGAGGGATCTGTTGCAATACACTTACGTACTAACCACAAGTCTAGTGGGTAAGTCCTAACTAAGGTATGGGTTGTTCCAAACCGAGGCCACCACTTGGAGATGGGTCAAGTTGCACCTACGGGTGACTTGTACCAATGTGGCGCAAAAGGGGGTGCGACGTTAGCCGGGATGCGGCCCGGCGCGCCGGCGAAACCTAGAGCGGGTGGTTATCGCTTGGAACATCTCATATTGAGGTTTTGGCACGAGTTCCCGTGAAATGGGTCATCTCGTTGAGATGAGTGCGTGCCTTGTGGGTACAGTAGTACATCTCTGATCAGAGTCTTAAATCTTTTCGAAAAGCCGAGCCCACGGTCAAGGGCGGGTTGCGTGACATCCCCCAGTTAGTTTACTTGAATATGTATGTGCATGATGGATTGACACGTAAGGACCGTTGTGCGAGGAGGTAAAACGTACTCCTCGAGTTAGTTGATGTTGATGATGTTCATGTTTATTTTCCGCATGATTAAAATATGATTACACTAAATGCCATAACTGCAATTGCTTTACTCCGCATTGTTAGCCTTTATCCTTCCTTGTTTATTATCCTGCACTATTATTTGCATTTGCGGTGGCTTGTTGAGTACTTTTTGTACTCATACCCGTTGGACCCCACAGAGGATGCCTATCTTGAAGACGGTCTGGAGTAGCGACCCAGTACAGAAGAAAGATCCTGAAGAAGACGTTCGTCATGCCGTTGTTTAATCACTTTATTACTGTTTTTACTAAAACAATGTTGTAATAAATATGGTCTGCGTACCATGAATTTTTCCGTATGTACGTTGTCGCATGATGAACCTCTTGTATTATTGTTTTTCTATGGAAATTCAATAATGTCTCGATTTTGATAAATCGGGGCGCTACAAGATGGTATCAGAGCCGACTTGACTGTAGGAAGCCAAACAGACCCGCCTAGCCATTAAGCCATAGGAACTTATTTCTTGAATTCTACTTCATAAACTTTGTTCCTCTCCTCACTTTTATTCAACTTGCTGTTTTGTAGATGCCAGTCTACCAAGTTCACAGTTACTGCCGCCACTATGAGGGCTTCGTCCGGGAGCTCCGCATGATGCTCACCTTCCTCGGGTTCCTCTTCGAACCCGAATTTCAAGGAGTCTACCCCGATGAGTTCGCCGGGCCTTGCGACGTCTCCCTCACCGTCCATGGCTCCGGAGAGCATCTGCCGCCCTACACCACCGCACTTGGAGGCCCGACTTTCGACGTCGCGTGCCAACGAGTCGCCCTCCAGGCCCTCATGGAGCTGAGGATGATCTACGACGATCGTCTTCAGAACTCATCCTTCCGGCTTGTGCCGAAGCGTACTCCCGGAGCCCACCGTAGTATCTACCTCGGAGTTCACTCCGTGCGTGATCCGGTCATGGCTCGGCAGTCACGTCTTCTGCAGGCCATGGATGATCTCCACACCGAGGCGGTGCTCGACGCCGACGAGCACCATGAGGCGGTTGCGTTTCTTCGTGAAGAAACGAAGAACCTGATCCAGCAGAACGGCGAGCTGCAGCGCAAGATCATGGAGCTGCAGAAGGACATCGCGGAGATGGTTCCTCTTCTTCCAAGGAAGAAGAAGCCTATCCGTGAGCCCCTCCCTCGCCCCAAGAGGATCCCGCCACGACCCTCCCCCGCCAGGCCTTCCACCAGCGCCCCTACACCACGCCCCGGCCTCGTCTCCGACTCCATCATCGAGAATTTTCTCGAGCCCACCATCTCTCTGGAGCCGCGCGCTCGTGGTTCCGAGAGCACGGAGACCGCCTCCGGTGGCGAGTAGGCGTTAGGAGACGCTAGCTAAATAAGAATCAAACTTTTGTATGTGGTGCTGCCCACGACGAGTGTGTCATGGGTAGAATAAAAACTTGATTGTAACAAACACTTTATGCCACTATATATAACGTGCTCGAATCTTATATGATTGTATTATCATCTCGTCATTCTTTGCTTTATCGCTTTGTATATTCAGAAGATGGCCGACCACCAGAACACCGGCTCCAACAACGGAGCAGGAGGAAGCCGAGATGCGCCCGAGGGCGTTGTGCCCAACTGGGGTGCGACAGGCCCGCGCCAATCCGGGTCGCCTTCCGCCAACCACCCCACCTTGGCGGAAATGATGGCGAATCAGAATCATCTGATCACCGCCCTCCTCACCCAAATGCAGCACCAATAGGCTCAGTTGGACCGTCTGCAGAACGGGGAGCCCGCCCCTCGCGCACCAGCACCCGCGGCCGCTCCGCAACTCTCCGAGTTCTTGCGCGTGCGCCCGCCCATCTTCTCGAGCACAACCAACCCGATGGAGGCCGGAGATTGGCTTCGCACCATCGAGAAGAAGCTCGACCTCCTCCCCTGCACAGACCGGGAGTGAGTGGCCTTCGCCACTCATCAGCTCCACGGTCCCGCCGCCGAGTGGTGGGACAACTATCGCGCGTCCCAGCCAGAGGGCCACATGGTGACTTGGGCGGAGTTCACCATCGCCTTTCGTGCCGCTCACGTCCCTGCCGGTGTCATCGCGGTCAAACAGCAGGAATTCCGCGACCTGCAGCAGGGCAACAGGACTGTCATGGAGTACCTCCATGAGTTCAACCGCCTTGCCCGCTACGCACCGGAGGAAGTGCGCACCGACGCCCTCTGCCAAGCCAAGTTCCTCAGGGGACTTAAGGATGAGCTGTCCATCCAGCTCGTCGCCGCCGACTTCGCCGACTTCCAGCGGCTTGTCAATAAAGCGCTCATCCAAGAGACTGAGCAGAACAAGCTGGACCTCAAGAAGAGGAAGATGATCGCCTTCAAGCACCAGCAGGCGAACACTCAGAGGCCCCGCTTCGTCCCTCCGCCACCAGCGCCCGCCTACCATCCTCGGCCCGCCTTCAGGCCACCTCATGCAGCCGGTGGATCCAATGCCGGGCATCCTCGCCCCGCTCCACCAGCTCCGGCCGCTCAGCCGGCACCAGCCGCCAAGGCCCCGATCTTGAGGGATCGCCAAGGAAGGCCGGTCGTCTGCTTCAACTGCCGCAAGGAAGGGCACTACTCGCACCAGTGTCCTCACCCCAAGCAGAACCAAGGTGCAGCACCCCACCAGGCCGTTCGCGCCCGCGTCAACCACATCAGCGCGGAGGAAGCTCAGGAGGCCCTGAAGTCGTACTCGGTACGTTTACTATGAATTCCGTACCGGCCGTCATATTATTTGACTCTGGAGCAACCCACTCCTTTGTCTCGGAAAATTTTGCAAAAACAAACCATCTGGACGTGCTCCCTCTACCGAGTCCCATGGTGATTGCCACCCCCGGCAATAGGACCTCAGCTCGCTTCTACAGCCCTAAGGTTCAACTTGACATCCAAGGAGTGCTGTTTCGGGCCGAGCCTGTCCTCATCCAATGCACCGGACTCGACCTTATATTAGGTATGGATTGGTTGATGAAGCACAAGGGAGTGATCGACTGTGCCAACAAGTCCGTCACGGTGACCAGTCCTGAAGGCGTAACCGTCACTTTCCGGATGGTCAGTCGCAAACCACTCGGAGCATCCCTTCGCTCGATAGCTCTTGAAGAGGTGCCAATAGTCAAGGAGTTTGCAGATGTTTTCCCCGAAGATCTGCCCGGAATGCCTCCCAAGCGGGACATCGAATTCAGAATCGAGCTTGTCCCGGGGACCACTCCAATCTCCAAGCGCCCATACCGAATGGCCGCCAATGAACTAGCCGAAGTCAAGAGCAACATCGAAGACCTTGAGCAGAAAGGTTATATCCGACCGAGTACCTCACCTTGGGGTGCACCGGTCATATTTGCCATGAAGAAGGACAAGACTAAGAGGATGTGCGTGGACTATAGAGCCTTGAACGACGTAACCATCAAGAACAAATACCCATTGCCTCGGATCGACGACCTGTTCGATCAGCTAAAAGGATCCTCGGTGTTTTCCAAGATTGACCTCAGGTCAGGTTATCACCAGTTGAGGATCAGGGAGGAAGATATACCCAAGACTGCCTTCACCTCCCGCTATGGACTCTACGAGTACACTGTGATGTCGTTCGGACTCACGAATGCCCCGGCCTTCTTCATGAACATGATGAACAATGTATTCATGGAGTTCTTGGACAAGTTCATCGTGGTATTCATCGACGATATCCTCGTTTACTCCAAGACCAAGGAAGAACACGAGACTCACCTCCGTCTGACCCTCGGAAAGCTAAGGGAGCAGCAACTGTACGCCAAATACAGCAAATGCGAATTTTGGTCGTCTGAGGTGAAGTTCCTCGGCCATGTCATATCTGCCGGAGGAATAGCAGTAGACCCAACCACCGTTGAAGCGGTAACCAATTGGCTACAGCCAACGACCGTGACCGAGATCCGGAGTTTTCTCGGATTGGCCGGATACTACCGCCGGTTCATCGAGAACTTTTCCAAGATCGCCAAGCCTATGACCAGACTTCTGCAGAAAGAGGTGAAGTTTGACTGGACCCCCGACTGCGAAGAAAGCTTCCAGACCCTCAAGAAGAAGCTTGTGTCACCTCCCATTCTGACTCTGCCAGACATCCGGAAAGACTTCCACGTCTACTGTGATGCCTCTCGTCAAAGATTGGGATGCGTCTTAATGCAAGAAGGGAAGGTGATATCCTACGCCTCCCGGCAATTGAGACCGCATGAGCTGAACTACCCAACCCACGACCTGGAACTAGCAGCCGTGGTTCATGCCTTGAAGATATGGAGACATTACCTTGTGGGAAACCGGTGTGAGGTCTTCACCGACCACAAGAGCCTCAAGTACATATTCACCCAACCAGATCTGAATCTCAGGCAAAGGAGATGGTTGGAACTGATCAAGGATTACGACTTGGGCATCCATTATCATCCGGGCAAAGCGAACGTGGTGGCAGACGCCCTTAGTCGAAAAGGGTACTGCAATGCCATCATGATTCAAGACCAGGCTCCTCTACTTTATAAAGAGATGGAAAGGCTAAACCTGGGGATCACCACTCGAGCGTACCTCGCTGCTTTGGAGTCTCGGCCTGTCTTAATAGACCAGCTCCGAGAGAAGCAGAAGGAAGACCCAGACATCCTGGAGATCCAGCAAAACATGAGGAAGGGTAAAGCCCCCGGATTCTCCGAGGATGAACATGGTACCATCTGGTTCGGAAACCGAGTATGCGTACCCAACATACCTGAGTTGAAGACTCTCATCCTTCAAGAAGCTCACGATACTCTTTACTCCATTCATCCCGGGAGTACGAAGATGTACCAAGACCTGAAGGAGAAATATTGGTGGGTCAGCATGAAGAGAGAAATAGCTGAGTATGTGGCCAAGTGCGACACATGCCGGCGAGTCAAGGCAGAGCATCAGAGACCTGCCGGACTGCTTCAACCCCTCAAAGTCCCTGAATGGAAGTGGGAAGAAATAGGAATGGACTTCATCACGGGACTGCCCAGGACCCAAGCTGGTCATGACTCTATCTGGGTGATCGTTGATCGACTCACCAAGGTAGCCCACTTCGTTCCGGTCAAGACAACTTACACCGTCGCCAAGTTGGCTGAGTTGTATATGACCCGGATCGTGTGCCTCCACGGAGTTCCCAAGAAGATTGTATCTGACCGCGGGAGTCAGTTTACCTCCAAGTTTGGAAGAACCTTCAAGAGGAACTCGGCACCCGGCTGAACTTTAGCACCGCCTATCATCCACAGACCGACGGACAAACCGAAAGGGTCAACCAGATATTGGAGGATATGCTTAGAGCTTGTGCTCTAGACTTTGGCGGAATGTGGGACAAGAACTTACCTTATGCGGAGTTCTCCTACAACAACAGCTATCAAGCCAGCCTGCAAATGTCCCCGTTCGAAGCACTCTATGGGCGTAAGTGCAGAACGCCGTTGCTCTGGGATCAAACCGGAGAATCACAACTGTTTGGGACAGATTTATTGAGAGAAGCCGAAGAGAAAGTTAAGATCATAAGAGACCGACTGAAGGCAGCCCAATCCAGGCAAAAGAGCTACGCCGATAACCGTCGAAGAGATCTAGCCTTTGAGGAGGGTGATTATGTCTACCTCCGAGTCACTCCCCTCCGTGGCACTCAAAGGTTCAACATGAAAGGCAAACTAGCACCCCGCTACGTCGGACCTTTCCAGATCCTCCGTCGACAAGGAGAAGTGGCATATCAACTTGAGCTGCCTCCATCCTTGGCAGGCGTTCATGATGTGTTCCATGTCTCGCAGCTGAAGAAGTGTCTCCGTGTGCCCACCGAGCAAGCCGACCTTCAGCAGCTCATCGTCCAAGAAGACTTGACCTACATAGAGAGACCCGTCAAGATCTTGGAAACCAAGGAAAGAGTAACCAGAAGTCGCGTCGTCCGCTTCTGCAAAGTCCAATGGAACAACCATCCCGCAGAAGAAGCCACTTGGGAAAAAGAAGACGAGCTGAAAGCCCAATACCCCGAGTTATTCGAGTAGCGTTCCAATCTCGAGGACGAGATTCTTGTAAGGGGGATAGGTTTGTAACACCCCAAATTTTCAAAGCAATAAAATATTATTAAATTCAATTTATTGAAATTATTATTTCAGTAAATACTTTTAAATCCCTTTTATACCCTTTTGAACTACAACATAGAGTAGATGACCAAATCAGGAGGTGAAATTTTTTGTATATGATCCTAAGACCAAAATATAATTTTGAGAATTTTTATAAATTTTTACCAGCCTTGGAAGTAGCCCTAATATTTTAACCCATTTTCTGGAATTATTTTTATTCAGAAAAGTATTAGAACAGTAGTGGGCTCCTCTCCCTCCCTTCTCTCTCTCCCGGCCGGCCCAGCCCGTTACCGCGCCCGCCTTAGGCTGACACATGGACCCCACCTGTCGGCGCCGAATTTTTCCCCTCGCGCGCGAACCCGACAATCCGGCCCCACCCGTCAGCCCCCTCTCCCGCGCACTCGCTCCCGCTGACCGCCTTGGCCCACCTGTCGGATTCGTCGTCTCCGCGAGATCCGCCCCCAAATCCCCCCCCCTCGCCGGCCGACGCAATAACGCGCCTCGGATCCGTTGCCCCCGACCCCCTCCCCTCAAATTGAGCCCGGCATTCAATCCCCCGCGCTCCGGCGACCGTTTCCCCCATTAAACCCCGCCCGATTGCGTCCCGGTTCGATGAACCTGCATGTCGCCCGAACCTCGCCGGCGTTTAAACGCGTTAACCCCCGGCCACCGTAGACTACGCCCTCTCTGCCCCCGCCGATGGCCCTATTTAAACCCCCTGGCCACCCGCGTTTCACCCCCACGCCTACACGTCGCGAGAACGCACAGAACGCCCTCACTCCAAGCTTTAGCGCATTCCCTCTGGTTCGCCTCCGGCCACCGCTCGCCGTCGCACCGGACCACCTCCGCCCGTGCCTTCGCCACCATTGTGACCACTGGGACCTCCCCAACGCCGGCCACCACTCCGTCGACGAGGACCCTCGCCGGATCGCCGTCGCCGCCCGGAACCCGAACACCTCCACCGCCCCCGCTCGTCGCCGGCCTCGCTCCGTCGACCTTTTCTCACCGCCGAGGTACCCTCGTGATCCCCGTAGCACCCTCGTTCCATTTTAGGCCTTAGACTAGGTCGCCGTCCCTCGCCGTGGCCGCTGGCCCGCTCGCCGTCGTCGGAGAAGACGACCGGCACGGGTCGAGTACCCGTGCCGTGTCGGATTCGATCCACGCCGCGCGATCCAGATCGAACGGCCCGGATTTAATCCCTCGTGCGATTTAATCCGCACCGTCGGATCTCGGCGAAGGGGTACGTTTTAATCTCGTGCGTCCATCTGTATTTAAAACCCGCGTTTAATCCCGTGCGTCCACGTGGTACCGCTTCGCACGTTTTAATCCTGGCCGTCCATCGCGACTTACGCGTCCCGCCTCGCCCTCGCGCGTCGGATCTGGATCCGACGGTCCAGATCGACCCGGCGCACGCGCACAGTGCGCGGGTTCACCGTGGGCCTGGCTCACCGTGGACCCGAGAGGTTTAAAATTTGAAAATAAATTCCAGAAATGCTTTTAAACTTGTAAAATTCATATCTAATGCATTGGAACTCTAAAAATTACCCTTCCAATTTCAGAAAATTCATAAAATTATTCTCTACATGTTTATGCAATAAAAACAGTAGGTTTACTTGGACATTTTCATGTTTATTTAAATAAGTATTCAAATGCCCTTAGGATTTAAATGTAAATTTAAATATTTAAATTCCAGAAAACTTATATAATTGTCCCTTTCTGTTTAAACACTAAAACCACTGAGTTTTCCCTGAATCATTTATATTAAATTGATTAGAAAACTTAATGTAGTATTATACACACTTAAAAACCCTTTTTATGAAAAACAATAATTCATTTAGATTCACTTTAAATTAATGGAGAAATAAATTTCAGAACTTTAATCTTTGAATTTATTTTATTTATAATCAAACCAACTTAAACTTACGTGTTTATAATGTAATGTTATACTGTTTGATTGGATGTTGTGTTCTTTTTATTTTACTTTATATTAAAAAGACTACGACGTCGCCGAGGAGCCGGAGTACTTCCCCGAAGTCCCTCCCTCTCCCTTTGCTGAACAAGGCAAGTCACCAAACCATTCTTTTGAACATATTGAACCCATGTTTGAATTGACTATCGCTATAACACATAGGTTATATATGCATTAGTCAAATGAACCCTTACATTATATTTATTTAGGATCCCCCGACCTTGATGTGCAACCCAAGCCATGCTATCTCGCCTAACCTCCTTGTCACCATGTGATCAATGATATTAGCTAGTGTCCAATGTATTGACACGGCCGCTATAGGATAATAATGAGTCGTAGCAAAATGGTTCTATTATATGATCCCGTTACTTCTTATCCTTGGAAATTCTGTTGGTGATGAGTCATGGTTGTGAGTGTATGCATGGTGGGTTCCGGGTGCAAGCTAGGGCATTGGTCAGTCGCACCCGGGGCACTATAAGGACCGGTCTGAGGGATCCGTTGCAATACACTTACGTACTAACCACAAGTCTAGTGGGTAAGTCCTAACTAAGGTATGGGTTGTTCCAAACCGAGGCCACCACTTGGAGATGGGTCAAGTTGCACCTGCGGGTGACTTGTACCAATGTGGCGCAAAAGGGGGTGCGACGTTAGCCGGGATGCGGCCCGGCGCGCCGGCGAAACCTAGAGCGGGTGGTTATCGCTTGGAACATCTCATATTGAGGTTTTGGCACGAGTTCCCGTGAAATGGGTCATCTCGTTGAGATGAGTGCGTGCCTTGTGGGTACAGTAGTACATCTCTGATCAGAGTCTTAAATCTTTTCGAAAAGCCGAGCCCACGGTCAAGGGCGGGTTGCGTGACATCCCCCAGTTAGTTTACTTGAATATGTATGTGCATGATGGATTGACACGTAAGGACCGTTGTGCGAGGAGGTAAAACGTACTCCTCGAGTTAGTTGATGTTGATGATGTTCATGTTTATTTTCCGCATGATTAAAATATGATTACACTAAATGCCATAACTGCAATTGCTTTACTCCGCATTGTTAGCCTTTATCCTTCCTTGTTTATTATCCTGCACTATTATTTGCATTTGCGGTGGCTTGTTGAGTACTTTTTGTACTCATACCCGTTGGACCCCACAGAGGATGCCTATCTTGAAGACGGTCTGGAGTAGCGACCCAGTCAAGAAGAAAGATCCTGAAGAAGACGTTCGTCATGCCGTTGTTTAATCACTTTATTACTGTTTTTACTAAAACAATGTTGTAATAAATATGGTCTGCGTACCATGAATTTTTCCGTATGTACGTTGTCGCATGATGAACCTCTTGTATTATTGTTTTTCTATGGAAATTCAATAATGTCTCGATTTTGATAAATCGGGGCGCTACAGGAGCTAGCTTATGTCCAGAATGAGAACTTTTACCTCCGTCAGATCTTGAGTTTGGTGAGTACCAGAGAGCCACAGCTCGACATGATGATCTAGCGGTTTAAGAGGCAGGATGGGTTTGGGGTAGGTTACACTTATACCAAGGCTGATTTTGAGAGTGCCATTAGCCGGGCAGTGGAGTGGAGTAAGATGACTCCTGAACAGAGATATCCCGAGACTCACTCCACTAAGTCTTTCTAGGCTAGTCAGCCCAAGGATGGAGTGTTCCAAGAACAACCAAAGCTCAAACATCTCCACTAAGCCCAAGAACCCCAAGCCTCAACCACATACCAATAAGCCTACCTACCACTGCGAGTATTGTTAGAGAGACGGGCATCTTGAGGAGTTTTGCTTCAGAAGGAAGCGGGTTGAGAGAGCAGAGAGAGCTCGTGGTGGGCAGGAGAAGTTCTACCAGCAGGGTGGTAGACTGAGAGTTCCTCGACACGGGGAGAGGCTAGAGGCCAGGCCACGTCATGTAGGTGGTGGTAGAGGAGACGGCTTTCTTGCCCGTGCTCTAGAGGGTGGTTTTCGCTCCGGCGGAGCTCCAGGTCGTTCTGGATACAGCTTTGGACCTCGTGGCCGAGACTTTAGGCAGAACCGAGGACCGCGCTTTGGTCCAGACTCTTATGGTTCTTTCTGCTTTCCTTCTTTTGAGCATATGGCTCGACACGGGTTTAGCTCTTTTGCTAAACCTGGTGCCGGACCATTTGCTCCCACTTACGACCACTAATCGTGTAGGATCGAGGACTGAAGGATGTATGGATCATGGATTCAGGATGCTCTCACCACATGATGGGACATCGTAGATGGTTCTCCGGCCTCACTCCCCCGATCTCCAAAGAGTATATCACCTTCAGGAATAGTGGTCAAGGGAAGGTACACGACATTAGCTCAATTCGCATCTCTGACCATTTCTCTTTGAAGAATGTTGCTTTAGTTGGAAACTTGAACATCAATTTGATTTCTATTTCGCAACTTCTTGAGGATGGTTTGGAGGTTTGTTTTAAGAAGGGTGTGTCTTCTATGGTTGATTCTAGAGGGTCTTTGGTTTGCCAGATCTTACCCTTCGGTAAGGTTTTTCGGATTGACTTCTCTAGTTCTTTTGGCCCTTCTCGCTATTTGATTGTTGGATAGTACTCTGAGCTCTAGAAGTGGCATAGGAGGTTACGCCATTTGAGTTTTGATCTGCTAGTCAGATTGAGCTCTATGGACCTCATCCGAGGATTGCCCAAGCTTAAGATGGAGAAGGATCTAGTTTGCCATCCCTGTCGTCATGGGAAAATGGTTGCCGCTTCTCATGCACATGTCACTCAGGTGATGACTTCGTACCAGGAGAGCTGTTACACATGGACACTGTTGGTCCAGCTCGGGTACGCTCAGTCGGTGGGAAGTGGTATGCACTTGTGATAGTTGACGATTTTTCTCGATTCTCGTGGGTTTTCTTCTTGGAGAGTAAGGATGAGACTTTTCAGTTTGTTCATGACCTGATTTTGAAGCTAAAGAATGAGAACAATGGTCGAATGCGAGCAATTCGCTCTGACAACAGCTCTGAGTTCAAGAACTCTCAGTTCGTCAGCTTCTGTAGAGATTAGGGTCTTGATCATCAGTTTTCTGCTCCTTACACTCCCCCACAGAACAACATTGTGGAACAAAAGAACCGCAAGCTTGTCGAGATGGCCAGGATGATGCTTGATGAGCACAGGACTCCTAGGCGCTTTTGGGCTGAATCCATGAACACGGCTTGCTATCTGGCCAACAACATTTTTCTTAGAGCTTACCTAGGTAAGACTTCATATGAGTTGTAGTTTGGCAGACAGCCCAAGGTGAGCCACTTGCGAGCGTTTGGCTGCAAGTGCTTTGTGCTCAAGAAGGGAGGACATTTCTACAAGTTTGAGTCTCATTGCTGGGATGGAGTCTTTCCTGGTTATGCTTTGCATTCTCGAGGCTTTCGTGTTTGGAGTCTCGACTCCCAGCAGCTTGTTGAGACGTGCGAGGTTTCTTTTGATGAGTCCTTGCCTTCGTTGACTCCTTCTTTTGAGCTTTCTAGAGATGATGAGCTTGGAGAGTCCATCTTCGAGGAAGATGATGATGCTCTAGCTGTTGATGAGGGTGGGCCTTCTGCACAGCCTGCAGACCCCACACCTTCTGTGACTTCGACTGAGGACGAGGGTGGACCTCTGATCACTTCTTCCACTTCGATCGAGCCCCCTTAGTCTAGTCTAGAGGTGCCAGCTGCTGACTCTGGTGAGGTGACTTTAGATCACCTGGGATACCGAGTAGTTCAGCGTGATCACCCCTAAGAGCTCATCATCGGTAATCTTACTGCGAGAACTTCGCGCTCTTCTGTTGACTCGCTTGTTGTGTTTGTTGAGTCTGCATTTGTTGCCTCTTTTGAGCCTACAGACATTTCTCATGATCTTTCTAATTCGAATTGGATAAATGCCATGCAAGAAGAGCTTGAGAATTTTGTCCGCAATCGGGTTTGTACACTAGCCCACGGTCAAGGGCAGGTTGTGTGACATCCCATAGATAGTTTACTTTTAAAATGAATGTGCATGATGGTTTGACATGTAAGGATTGTTGTGCGAGGAGGGAAAACGTACTCCTCGAGTTATATGGTAATATGATGTTCATGTTTATTATTCCGCTTGATAAAATTTGACTACACTAAATGCAATAATTGAAAAATGTACTTTTCCGCACTTCTAGCCATTACCCTTCCTTTGTTATTGCATTGCATTACTATTTGCACTTGCGGTGGCTTGTTGAGTACTCTTTGTACTCATACCCGTTGGACACACCATTCAGAGGATGCCTACTACGAGGAAGATGGTCTGGAGTAGCGACCCAGTCAAGAAGATCCTGAAGAGGGCGTTCGTCATGCTTTTAATTATTTATTTTATTTTTACTCTTATGTAATAATTGTGGTCTGCATACCACGAATGTTTGCCGTATGTACGCTGTCGCATGATGAATCTCTTGTATTATTGTTTTTCGTTGGAAATTCAATAATGTTACGATTTCAATAAATCGGGGCGTCACAAGATAGTATCAGAGCCGACTTAACTGTATGAAGCCTAACGGACCAGCCTAGCACTTAGTTGGATGAAAACTATTTTACGAAAACCTAATTTATAACTTTGTTCCTCTCCTCACTTTCCTTCAACTTGTTGTTTTTGTAGATTCCGGTCTACCAAGTGTACAGCTTATGCCGCCACTTTGAGGGCTTCGTCAGGGAGCTCCATATGATGGTCACCTTCCTTGGGTTCCTCTTTGAGCCCGAGTTCCATGGGGTGTACATGGAAGAGTTCGCAGGACCCTGCGACGTCTCCCTTACCATCCATGGATCCGGCAAGCACCTGCCGTTCTTCACGGCAGCACTTGGGGGCCCAACCTTCAACGTCGCGTGCCAACGCGTCACCCTCCAAGCCCTCATGGAGCTGAGGATGATCTACGATGATCATCTTCAGAACACGTCCTTCAGGCTCGTGCCGAAGCGCACTCCCAGTGCCCACCGTAGCATCTACATCAGAGTTCACTCCAATCATGATCCGGTCATGGCCCGGCAGACGCGCCTTTTTCAGGCCATGGACGATCTCCATACCGAGGCCATGCTTGACGCCGAGGAGCACCATGAGGCGGTCGAGTTCCTTCGTCAGGAGATGAAGAACTTGATCCAACAGAATGGCGAGCTACAGCGTACGATAATATAGTCGTAGAAGGACATAGCGGAGATGGTCCCCCTCGTCCCGAGGAAGAAGAAGCCCATCCGCGAGCCCGCCCCTCGCCCCAAGAGGATCCTGCCACACCCCACGGTCGCCGGACCATCTAGCTCCAGCGCTCCTGCCCCACGCCCCGCCATCGTCTCCAACCCCATCATCGAGAACTTTCTCGAGCCCATCGTCCCTTAGAACCCTCGTGGTTTCGAGAGCACGGAGACCGCCTCCGATGGCGAGTAGACGATAGCCATCATTGATTGATGAATGAATAAATTTTGTGTTTGTGGTGCTACCTACAACAACTTGTGTTGTGGGTATGATAAAATAAAAACTTTGATGTAATGAACTTTTATACAACTTGATATATATGTATGAGCCTATAATGGGTTGTTCTGGCTAAGTATTTGTTTCACAACTTTTCTCTTATGACTAAAGATCTTATGTGCTCAGAAGATGGCCGACAACCAGAACATCGGGTCTAACAACGGAGAAGGGGCAAGCAACGGTTTGCCTGGAAGTGTTGTGCCCAACTGGGGCGCAACGGGCCAATGTCACACTGGGCCACCATCCGCCAACCACCCCACCTTAGAAGAGATGATGGAGAATCAGAACCAGCTGATTAGCGCCCTCCTCACCCAGATGCAGCACCAACAGGCACAGTTGGACCGGCTGCCGAATGTGGAGCCCGCCCCTGCACCCGCGCCTCAACTCTCAGAGTTCTTGTGCGTGCGACCCCCGATCTTCTCCAGCACGATGAACCCTATGGAAGCCGGAGATTGGCTCCGCACCATCGGGAAGAAGTTGGACCTCCTCCCCTGCACCGACCGGGAGAGAGTGGCGTTCACAACTCATCAGCTCCAGGGTCCCGCCGCAGAATGGTGGGACAACTACCGTGAGTCCCAACCAGAGGACCACGTGGTGACTTGGGCAGAGTTCACCATCACTTTTCGCACCACCCATGTCCCCGCCGGAGTCATCGCGGTGAAATAGCAGGAGTTTCGTGACCTGCAACAGGGCAGCCGGACTGTCATGGACTATCTCCATGAGTTCAACCGTCTAGCATGCTACGCGCTAGAAGAGGTGCGAACCGACGCCCTCCGCCAGGCTAAGTTCCTCCGGGGACTTAAGGATGAGCTGTCCATCCAGCTCGTCACCACCGACTACACCGACTTACAACGGTTGGTGAATAAAGCGCTCATCCAAGAGACTGAGCAAAATAAGTTGGACCTCAAGAAGAGGAAGATGATTGCATTCAAGCATCATCAGGCGAACCCTTAGAGGCCCCGCTTCGTCCCTCCACCACCAGCGCCTGGCTACCATCCTCGGCCCATCTACAGGCCGCCTCACACCGCTGGTGGATCCAACGTCGGGCATCCCCGCCCCGCTCCACCAGCTCCGGCCGCTAATCCGACGCCCACCGCCAAGGCCCCAATCATGAGGGACCACAAAGGGAAGCCGGTCATCTGCTTCAACTACCGGAAGGAAGGGCACTATGTGCATCAGTGTGCTCACCCTAAGCAGCCTCAAGGCACAGCACCCAACTAGGCGGTTTGTGCCCGCATCAACCACATCAGTGCGGAGGAAGCTCAGGAAGCTCCTGAAGTCGTACTCGGTACGTTTACCGCCAATTCCATACTAGCTATAATACTATTTGACTCTGGAGCAACACACTCTTTCATCTTGGAGGACTTTGTGAAAACCAACAACTTGGAATGGCTCCCTCTACCAGCCCCCATGATGATTGCCACCCTAGGCAATAAACCTTAGACCACCTGTTCAACCCTAAGGTAAAAATAGAGATTCAAGGGATATTATTCCGGGCTGAGCCAGTCCTCATTAAGTGTACCGGACTCGACCTCATCCTAGGGATGGATTGGTTGATGAAGCACAAGGGAGTGATCGACTGCGCTAGCAAGTCCGTAACTGTGACCAACCCCGAAGGAGAAGCCGTCACTTTTCAGATGACCAACCGCAAACCTCGCGAGGTGTCTCTCCACTCACTAGCCCTAGAGGAAGTGCCCGTAGTCAAGGAATACATGGACATCTTCCCGGAGGACCTACTAGGGATGCCTCCCAAGCGGGACATCAAATTCAGAATCGAGCTTGTCCCCAAGACCACTCCAATCTCCAAGCGCCCATACCGGATGGCCGCCAATAAACTAGCCGAAGTCAAGAGCAACATCGAAGACCTGGAACAAAAAGGGTACATCCGATCGAGTACCTCACCCTGGGGTGCACCGGTCATCTTCGCCATGAAGAAGGACAAGACTAAAAGGATGTGTGTGGACTATAGGGCCCTGAATGACGTAACCATCAAGAACAAGTACCCACTGCCTCGGATCGATGACCTGTTCGATCAGCTGAAAGGATCCTCAGTGTTTTCCAAGATTGATCTCAGGTCAGGTTATCACAAATTGAGGATTAGAGAAGAAGACATACCCAAGACTGCCTTCACCTCTCGCTATGGACTCTACGAGTATACTGTGATGTCGTTCGGACTCACAAATGCCCCGGTCATTTTCATGAACATGATGAACAATGTATTCATGGAGTTATTGGATAAGTTCATCGTGGTATTCATCGAAGATATTCTCATCTACTCAAAGACCAAGGAAGAACATGAGACCCACCTCTGTCTAACCCTCGGAAAGCTAAGGGAACAACAATTGTACGCCAAATACAGCAAGTGTGAGTTTTTGTCGTCTGAGGTGAAGTTCCTCGGTCATGTCTTATCTGCTGGAGGAATAGCTGTGGACCCAACCACCGTGGAAGCAGTGACCAACTGTCTACAACCCACGAACATGACCGAGATCCGAAGTTTTCTCGGATTGGCCGGATACTACCGCCGGTTCATTGAGAACTTTTCAAAGATAGCCAAGCCTATGATCAGGCTGTTGCAGAAGGAAGTAAAGTTTAAATGGACCCCAGATTGTGAAGAATGCTTCCAGACCCTTAAGAAGAAGCTCGTGTCAGCCCCAATCCTGACTTTGCCAGACATCCAGAAGGACTTCCACGTCTATTGTGATGCCTCTCGCCAAGGGTTGGAATGTGTCTTAATGCAAGATGGGAAGGTGATATCTTATGTCTCTCGTCAGCTGAGACCACATGAGCTGAATTACCCGACCCATGACTTGGAACTGGCGGCAGTGGTTCATGCCTTGAAGATATGGAGGCATTACCTTATGGGGAATCGTTGTGAGGTCTTCACCGACCACAAGAGCCTCAAGTATATTTTCACCCAACCGGACATAAACCTCAGGTAGAGGAGATGGTTGGAGCTGATCAAGGATTATGACTTGGGCATCCATTACCATCCAGGCAAGGCAAATGTGGTGGCAGACGCCCTAAGTCGAAAAGGGTACTGCAATGTCATCATGATACAGGACTAGGCCCCCTTTCTATACAAGGAAATGGAAAGACTGAATCTAGGGATCACCACCAGAGCGTATCTTGCTGCCCTAGAAACCAGACCTGTCTTAATAGACCAGATCCGGGAGACACAGAAGGAAGATCTAGACATCTTGGAGATCCAACAGAACATGCGGAAGGGTAAATCCCCCGAATTCTTTGAGGATGAGCACGGTACCATCTGGTTCGGAAACCGGATATGCGTACCCGACAAGCCTAAGTTAAAGACTCTCATCCTTCAAGAAGCCCACGATACTCTATACTCCATACATCGCCGGAGTACAAAGATGTATCAAGACTTAGAGGAGAAATATTGGTGGGTCAACATGAAGAGGGAAATAGCTGAGTATGGGGCCATGTGCGACACATGTCGGCGAGTCAAGGCAGAGCACTAGAGACCTGCCGGACTGTTGCAACCCCTCAATGTCCCCGAATGGAAGTGGGAAGAAATAGGAATGGACTTCATCATGGGACTACCCAGGACCCAAGCCGGTCATGATTCTATCTGGGTGATTATCGACTGACTCACCAAAGTG
The DNA here is from genome assembly GCA_019279435.1 of Zizania palustris. NCBI lineage: Eukaryota > Viridiplantae > Streptophyta > Magnoliopsida > Poales > Poaceae > Zizania > Zizania palustris. The sequence continues at coordinate 97,987,144 of JAAALK010000080.1, forward strand.
GCTCACTTCATCCCCATCAAGACAACTTACACCGTCGCTAGGTTGGCTGAGTTGTATATGAGCCGGATTATGTGCCTGCACAGAGTGCCAAAGAAGATTGTATCTGACCGTGGGAGTCAGTTTACCTCTAAGTTTTGGAAGAACCTTCAAGAAGAGCTCGACACCCGGCTGAACTTTAGCACCGCCTATCATCCATAGACCGATGGTCAAACCGAAAGGGTCAACCAGGTGTTGGAGGATATGCTTAGATCGTGCGCTCTAGACTTTGGCGTAATGTGGGACAAGAACTTGCCTTATGCGGAGTTCTCCTACAACAACAGCTATCAAGTTAGCTTGCAGATGTCCCCGTTTGAAGCACTTTATGGGCATAAGTGCAGAACACCGTTACTCTAGGATCAGACCAGAGAATCACAGCTATTCGGGATAGATATATTGAGAGAAGTCGAAGAGAAAGTCAAGATCATCAGGGACAGATTGAAGATAGCCCAGTCCCGACAAAAGAGCTATGCCGATAACTGACAAAGAGACCTAACCTTTGAGGAGGGCGATTATGTCTACCTCCGAGTCACTCCCCTCCATGGCACTCAAAGGTTCAACATGAGAGGAAAGTTAGCACCCCGCTATGTCGTACCTTTTCAGATCCTCCGACGGTAAGAAGAAGTGGCATATCAGCTTGAACTACCTCCATCTTTGGTAGGAGTCCATGATGTGTTCCATGTCTCTCAGCTGAAGAAGTGTCTCCGTGTGCCCACTGAACAATCTGACCTCCAATAGCTCAACGTCCAAGAAGACTTGACCTACATTGAGAAATCCGTCAAGATTCTGGAAACTAAGGAAAGGGTAACCAGGAGCCGTGTGGTTCACTTTTGCAAGGTTTAGTGGGACAACCACCCCGTTGAAGAAGCCACATGGGAAAAAGAAGATGAGTTGAAAGCCCAATACCCCGAGCTATTCGAGTAACGTTCCAATCTCGAGGACGAGATTCTTTGTAAAGGGAATAGGTTTGTAACACCCCAAATTTTCAGAGAAATAAAAATACCCTTTAATATATTTTTCTGGGAATAATTTATTTTGAAATACCTTTAATGCCCTTCTTAGCTTAATTGAATTAGAACCTAGGTGAAATGACCCAACCAGAGGCTAGAAAATTTTGTATGTGATCCCAAGGCCAAGATATATTTTTGAGAATTTTTACAAATTTTTATCACCCTTGGAAGTAGCCCAAATATGTTAAACCAATTTCAGCAATTAAATTTATTCAGAAAAGAATTGAAACAGTAACGGGCCCTTTTCTCCCATTCTCCCTCCATCGGTCGGCCCAGCCCACTCCCTTCCCCGTGCCCGTTCTGACAGGCGAACCCCACTCGTCAGTGACCCCCTCTCCCACCGCGCACGCCCGACAACCTGACCCCACCTGTCGGCGCCAACCTCCTCTCGGCCAAGCCTGACCCCACCCATCAGTCCCGCCCTTTGCCAGGCTCGCGCTCACTGACCGCCTTGGTCCACCTATCGGACCCGTCGTCCACCTCGCGCCGACCCCCCTAACTTCGCCAGCCACCGATCCCGCCTCGGATCCGCCCCCGCCGGCCCCCTCACGTTAATTCATTGACGCCATTAACACCCCCGTGACATGCCGAACGTTTACCCCCATTAACCCACGCGCAATCACCCCGCTATCGCTCGCATGCATGGAAGGAGCTCGCCGGCGTTACTCTCGACCACCCCCAATTGCGCCCCTCTGCCCCCGCCAGTGCCTCTATTTAAACCCTACACCTCCGCCGCGTCCAGCCCGCACGTCCATTCGCGCTTAGACTGAACAGAACGCCCAAGACGCTCCCTTAAACGCCACTCCGCCACCTTCGCTCCAGCCGCCGATGAACCCCGTGACCGCCGACACCTCCGTGACCGCCGACACCTCCCCAACCTCAGCCACCTCTCCATCGCCGATGACCCCGCCGGAACGCCATCGCCGACGAGGAACCCAAACACCTCCGCCGTCTACGCTCGTCATCGGCCACGCTTCGTCGACCTCGGACCCCTGCAACGGTACCCCCGTGTTCCCCTAGTCATCCTCTTTCCATTTCTAGGCATAGCTAGGACCGCTGTCGCTCGCCGTGGCCTCTGGCCTGCTCGCCGTCGCCAGAGAAGATGACCGGCATGGGTAGAGTACCTGTGCCATGTCGGATTCGATCGCGACCGTGCGATCTGGATCCGACGGTGGTGGTTAAATCGTTCACGTAGTTTAATCAGATCTGTTGGATCTCGACGAAGTGTTATGTTCTAATCTCGTGCGTCCATTAGTATTTAAATCCCGCATTGAATTTGGGCCATCCATCGCATACCGGTTCAACGTTTTAATACTGGCCATCCACGATGACTTAGCGCCCCCGCCTCGCCCGTGGCCGCCTGATCACAATCCGACGGTGGATCTTGATCCGTCGCACGCGCACAGTGCGCGGGTTCACGGTGAACCCGGTTCACCGTGGACCGACTCCTGTATTTGGATTTAAATTAATTTCTGGAAATTGTTTTAAACTTATAAAATTCATATCTTGCGCATTTTAACTCCAAAAATTACCATTTTAGTTCCAGAAAATTTATAATTTTATTCTCTACATGTTAATGCAATAAAAACAGTAGGTTTATATTGAGTATTTTATTTTTATTTAATGACATATTCAAATGCACTTTAGGATAAACTACAAATTTGTCCATTTCAACTTTAGAAAAATTTATCTTTCATTCTCTTCATACTAGAATGATTGAAACAATGGGTTTATTTTGAACCTTCTCTTTTAAATTAATTGGATGTTTATAATACACTAGTTTACCATTTTATTCCTTTTAGAAAGGCCTTTATTCCATTAAAGTTAATTTAAAAATATCCATGAAATAAATTTCAGAAACTTAACAATTATATTTTCCTTTGTTCAAACAAATCAAAACCTATATGCTTATTGTGTGATTTTGGAATGTTTATTGAATGTTATGTTTATTACATTTGTCGAGAAGACTATGACACCACTGAGGAGCCGGAATATTACCCGGAGGTTCCCCCGTCGACTTTCGCTGAACAAGGCAAGTCACCAAACCAATCTTTTGAGCATATTGAACCCATGTTTTACTAAACTATTGCTAAAACACATAGGATATACATGCATTAGTCAAATGAAACCCTTACAATATATTTACTAGGATCCCCTGACCTTGATGTGCAACCCAAGCCATGCTATCTAGCCTAAACTCCTTGTCACCATATTATTAGTACTATTAGCTAGTGTCCAATGTATCAAGATGATTGCTATAGGATTAAAATGAGTCGTAGCTATTGGAATCTACTATGTGATCTCCGTGATTCTCATCTCGGGTATGCTGTTGCTGATAGAGTTTTGGTTGTGAGTGTATGCATGGTGGGTTCCGGATGCAAGCTTGGGCATTGGTCGGTAGCACCCGGGGCACTATAAGGACTGGTCTGCGGGATCCGTTGCAATACCCTTCCGAAATAACCACAATTCTACTGGGTAAGTCCTAACTAAGGTATGGGATATTCCAAACCGAGGCCACCACTTGGAGATGGGTCAAGCAGCACCTACGGGTGGCTTGTACCGATGCGGCGCAAAAGGGGGTGCGACGTTAGACGGGATGCGGCCCGGCGCACCGGCGAAACCTAGAGCGGGTGGTTATCGCTTGGAGCATTTCATGCTGAGGTTTTGGCACGAGTTCCCATGGTATGGTCATCTCGTTACACTTTGGTGTATGGGATGAGTGCGTGCCTTGTGGTTAAAGTGGTACACCTCTGATCAGAGTCATAAATCTTTTCGAAAAGTCGAGCCCACTATCAACGGAGGGTTGCGTGACATCCCACAGTTAGTTTACTTTTAAAATGAGTGTGCATGATGGTTTGACATGTAAGGACTGTTGTGCGAGGAGGGAAAACGTACTCCTCGAGTTAGATGGTATTATGATGTTCATGTTTATTATTCCGCTTGATAAAATTTGACTACACTAAATGCAATAGTTGAAAAATGTACTTTTTCGCACTTCTAGCCATTACCCTTCCTTTGTTAATGCATTGCATTACTATTTGCACTTGCGGTGGCTTGTTGAGTACTCTTTGTACTCATACCCGTTGGACACACCATTCAGAGGATGCCTACAACGAGGAAGACGGTCTGGAGTAGCGACCCAGTCAAGAAGAAGATCCTGAAGAGGGCGTTCGTCATGCTTTTAATTATTTATTTTATTTTTACTCTTATGTAATAATTGTGGTCTGTGTACCATGAATGATTGCCATATGTACGCTGTCGCATGATGAACCTCTTGTATTGTGTTTTTTCGTTGGAAATTCAATAATGTTCCGATTTCGATAAATCGGGGCGTCACATTCTCCGACTTCACCTTGGCTTCGATCAAAGTGTCCCTTGACGAAGACAGCTTGTCTATCACAGAATATAGTTTAGCTGCCTCCATGGCCAAGGAGTTCTTCTGGCTAAGCAGGTTGCTGGCTTCCTCCATGGACTTCGTCTTTTCTTCTCGGAGCATAACCAGCTCAGCCCCCACGGTTTCTTGCTCCGTCCGCATTCTTTCTATTTCAGCCTGAAGCACGATTTGTTCGGCTTCGAGCTTCTGATTTGCAACCTCTAGACCAAGTCTAGCTCTCCTTTCTGCTGCTACCATCTCGTCCAAGATGGAAATTTGAATTTCAGAACCCTCAAGACTCCTTTGGAGGGCAGTAATCCTCTCCTTAAGACGAATACTTCCCCGCTCGTTCGAAACAGCTGCAGCTCGAGCCAAGACTATTTGCTGCGGAAAAAACGAGGTGAGAAATTATTCATAAGTTGAAATTAATCCTATTTTTGTAGATACTTCGTACCTGGTATGCTACCCATTCCAAAGCTTCATTCAGCTCTGACCCTTCAGCCTCCCCAAGTATGGCTACCAAGTCAGTTCCTCCAACTTCGCGGTTAGCTCGATCCAAAGGTTCAAGCAAGGTCCGAAGTCTGGTCCTTTGCTCCAGAAAAGGAGCTAGGACGGGGAGCATTGACAAAGCTCTTTGGTCATCTTCGTTGGGTGAAGGGCCGGAGCGCTGCGCTGCATCCCCGGAAACTTCGGTGGACTGGCCCCCATCTGTAGATTGTCCTCCGTCTATCGATTCCAACGGAGTTAATCCCGAGTTCGGAGCAGGAAAAGGATCCATTTTACCTTGACCTTTTCCGGGCCCCATCTGTGTAACTTCTTCTGGAACCGACCTCCGAGATGTCGAAATCCCAGGAGCAGTCTTCACAGGAGGAGTCGTCTCCATGGGAGCAGACCCTGCCAAATCAAAGGTATTATATATTGCACAATTCTGCAGGCTGTGAAGAAAAAGGTGCTTTAATGAAGTCTGCCTCTAAAATCTTGTAGGCGAATTAGTACGGGCTACTTGGAGGATCGAAGGCCCCCTCGAAGTCTTCATCGGATTCGAGATCATGAACCGAAGGGTTGGCTGTTGGAACCTCCTTTGGAGCAACAGTTACAACTTTGTCCAGAATTGAAGCTTGGTCAGTTACAACTTCGACTCCGCCTTCAACAGCAGGGGCTTCTTGGCTCGGCAAGTCAGGCATGACATTCTAGGTCCTAGCCTGTTCGGAGTTGCCTGGCGCAGCCGGCACACCCGCTACATCACCAGTGGCTACAACTTCGACATTCGCTTGCGCTTCTTCGTCTTCGGTAATAAGGTCTACAAGGGCCCTTTGCATTTCTCTTACTCCCTCATCTTCAGATGAACCTGAAGACGAAGCAGCGGGCTTGGAAGGAGCCACGTTTCTAGGTTTACGGGCTAACCTTTTTACAGGAGTCTTGGCTGGTGCCGAAGTCCCAACATCTGCATTCCTCTTCTTCGGGCCAAGCTCGAAAGGCACCCAGTCTAGAAGAGGAGGGGCTACGACTCTGAGTACACCCCATACTCGGTTAAGTCATTCCCAACTACCCACCAGTTTCATCCTCCACTCTTTTTCAGCCAGAGTAGGAGCCCCGAGAATCTTCTCCGAAGCTCGAACGACTTGCTCTGAAGACAAAGGGGCTTGTGAAGCTGAAAGATAAGTTTTATTAGTCATCTCATGAAATAATCATAAATAAAGCATGTTGTAGTTATCTAATTTACCTACAGAGCTCAAGTTCGAAGAAATTTTTTGGAGTCCTCCCTCCAGATCCTCTTCGAAGTTGATAGGCCAGTTGGCCATCAAAGGCGGAATCTGGAGCCCAATGAACTCCTCCGCTAAGTCCCGCATGCTCATGCGGCGATTGATCCTTTGAAGCAGATTGAGGCGGGCTTCGAGCCGGTCGGGATCTGGGTGGACTTTGGCTTCCCTTCGAAAATATATGTCTTGCAGAGGTCCGGCCAGACGGTTGTCTACTCCAACTTCAGCGTAGAACCACTAGAGAATCCAATCTGTGTACCATCTGGCATTGATGGCCTTCGCTGGAAACCATAGTTGGAATTCATCTCGAAGTCTGATGTTGATGCTGCTGAAGGCTACTATGATTTTTTCCCCTCCGGAGCCTTGGTAAGTGTTCGGCTGGCAGGATGCTTTGTGCAGCGCTGCGAATATCTCTGCTCTCCCTTCACAGCCTTTAGCCTGCAGCGCCCATTCGAAGATAGCAAGGTGTGCTATCACGTTTGGAGACAACTGAGGAAGGGTGACATGAAAAAGATCTAGTACCTCCGACAGGAAGTCTACCGCCGGAAGTCCTAACCCTGCTTCGAAGAAGGCTTCGAAAACGACGACTTCTCCGGGGCGTGGCGAAGGGATGGCTTCCTTCCTGGGTTTGCGGACATTGATCCCAGGGCTAATCTTTCCTTCGACCACTGCTGCGATTGTCTTCCTCTTGCAGGTTGATGGCCCTAGTTTGTAAGACTGGTCGGAGTACTTCGAAGAGGTCGGGAGGAGGTCATGGGGACCGATTTGTTGGGGATTCCATGTAGGTGCTGCTGCTGCTGCCGCCATGGCTTGCTGTCGGGCTAGGGCCGAAGTCACCCCGGGAGCCTTGAAGCTTGTCTTCGCCATCAAGCCGAATAGAGCGATTGAGGCTAAGTTTGGAGGCTATTGGCTGATTGCGCAAAGACGGTGAGAAAGGTATTTTGGATGCTACTAGGTCCTCTATTTATAGCCTGGATTCCCAATTTTTTACCGTTCAGACTTGCCGTTCCATCTTCTTGACTGTTACTGTTTACAAAATTAACGTTGTGTATAGCTTCTTCTGAAAGGAAAAGGCTAACGGCTATATTTTCTAATTCTAAAAGGCTTTTTGGTTTCATAGAAATTGATTCCAGAATAGTTCGAATAGAACTCTCTTAGAAAGCGATTCGAAGTTATAAATCTTTGCATATTCCGAAGGTTGATAAAATTTATTAACCCCTACGCATGATTATTTTTCTTGCGTATACTGCTCTCCTAACCTTACAGGTCATGCGGAGAAGCATATTCAAGGGGCTACTGTTGGGGGAAAATACTTCATCCTCAATGTATCTACAGTAACAAGATGAAGGCAATCTACTAAACCAAAGTTCCAGTATTAAACTCCAGTTTAGTAGGGGATAAAGTTTGAAGAATCAATGCGGACCCTTGTTCGGAGTATAGCTTCGAACGTCGACTCTTCAGAGAACTTACCTGCCAGCTAGGATGGAAGACTTATCCTCTTTCTCATTAGATTAGTCTTTTACCATTTTAACCCTATTAGGGATACCGAATAGTTTCCACTATGTCAGTTGTAATTGAGGGGTAAAAAGGTCTTTTCCTTAAGATTTTCACCTATAAATACCCCCCATTCTACCCTGTAATGAGGATCGAATACTCAGTTATTCAATACACTACTTTGAATTACTTCAAGCTATTATCCAATTCGGAGGCTTGAAATAGTTCACTTCACACACACTTCGTTTGTTAGTTTCCAATCTCTGAAAACCTGTTAACGTAATTTTTTATGCCAACAACTTCTAAAGCCCTTATCCTCGTATCGTTCATTTCTTCTAAATTTTCCTTCAAAAGAATCTCATATTTATCGACCAATAAGCCATCTTGCTTTAGAACTCTTAAAGAGCAAAGATCTACTTCTACAGGTAGAACAACTTCTTGCCCATATACTAGCTCATGTGGACTAACTTCATGCCATAGTTCCTCAGAAATCACTTCATGCCACCTCTTAGGGAACTATTCAATTTCCTCTTAATGAGCTTAATCTCAGTTTTATTACTAGACTTGACCTGACCATTGGCCTGAGCATAATATGGTGAAGAATTTATCAATTTGATACCATAAAATTCGGCAAAATCTCACTTCTTTAGAAACAAATGAAGTACCTTGATCTATAGTGAAAGTTTGGGGAATATCGAATCTATGTATAATGTGCTTCAAGATAAAATCAATTACCTTGTTGTGAGTCATATTCTTGAGAGGCACGGACTTAGGTCCATTTGGTGAAGTAATCTGTTGCCCTCAACACAAATCGATGCCCTTTTGATGAAGGAGGATAAATCTGGCCGATGAAGTCTAAACCCCAACCTCGGAATGGCCATGGCTTAATGATGGGGTTAAGCAATGAAGCAGGAGCTAGCTGAATATTTCCAAACTTCTGGCATGCTTCACACCCTCTATAATATCTAAAACAATCCTCAGTCATAGTCGGCTAGTAGAAACCTGCTCTTTTGAGCATCCAACTCATTTTCTAGGCCGACTAATGAGTGCCACAAAGCCCTTCATGGACTTCTCCCATAGATACTTGGGACTATTCGTCGTCTAAACACTTTAAAAGTACTCCATCAATAGTTCGGTGATACAGTACATCATCTAGCAACACAAATTTAAACACTTGTCGCCGAACTTTCTGATCGACCCTTTGACTAGGGTTTGTCAAATACTGGATGATTGGAATTCTCCAATCATCCTTATGGACAGTCGGAGGATTTACTCACTCCTTTCCTAGAGTGATGTCTAAGCTGCTGATTTTAGAGTGCCCCCGGGTCTGTCCCACTTCTGTCGAAGCCTGACGGGGTCGGTCGTGTGGAGTCGATCAAGCCAAAGCCTTCCGTCGGAGGGTTCTGGCTCCCGAAGACCTCCGATGTCCAACGGTCTTCGGTGAAGGGGCTCCGGAGTGCACGATCCTTCGGTGGACGAAGTGTCCCGGCCTAAGGGCTCTGGTGTGCGGCACTCTCCGGTGGCCGGAGGGGTCCAACCCAGAGGGGTCGACAGCCCTCGCGCCTGCCTGAAGCTTCTAGCTTCGGCAGTAGAACCAAGCATTGGCTCCTTCTGTGCAGAAATTTTACCTTTTCTGACTTGATAGCTAGATGCTTGCTGAGCCAAATCATTTGCAATTGAATTGGCTTCTCTTGACACGTGAGAAATTTTGAAATCGTCAAAAGTAGCAACTATGTGTAAACATTCAAGTAACTATTTAGCAAGCCATTAAAGCATTGAGCATTTTCAGCTACTTGTTGCACTATTAACAGAGAATCACCATATGCATGGACATGTTTAGCACCTACAGATTCTAGTAATTCAAGTCCTAGCAATAGAGCCTCATATTCAGCTTGGTTATTAGTAGAGGGAAATTCTAAACGGGCCTGAGGTTTCAAAGTGCATTCCACTGGGTGATATGAGAACCACCCTGATACCTTGGCCAGTTCTTGCAAGCTGAACCATCAAAATAAAGTTTCCATGGTACTACTTCAATTAGAGCAATATCGTCACCCCAATTGACATCCACATGGTGATCAACTATGAAGAACAATTTGGCCTTTCATAGCTCTTAGAGGTTCATAGGCCGAATCATACTCAATCAAAGTGTAAGCACACTTTCTGATTCTTCCACTTAGAATCGGCTTTTGCAACATGTATTTTATGACATCGGCTTGGCAAGCGACAATACATGTAGGACCGAAAGTAGTGACCAGAGGGGGGTGAATGGGTGCCTAAAAAATTCTTTCGAATCAATGGCCTTCTCCCGACACCCAACGCACCTCAACAAACTTAGCACAGAAAAGTAAACAGATCACAAGTGCTAAAAATAATCTAGCCTAAAAACGACCGGTGTCCTAATTGAAAAGACACCAACACAGTGCTAATAGGAAGATTAACAAAGCATTCAAAACATGGAAGATCAAACTTCACAGAAACAAATCATCACAGCAGTTGATCTAAGTGCATGTAAAATGAGATGAGAACTTACTGTTCAAAATTTGTCTCCAGTAAGGTACTTGACGAAGCTTGCTGTGTCGAAGCCTGCAGTGTCGAAGCATGCAGTATCGAAGCCTGCAGTGTCAAAGCCTGCTTCGAGGTATGCAGTGTCAAAGTCTGCTTCGAAGTTGACGTGCAAAGGAACAAACGTGAACTTCAGGACTCAGAGAAAATACAGACCAAAACAGGAATTAAGCTTCGAATGGAACACAATGTCGAAGATTGAGTCTGCAGCGAAGTCAATTAGTACATGTGGAAAGCTTCGAATCTTCTACACACACCTGCAAAGTATTCTTGACATAGTTCGATCTGAAGTGTGCTACGAATGGAAAGGTGACAGAACAACTCTACATGAAACGCATGGCTAAAACTTTCGAATCTGACGACAGAAGAAAAATGTGGGCTTCGCAACATCCTGTATCCCGGAGAAATATGCTTCGATATACTTTGAGTCGAAGTATGAGTTGAAAGGACAACACAAGACAAGAAACCAGGCTTCGAACTCCGAAGCACCAACTGCAAAGCTTGCAGAAACACAAAAAATTGCTGAACCGTGGGACCCACAGCAAAGCTGTTGCAGATCCTTTACGCAGCTATGAATGCACAAACAGACCTACGTACTCCGATGCCATAGCTACTCTAGCTGAACCTACTGAAGGAGGATGCAGAAAAAATCATACACGCAAGCTTCTGAGAAACGTGGTTAAAATAAAAAGCTATTTCCATGCCTTGGCCAAAACACGCGAAGCTACTGCAAAAACTGCACAGGCTAGAGCCTAGACTTGTCTAGACTTGTTGCTATAGCCGAAGAACATCAAAAACTGATCCTTGCATGTTACGGACTGAAAGCAAAAGTATGCATTTCATAAGGAATCAGCCTCAATAAAAAAACACCCTACCACATAGCCTTGACACGGGTTCTCAAGATGGCTACACAACGTAGCCTGCTTCAAGAGTGCAAGACTATGCTGTTGTGTACTAGTACTATTATCAACGAGTCGCAATAGAAATAATTACTAAGTGCTACACGTCGCTGGGCAGAAATCATACACACAAACTACTATATGCAAAAACAACGAATCTGAAATCCTCTAGAAAGAACACAACCAGCGAGAAAACACCCTGAGACAAACAGGATTCATTACTGCTCAAAAAACAACAGATCTGAGAACACCAGGAACAGTAGCACGAGATTCAAGAATCTAGAGTGAGAAACAACACGAAGTATTAAAACCTGGTTGAAAAGACTTCTTGGCGATCGGTAGAAGTGGATCAGGAAATCACGTGAGGAACCAGATGAACAGTAAAAAAGTATGAATGTGGCGGCTCACAGAACTGGAAACCAGTATGGGAAAGTGAACTCATGTGTTTAGATTAAAGTGAGTTAACCCTAACCCTAGGGATTGGGGCCTATTTATAGGCAGCCCAATAAATGGGGAAAATGCAGAAATACCCCTAGGGTTTTTTTACAGACGCTCAAATAAATGGAAAAGACCAAACTGCCCTTAGGATATTTTCACATACTCGACTAACTAATTGTGGGCCTAAGGACAAAATAGTAAACTCCTATTTATAGATGACTTATCCGGAAGCTAAGATTTCGTAGCGACTACGGCTTCACTTCTGGACAGTCCGCTCCAAGATCAGCGGGCGTTAGTTTTGCGCCGAAACTGACAAAGCGTCCACCAGCTTTGCACCAGGTACCCGGATTGGGCCGGCCCGACTCCACAGCTCTCTCAGCCCAGCAATCGCTTGCCGCCCGTGTACCTGAGTCAATCCTGGTCAACAGTCCAGTAGATCCTCTGCTGCTCCTAGCCCATGCACCCGGATTGGGCAAGCCCGACTTCGCGGCCCCTCTACCCGACAGTCGCTCGCTGCCCGTGTACCTGAGTGACACATGGCCCAGACGCAACAGATCTTCTCCTCTTTCTAGTCCTCTTTGACTATCGTTGACAATAACTCATCACATCTGGAGCCATGAGGCCCACGCTCTTCAGCATGGCTCCTCAATCTCCCCCTTGATGAGTGCATTGTCAACACTTCTCTTCATCAGCTCTTCAGTACCTGCGAACACATGTGGAAACACTAAAAAAGCACAAGAAATAGAGAGGAAGAAAATAAAGCAAAAGTTTAACCCTAATGACAAAAGCCAAACAAAAGCAAAAAGCGGTCATCATGGTTAACCAAAGGTAAAAGCTCAAAACGAGTGCAATCTCAGAATCATCAACAAGGAAATCAAAAAAAGTAAGGACAACTGGGACAAAAACTCCCCATGAAACAAATCCCAGAGAAAGCCAAAACTCTTCTCCCAAAATTTCTCTCCTTGTTGACAAGTGGACTCATCAAGCAGACTAAAAACACTCAAAAGAGACACCGACTCCCCCTGAAATGCAACTCCCCTCAAAATATGCAATGAATGCAACTGGGTGCAGGTGGAGTGTAGAAAGCATGCTTCTTAGATATGATTGACTTCAATTACAACATCTAACAGGTTAAGCAAAAGATATATTGTCTAAGACACATGGCATGATCAGTGCAACAGATAATATCTAAAGAAAGTCATTAGCACGCATTTTTCAATTTTTGTAAACAAAAGCATCACCACATTTTCCAGTTAACAAGCAAGGTAAAGCATGAGATGCAGAAGCTAACTAATATCTACCAAGATAAGCATTGTCCAAAACAAAGTGCTTCAGCAAACTTGTTCTCTTTTTAATTTTCAGGCTTTTTCATTTTCCTTTTTCATTTTTGCCAAGGGTTATTTGCATGTCAAACCTTATGCTAACTGACCAAGTCAAGCCTAGGCTAGAACTGGACCATCGAAAGCTTAAGACATTGGTCTTGGCATACACTACACTGTCCTAGTTCATACCAAAGTGCTATGGTAAGTAGTCAAGAACAATGCAATGCGACAAAGCAAACCCACTTGGATCTTTTCAACTCAAGCATAAAAAGGCATGGAATTTTCATTCATTTTTTATTTTTATCATTTTTATAGCACGTTTTCCATGTTAAAGTATAATGATGTCCAAGTTGCATATCTGCATCTATGTGAGGAACTAGCTACAAGGCATATAACAGATAGCAAACTCATTCAGTCTACACATGCTAGTTACCAGAAGTCGTGGTGATCATTTTTCAATTTTAAAGCTCAAAAGCCATGCATATGACAGATATCAGACATATCAAGTGAACTGAAACAAAGCATGTTCATTGACAAGTAATCAAAAGCATGTACCAGCTAGAATAAGTAAAGAAGTTCAATCATATAACAGAAGCAAGCTCAAAAGTGTTATATGTGAATATGCATGATATGAACACACACAAAAAGACTCAAGAAAAGAGTAATGAAGAAAGAAAACTGACGCAAAAATATCCTAAAAAGGATACACAACACCCAAATCCCCTCGTAAACGCTCAAAAGTAGACTGATCTAGGGGTTTGGTGAAAATGTCAGCCAATTGATGATGGGTATCAACATGAACAAGGTCAATGACACCTTTCTCATATTGATCCCGCAGAAAATGAAAGCGCACATCAATGTGTTTGGTTTTTGAATGGAGACAAGGGTTTTTCCCTACACTAATTGCAATGGTGCTGTCGCAAAACAAAGGAACTCTAGTAGGAAAGAACAACCCAAAATCTCGCAATGTGGAAATCATCCAATCTAACTGTGAGCAGCATCTAGCAGCTGCTACATACTCAGCCTCAGTGGTTGAAAGAGCAACTCCAGATTGCTTTCGAGAATACTAAGACACAAGAGACGAACCAAGAAACTGGAAAGTACCGGAAGTCGACTTGTGATCCAACCGGCACCCACCAAAGTCAGCGTCCGAAAAGCCAGATAAATCAAGAGATGATGATGTTGAATAGTAAAGACCAAGATCAGGCGCATAGGTAAGATACCTGAAGATGCGCTTGATAGCCTGCCGATGAGACGCGTGTGGTGAAGACTGAAAGCGCGCGCACAGTCCCACGGTGAACTGTATGTCTAGCCTTGTCGCCGTCAAGTACAGCAGCGAATCGATCATCCCTCGAAACTCTCTCTCGTTGACCTTAATGCCGCTCTCGTCCTTGTCCAGGCCCCCAGATGTGCCCATTGGGGTCATCTGAGGCTTCAGCTCTCCACCAAAGTCAAACTTCTTCAACATGTCTCAGGTGTACTTACCCTGGTGGATGAAGGTGTCGTCCTTGGTCTGCTTGATCTGGAGCCCTAAGAAGTACTTGAGCTCACCCATGAGGCTCATCTCAAACTCGTTGTGCATCTGCTCAGAAAACTTGGACATAGATCATTAGTAGTACCGCCAAAGATAATATCGTCCACGTAAATCTAAGCGACTAAGAAATTTGAAGCATCTCTGAGCAAGAAAAGAGTTTTATCCACAGAACCCATCACAAAGCCCTTCCCCAACAAAAATTGCTTCAACCGGTCATACCAAGCCCTAGGGGCTTGCTTCAACCCATATAAAGCTTTTTGCAACTTAAAAACATGTCGAGGAAACTTGGGGTTCTCAAAACCGGGGGGGCTGCCTAACATAAACCTCCTCCTCTATGTACCCGTTCAGAAAAGCACTCTTGACGTCCATTTGAAAAAGCTTAAAACCCTTCGAAGCGGCAAAAGATAAGAGAATGCGAATGGACTCAAGACGGGCAACAAGGGCGAAAGTTTCTTCAAAATCAATACCCTTCTTATGGCAAAAACCCGGGGCAACTAGTCGAGCTTTATTGCGCACTACAACCCCATATTCACCTTGCTTGTTCTTGAACACCCACTTGGTGCCTATGGGGTTGCATCCTGGTGGTAGCTCAACTAGTGTCCAAACCCGATTGCGGGAAAAATTTTCAAGCTCTTATTGCATGGCATTAATCCAGTTCAAGTCAGAAAGAGCATGAGAAATATCTCTGGGCTCAAAAGATGCAACAAAAGCAGATTCAGCAAACACAGCAAGTGAATCAATAGAAGAACGCAAAGTCCTTGCAGACAAATCACCGATGATGAGCTCCGAGGGGTGATCACACTGAACTGCTCGGGATCCCATGTGATCTGAAGTCACCTCACCGGAGTCAGCAGCTGGCACCTCTAGACTTGACTGAGGGGGCTCGATCGAAGTGGAAGAAGTGATCAGAGATCCGCCCTCGTCCTCAGTCGAAGTCTCAGAAGGTGTGGGTTCTATAGGCTGTGCAGAAGGCCCACCCTCATCAGCAGCTAGAGTGTCATAATCTTCCTCGAAGATGGACTCTCCGAGCTCACCATCACCAGAAAGCTCAAAAGAAGGAGTCAAAGAAGGCAAGGACTCATCAAATGAAACCTCACAAGTCTCGACAAGATGCTGGGAGTCGAGGTCCTCTACGCTGGCCAGGCCTCTATATTTATAGAGGGTTAACTCTAATCTAATCTGCTATTAATCCGGCTAGATAGGGATAAAGCTTGAGCTGGCAATGCGTCAATCTCTATCTCTACCGAGGTGGGCTTCGGTCAGGCCCACCGAGGCCTGCTCCTCGGGCCGAAGCTTCGGTGGCGTGGGCCTCCAAAGGTTCCCGAAGCTTCGACGGTGTGGGCCTCTGAAGGTTCCCGAAGCTTCGGCAGCGCGGGCCTCTGAAGGTACCGAAGCTTCAGCAGCGTGTGATGAGGACATCACTTCACATGATGCACACATGGAGCCTCCACCTACAATTCAGTTACTAGGACGAATCACACGCGCCCGTGCCCGTCGCATGAGCCATGAGGTTAATTCTTTCCTTAGCAACTATGTCAATATTTGTTTGGACAGGATGCTACTGAATACTAGTGATATTTTGTTGCTTAGGAACATGGGAGATGGAATAGAAGAGTTGGAGCTGAAGACGGAGTCGCACGGATGTTTTGAAGTCAAGATTTCGCTGGTTCGGACTACATCAACCACCCTGCACCAAAATGGGCATAACTTCCTCATATAAAGTCCGATTGGTGCGTTCTTTGACTTTTTGGAAAGCAGAGGAGAAGACAGAACGTTTGCCGTTGGTTTCACCTCATTTGGAGTCTCGAGTCGTTCTGTGTGATTTAAACAGTCCTGCATGACAGAACTGGGCCATGTTGGCCCATAGTCTGAGTCTATACGTCTTCTAGCCCACAGCCCGTGTCTGTTCGCCTTCCACAGGCTGCCGCCCTATATATTCTCACGCCAGCCACCTCTAGGGTTAGGTTTTGCTTTGTTGCATCTACACTGTTGTGTTTAGATCCCGCCTCTTGCACCGGACCGATTGGCTGCTGCATTGGCTGCTGCATTGGTGTTTAGATCCTGTTCTTGCTTGTGTTCTTGGGTTCGCTTGCAGGAGTTAGCCTTCGTGGCGAGGTCAATCGCGTCCTGCGTGGTTGATAACCAACGGAGACAGTGGTGTAACGATTGCAAGGTTTTGATCCGCCGGACCGGAGCCTTGGATCGCCAACGTCGAGATTCTCCACCAACCCAAGTTTATCCTTTACCTAGCGGAAGATCGGGACCACTCCCCCATCAGTTGGTATCAGAGCTCAGTTTTCCCATTAGGTAATCTCGATCTGCTTTTGTTTTTACCCAGAGTCCAGAAAACCGCACCAAAAAAAATTCCACACCGAGAACCCCTTTGTGCCTTGCGATTTTAATTTCAGTTTTAACTTTGTTGAGTTCGTGTTCTTGGTCGAGTCTTGTTGCTGGTTTAGTCATCCCTCTGTGTCGTTTGAGTAGTAGTTGTTCTTGTGTCTCAGAAAAAAAAATTCCCCACCGAAACCCCCCCTTCCGCAAACCTACTTTGTTTTCCACATCGACTCTTTGTGACCCCCCTTCAGTAAAACAGGCATAACTTTTCGCTCGTTTGGCAGAAAAATCTGAAATTTTTTGAGCGTGTTCCTGACCCAATTTGGGTGGGTACCCTAACCGGCTATGCTGGTTAGCCCTCTCCAAAGTCGCCAAAAAAAATCAGGAAGATAAAGAAAAAAATTGGACAAAGTTTTTGCTCGCCGGACAGCGAACTTGTTTGAATTTTTGTGAGCCACATCCCACCTCAGTTGTAGGTGCCAATTTTTGTGGTTGCATCTCTGGTCATCCTTGTTCAAAAAAAATAGAGTGAAAAAAAAGGAGAAAAAAAATATATAAAAAAAAAGAGAAGCGGTCCTGTTAGTTGCTTGTCCGAACTCTTGTCCGAACTCTTGTCCGAACTCTTGTCCGATCTCTTGTCCGATCAGTGGCAGGTAGTGGCAGTTTCTGCTTGTCCGATCCCTTGTCCGATCTGTAGAGAGCTGAATTTGGTCTGTTTGTGCTTCCATTTGAGTTTTGGGCACATAGTTTCCCTCTATTGCTTGAATTTTCACCTTGGGAGCACTAAGGCCAGCAACTTTGACAAGTACTAGGGAATACTTATTGAACTTGGTTTAACTGTTATTATTATCGCTAATCCTTGCTACTCACTTTGCCTTCCAAGCTACACCTTTCTCTTGGTCAGGACAGGATCATTTCTTGCAATTGTACACCACCCTCCACTTGGTTCATCACCTGTAGGCCGGTGACCTCACTGCGGCGTGGTAAGAACACTTGCAAGCGTGGGTAAGGTGCTTGACGAATTGCTTCCACCACACATCCAGCACCCCACCTAGCTGTTTTACATAAGGATTATTCTTTGTTGCTTTATCTTTTCACTAACATGGCAGCACTTATTGTACAACGTGACTTGAGCACTCACATGGACCACGACGACCAGGCACAACGGAACAATATATTTCAGACCATCTTCCTCGTCAATAACCGTCGTGCGCGTGTCATCATCGACAGCGGTAGTTGCAACAATTTGGTGAGCCTCGACGTGGTAACTAAGCTTCAACTTCCCACACGTGCACATCCACACCCTTACCATGTGCAATGGCTCAACGACAGCGGTAAGGTCAAGGTAACACAAACTGTTCACATCGAATTTTCCATTGGTATATACTTCGGAAGTGCTGATTTTGATGTAGTACCAATGCAAGCATGTTCTCTATTACTTGGTAGACATGGGTATATGATACTGATGCTACACACCATGGTAGGAGCAATAAGTACACATTTATGTATAAAGGAAAGAAAGTTACATTGCTTCCTATGACTCCTGCTGAAATTGTGAAATTTGAACAAGAAAAAAACAACCTTCTGAAATTCAGCAAGTAGCTAAAACACTTTCGAGGCAACAAAAAGAAAAAGTTGTTTCTCCTTCCTCATCACAAGTTATTAATCTGAAAGGATGTGTCATGCATGCCACTAAAACTAACCTTGCAGTACGTAGTTTTCTTGGTCTTGCAGGTTTCTACCGGCGTTTTGTGAAAGATTTCAGCACCATAGCTGGTCCTTTACCTGAATTGACCAAGAAGGGAGTTACTTCTACTTGGGAGTCAGCACAAGAACAAGCTCTTGCCACACTCAAGGATCGCCTTACACGTGCACCTCTACTTCAGCTACCCGACTTCAGTAAGTCTGTTGAGTTAGAATGTGATGCTAGTGATTTTGGAATAGGAGGTGTGCTGCTACAAGGAGGTAAACCCGTGACCTATTCTAGTGAGAAATTGCATGGTCCACAATTGAATTATTTTACCTATGATAAGGAATTATATGCCTTAGTGCGTGTGCTTGAAACTTGGCAACATTCTGATCATGAAGCACTAAAATATTTGAGAGGGCAAGCTAAACTGAACCATAGACATGTTAAATGGGTTGAATTTATTGAATCTTTCCCATACATTGAGAAATACAAGAATGGCAAAGAAAATGTGGTTGCTGATGCTTTGTCTCGTAGGATTGTTCTTTTATCTCAACATGATATTAACGTTCCAGATTTGGAAAGTTTGAAAGATTTGTATGTTGTAGATAAAGAATTTGCTGAACCATTCACTAAATGTAATGATGGGAAAGGTTGGAAAAGATTTCATGTTTATGACGGTTTCTTGTTCCATACTAACAAGCTATGTGTTCCAGATTCGTCCGTACGTTTGTTGTTGTTGCAGGAATCACATGGCGGTGGATTAATGGAACATTTTGGGAGAGAAAAGACTTTGGCCCTGCTGTCCAATAATTTTTATTGGCTTAAGATGCGGAGAGATGTTGAACGATTTGTGCAGCGTTGTGCCACATACCATAAAGCTAAGTCCAAACTTAACCCAAATGGTTTGTATACTCCACTTCCTGTTTCTAGTGCACCTTGGGAAGATATTTGCATGAACTTTATTGTGGGATTGCCTAGGACAAAGAGGAGGAGACACTCCATATTTGTAAGAGTGGATAGGTTTTCTAAAATGGCACACTTTATTCCCTGTCACAAGACCAACGATGCTTCACATATTGCTGATTTATTTTTCAGGGAAATTGTGAGATTGCACGGGATGCCCAGAACCACTGTTTCAGATCGTGATGTGAAGTTTATGAGTTACTTTTGGAAGACAATGTGGGCCAAGCTTGGCACAAAATTTCTATTTGCAACAACTTGTCACCCGCAAACTGAAGGTCAAACAGAGGTGGTAAACCGTACACTCTCCATGTTGCTGCGAACAATGATTAAGAAGAACTTGAAGGAATGGGAGGACTGCCTTCCACATGTTGAATTTGCATACAATAGAGATGTTCACTCAACAACACAATTGTGCCCGTATGAAGTGGTGTATGGTTTTAAGCCAATCACACCACTTGATTTGCTGCCACTTCCTTTTCAAGAGAGAGCAAACATGGAGGCAACTAAGCGTGCAGAGTTTGTGAAAGCTATGCATCTGAAGACCAAGGAAGTTATAGAAAAGAAGGCACGCTATTTTGCTCAAAAGACAAATAAAGGAAGAAAAAAATGTTTTTCAAACCAGGAGATCTTGTTTGGTTGTACTTGCGCAAGGATCGTTTTCCTGATTTGAGAAAGTTTAAATTGATGCCCCGTGGTGATGATTCAAAACCCTATTTGGGAGCTGACGATGAGCTTGAGTCGAGGACGACTCCAATTAAAGAGGGGGAGGATGATGAGGACATCACTTCACATGATACACACATGGAGCCTCCACCTACAATTCAGTTACTAGGACGAATCACACGCGCCCGTGCCCGTCGCATGAGCCATGAGGTTAATTCTTTCCTTAGCAACTATGTCAATATTTGTTTGGACAGGATGCTACTGAATACTAGTGATATTTTGTTGCTTAGGAACATGGGAGATGGAATAGAAGAGTTGGAGCTGAAGACGGAGTCGCACGGATGTTTTGAAGTCAAGATTTCGCTGGTTCGGACTACATCAACAACCCTGCACCAAAATGGGCATAACTTCCTCATACAAAGTCTGATTGGCGCGTTCTTTGACTTTTTGGAAAGCTGAGGAGAAGATGGAACGTTTGCCATTGGTTTCACCTCATTTGGAGTCTCGAGTCGTTCTGTGTGATTTAAACAGTCCTGCGTGACAGAACTGGGCCATGTTGGCCCATAGTCTGAGTCTATACGTCTTCTAGCCCACAGCCCGTGTCTGTTCGCCTTCCACAGGCTGCCGCCCTATGTATTCTCACGCCAGCCACCTCTAGGGTTAGGTTTTGCTTTGTTGCATCTACACTGTTGTGTTTAGATCCCGCCTCTTGCACCGGACCGATTGGCTGCTGCATTGGCGTTTGTGAAACCTCACCTATCTTCGTTTGTCTGTGATTTGGCATTCGATTTGTATCCTTCCTGTTCTTGCTTGTGTTCTTGGGTTCGCTTGCAGGAGTTAGCCTTCGTGGCGAGGTCAATCGCGTCCTGCGTGGTTGATAACCAACGGAGACAGTGGTGTAACGATTTCAAGGTTTTGATCCGCCGGACCGGAGCCTTGGATCACCAACGTCGAGATTCTCCACCAACCCAAGTTTATCCTTTACCTAGCGGAAGATCGGGACCACTCCCCCATCAGCGTGGGCCTCCGAAGGCTTCCTGGTCGAAGCCCATGGGCTAGCTGGAGACCTTGTTGTCCTTTTAATTTACATGCTTTTTCATTTTCCTTTTTCATTTTTGCCAGGGGTTATTTGCATGTCAAACCTTATGCTAATCGACCAAGTCAAGCCTAGGCCAGAACTGGACCATCAGAAGCTTAAGACATTGATCTTGGCATACACTGTACTGTCCTAGTTCATACCAAAGTGCTATGGTAAGCAGTCCAGAACAATACAATACGACAAAGCAAACCCACCTGGATCTTTTCAATTCAAGCATAAAAAGGCATGGAATTTTCATTTTTCTGATTTTTCATCATTTTATAGCACATTTTCCATGTTAAAAGCATAAATATGTCCAAGTTGCATATTTGCATCTACGTCAGGAACTAGCTACAAGGCATGTAACAAATAGCAAGAACATTCAGCCTACACATGCTAGTTACCAGAAGCAATGATGATCATTTTTCAATTTTAAAACATAAAAGTCATGCATATGACAGATATCAGACATATCAAGTGAACTGAACCAAAGCATGATCATCGACGTGTAATCAAAAGCATGTACTAGCTAGAATAAGTAAAGCAGTTCAATCATATAACAGAAGCAATCTCAAAGTGTGATATGTGGATATGCGTGATATGAACACACACAAAAAGACTCAATAAAAGAGTAAAGAAGAAAGAAAACTGAACGCAAAATATCCTAAAAAGGATACATAACACCCAAATCCCCTCGTAAATGCTCAAATGTAGACTGATCTAAGGGTTTGGTGAAAATGTCAGCCAAATGATGATGGGTATCAACATGAACAAGGTCAATGACACCTTTCTCATATTGATCCCGCAGAAAGTGAAAGCGCACATCAATGTGTTTGGTTTTTGAATGGAGACAAGGGTTTTTCCCTACACTAATAGCACTGGTGCTGTCGCAAAACAAAGGAACTCTAGTAGGAAAGAACAACCCAAAGTCTCACAAAGTGGAAATCATCCAAACTAACTGTGAGCAGCAGCTAGCAGTAGCTACATACTCAGCCTCAGTTGTCGAAAGTGCAACTCTAGAATGCTTTTGAGAAGACCAAGAGACAAGAGAAGAACCAAGAAACTGGCAAGTACCAGAAGTCTACTTGCGATCCAACCGGCACCCACCAAAGTCAGCGTCCGAAAAGCCAGATAAATCAAGAGATGATGATGCTGAGTAATAAAGACAGAGATCAGGCACATAAGTAAGATACCTGAAAATGCACTTGACAGCCTGCCGGTGAGACGCACGTGGTGAAGACTGAAAGCGCGCGCATAGTCCCACAGTGAACTGTATGTCTAGCCTCGTCATCGTCAAGTACAACAGCGAACCGATCATCCCTCGAAACTCTCTCTCGTTGACCTTGACGCTGCTCTCGTCCTTGTCCATGCCCCAGATGTGCCCATTGGGGTCATCTGAGGCTTCAACTCTCCACCAAAGTCGAATTTCTTCAACATGTCCCGAGTGTACTTACCCTGGTGGATGAAGGTGCCATCCTTGGTCTGCTTGATCTGGAGCCCTAAGAAGTACTTGAGCTCACCCATGAGGCTCATCTCAAACTCACTATGCATCTGCTTAGAAAACTTGGACACAAGAGCATCAGTAGTACCGCCAAAGATAATATCATCCACGTAAATCTGAGCGACTAAGAAATCTGAAGCATCTCTGAGCAAGAAAATAGTTTTATCCACAGAACCCATCACAAAGCCCTTCCCCAACAAAAACTGCTTTAACCGGTCATACCAAGCCCTAGGGGCTTGCTTCAGACCGTATAAAGCTTTCTGTAGCTTAAAAACATGTCGAGGAAACTTAGGGTTTTCAAAACTGGGGGGCTGCCTAACATAAACCTCCTCCTCTATGTACCCGTTCAGAAAAGCACTCTTGACATCCATTTGAAAAAGCTTAAAACCCTTCGAAGCGGCAAAGGCTAAGAGAATGCGAATGGACTCAAGACGGGCAACAGGGGTGAAGGTTTCTTCAAAATCAATACCTTCCTTCTGGCAAAAACCCTAGGCAACTAATCGAGCTTTGTTGCGCACCACAACCCCATCTTCACCTTGCTTGTTCTTGAAATCCCACTTGGTGCCTATGGGGTTGCATCCGGGTGGCAGCTCCACCAGTGTCCAAACCCGATTGCGGAAAAAATTCTTAAGCTCTTCTTGGATGGCATTAATCCAATTAGAATCAGAAAGAGCATGAGAAACGTCTCTAGGCTCAAAAGATGCAACAAAAGCAAATTCATCAAACACAGCAAGAGAGTTAACAGAAGAACGCAAAGTCCTCGCAGACAAATCACCGATGATGAGCTCGGAGGGGTGATTGCGCAGAACTGCTCGGGATCCCTGGTGATCTGAAGTAACCTCACTAGAGTCAGTAGCTGGCACCTCTAGACTTGACTGAGGGGGCTCGATCGAAGTGGAAGAAGTGATCAGAGGTCCTCCCTCATCCTCAGTCAAAGTCTCAGAAGGTGTGGGCTCTGCAGGAGGTGCATAAGGCCCACCCTCATCAACATCTGGAGTGTCCTCATCTTCCTCGAAGATGGACTCTCTAAGCTCATCATCACCAGAAAGCTCAAAAGAAGGAGTCAAACAAGGCAAGGACTCATCGAAAGAAACCTCACACGTCTCGACAAGCTGCTGGGAGTCGAGGTTCCAAACACGGAAGCCTCGAGAATGCAAAGCATAGCCAAGAAAAACTCCGTCCCAGCAACGAGACTCAAACTTGTCCAAATGCCCTCCCTTCTTGAGCACAAAGCACTTGCAGCCAAACGCTCGCAAGTGTCTCACTTTGGGTTGTCTGCCAATCCGCAACTTGTATGAGGTCTTACCTAGGTAAGCTCTAAGAAAAATGCGGTTGGCCAGATAGCAAGTCGTGTTCATGGCTTCAGCCCAAAAACGCCTAGGAGTCCTATGCTCATTGAGCATCGTCCTGGCCATCTCGACTAGCGTGTGGTTCATTCGTTCCACAACGCCGTTCTGTGGAGGAGTGTAAGGAGCAGAAAACTGATGGTCAAGACCCTGATCACTACAGAAGCTGCCGAACTGAGAGTTCTTGAACATAGAGCCATTGTCGGAGCGAATTGCTCGCATCCGACCACTGTTCTCATTCTTCAGCTTCAAAATCAGGTCATGAACAAAATGAAAAGTTTCATCCTTAGACTCCAAAAAGAAAACCCACGAGAATCGAGAAAAGTTGTCAACAATGACAAGCGCATACCACTTCCCACTGACTGAGCGTACCCGAGCTGGACCGACAGTGTCCATGTGTAACAGCTCTCCCGGATATGAAGTCATCACCTGAGTCACAGGTGAGTAAGAAGCGGCAACCATTTTCCCATGATGACAGGGATGGCAAACTAGATCCTTCTCCATCTTAAGCTTGGGCAATCCTCGGATGAGGTCCATAGAGCTCAACCTGACTAGCAGATCAAAACTCAAATGACCTAACCTCCTATGTCACTTCCAGAGCTTAGAGGAGAATCCAGCAATCAAACAATGAGAAGGGCCAAAAGAACTAGAGAAGTCAATCCGAAAAACCTTACCAAACGGTAAGATCTGGCAAATCAAAGACCCTCTAGAATCAAGCACAGAAGAGCTACCCTTCTTAAAACGAACCTCCAAACCATCCTCAAGAAGTTGCGAAACAGAAATCAAATTGAAGTTCAAATTTCCAACCAAAGCAACATTCTTCAAAGAGAAATGATCAAAGATGCGAATTGAGCCAATACCATTTACCTTCCCTTGACCACTGTTCCCAAATGTGATGTACTCTTTAGAGCTCGGGGGAGTGAGACTGGAGAACCATCTGCGATGTCCCGTCATGTGGCGAGAGCATACTGAGTCCACGATCCAAACGTCCTCCAGTCCCCGATCCTGCACAATCAGTGGTTGTAAGGGGGAGCAAATGGTCCGGCACTAGGTTTAGCAAAAGAACTAAACCAGTGTCGAGCCATCTGCTCAAAAGACAGAAAGCAAAAGCCATCAGAAGAGTTTGGACCAAACCGCGACTCAAAGCTCAGTCCTCAGTTCTGCCTAAAGCCTTGGCCACGAGGTCCAGGACCGTAGCCAAAACGGCCTGGAGCTCTGCCAGAACGAACACCACCATTTGGAGCACGGGCATGAAAGTCGTCTCCTCTACCACCACCTACATGACGCGGCCTGGCCTCTAGCCTCTCCCCACATCGAGGAACTCTCAGTCTACTACCCTACTGGTAGAACTACTCCTGACCACCACGAGCTCTCTCTGCTCTCTCAACCCGCTTCGTCCTGAAGCAAAACTCCGCAAGATGCCCATCTCTCTGACAATACTCACAATGGTAGGTGGGCTTCTTGGGATGTGGTTGAGGCTTGGGGTTCTTGGGCTTAGTGGTGTTTGGTGTAGTGTTCTTGGGTTGAGAGGGTCCAAGAAGAGAGTCAAGAGAAGTGTGGAGGTGTTTGGGCTTTGGAACCCAGATGGGCTTCTTGGGTGGAGCTTTGGGCTATTCTTGGATTACTCCATCCTTGGCCTGACTAGCCTAGAAAGACTCAGTGGAGTGAGTCTTGGGGTATCTCTACTCAGGAGTCATTTTACTCCACTCCACTGCCTGGCTAATGGCACTCTCAAAGTCAGCCTTGGTGTAGGTGTAACCTACCCCAAACCCATCCTGCCTTTTAAATTGCTGGATCATCATTACGAGTTGTGGCTCTCTGGCACTGATCCAACTCAGGATAGAACGGAGGTAAAAGTTCTCATTCTGAGAATCAGCTAGCTCCTCTCTCAAGGAAGCTAGTACCTCCACCTGAGACAAGCAGGTCTCACACTCGCTATCTACCTGGATAGACTTCTTGGCTTTTAGCTTAATCAACTCCAGTCTAAGAGACAACAAGTTCTCACAAACAGTGGGTGGAACTGACAGTGTCTCAAACTCTAGCCTAGTCTGTGCCAGCTCAGCTCTCACTCTCTCCAAATCACCCAAATGTGCATCACCCTTGGCTTTCAGCTCAGCTAGACTAGCTAGGTGAGATGGGCAATCAGCATAGGGCACGACGACAGTTGCTTGAGCATATTTCAGCTCCAGCTGAGTGCTTTCAAGCTCAATGGCCAAAGCGTCCCTCTCATCAACCCTTTCTGTGTACCTGGACTTCAGAGTCGACAGGTCACACAGAAGCACCTCACACTTTGGGCACTTACTGCTATCACCCAAGCAAGGGGAAGAAGAGAGACTCTCAATTCTGCTGTTGGCCATGGCAAGCTCACTCTCTAACTCATCTATCCTCTTCTTAGCCCCCCTAAGCAGTTTTTCCCTATATTTTAACTCATGGCGATTGCTTTCAAGTAAATCAACGATTTCATGTTCATAAGATGATACCTTTTCGTTGTCGTCATCATCGGAGTCATTAGAGGAGCCCTTCTCTTCCTTATCCCCAAGAGCCATTGAGCAGAAGCTCTTGTGGGATCTTTGGCGCTGATGTGAGCGGCTCGTCGGTCTATCCCCAAAGGCCATGAAACAAAGGCCCGCTGGATCGTCCTTGTCCTTCCCCTTCCTGATGATGATCTCCTCATCGCTTAAGCTCGATGAAGAGGAAGAAGACGTAGAACGCTTGGAGTAGCTCTTCTCCATCTCAGTGAAGAAGGCCTTGTCGCGCTTCTTATTCTCTCGCCGGTAGTCCTTCAGGGCCTTTCTAAAGAATCTGGTCTTTGGCTTGCCCTTGTTGAAGGAGGAGCTGTTGTGCTTGCCGGAGTCATGGAAGCCACCACCGGTGCCCTTCTTGTGACCATTGCGCTTGGGGCAGTCGGCGATGAAGTGTCTTGGGTCACCACACTCAAAGCATCCGGTCTTTGTGCCGTGTCTTTTGAACATTCTTTTGTCATAAACACGACGCACCCAGTTGTTAAAAAGACACAAATCATCATCTCCCAAAGACTCAAGCTGGTCCTCAGTGATAGACATCAAAGAGAACCCAACATAGCTCACAGAGGAGGGGTCAGTAGAAGGTGTAGCAAGGGCCAGGGACTTTGATCCAGAGCCAGTGAGATTTGATCTTAACTAGGTATCAACCTCAGTGGCCTTCATCTTGCTAAACAACTCAGAAATGGTCAAGGTATCATAGGAGGTGCTCTCAATGATAGAGGATACCTTGATCTCCCAGATCTTTGGGTCCAAGGTATGGAGAACCTTGAGTGCCTGCTCATGATCTGAGACTAACTGAACACCCTCAGCCTTGTTGTCCCGAAGCTTGTTTATGATCGATTGAGAACCACCAAACAACGCTTCAACAGATTCACCCGGCTTTTGAGTGAAGTTCTCATATTCACGCCGGTAGGTCTGATAGAGCCAAGTCTTGACCTGAGCTATCCCTTCATGGTGTTCCTGAAGGGTAGCCCAGATCTCTATCGCAGTGGAGAGATGGATCACACGCTCAAACACAGTGAGACCTAAACTAGAAAACAAGATGTTCATAACTTTGCTATTGTTCACATGCTGGGCGATGATACCAGGAGAATCGCGCTCAGCAACTGGCAATATGACAAACGTAGCGTGAACGCAAATGTCCCAGATGTCCGAGCTTTGGCTCATGAGATAGGCTCGCATGTGAGTCTTCCAATAATTATAGCCATAAGCTTCCAAGGACGGGACCTTTCCAGGAGACGTCATGATCACTACTGGGGTTAGAAACCGGTTAAGGTATGGAAAACCCTAACCAGGCTCTGATACCACTTGTAGGACCGAAAGTAGCGACCAGAGGGCGGTGAATGGGCGCCTAAAAAATTCTTTCGAATCAATGGCCTTCTCCCAACAACCAACGCACCTCAACAAACTTAGCACAGAAAAGTAAATAGATCACAAGTGCTAAAAATAATCTAGCCTAAAAATGACCGGTGTCCTAATTGAAAAGACACCAACACAGTGCTATTAGGCAGATTAACAAAGCATTCAAAACATGGCAGATCAAACTTCACAGAAACAAATCATCACAGCAGTTGATCTAAGTGCATGTAAAACGAGATGAGAAGTTACTGTTCAAAATTTGTCTCCAGTAAGGTACTTGATGAAGCCTGCTGTGTCGAAGCCTGCAATGTCGAAGCCTGCAGTGTCGAAGCCTGTAGTGTTGAAGCCTGCTTCGAGCTATGCAGTGTCAAAGTCTGCTTCGAAGTTGACGTGCGAAGGAACAAACGTGAACTTCGGAGTCAGAGAAAATACAGACCAAAATAGGAAAGTAAGCTTCGAATGGAACACAATGCTGAAGATTGAGTCTGCAGCGAAGTCAATTAGTACATGCGGAAAGCTTCAAATCTTCTACACACACCTGCGAAGTATTCTTGACATACTTCGATCCGAAGTGTGCTACGAATGGAAAGGTGACAGAACAACTCTACAGGAAATGCATGGCTAAAACATTCGAATCTGACGACAAAAGAAAAATGTGGGTTTCGCAACGTCCTGTATCCCGGAGAAATACGCTTCGATATACTTTGAGTCGAAGTATGAGTTGAAAGGACAACACCAGACAAGAAACCAGGCTTCGAACTCCAAAGCACCAACTGCGAAGCTTGCAGAAACACAAAAAATTGCTGAACCGTGGGACCCACAGCAAAGCTGCTGCAGATCCTTTATGCAGCTATGACTGCACAAACAGACCTACGTACTCCCATGCCATAGCTACTCTGGCTGAACCTACTCAAGGAGGATGCAGCAAAAATCATACACGCAAGCTTCTGAGCAACGTGGTTAAAATAAAAAGCTATTTCCATTCTTTGGCCAAAACACATAAAGCTCCTGCAAAAACTGCACAAGCTAGAGCCTAGACTTGTCTAGACTTGTTGCTACAGCCGAAGAACATCAAAAACTGAGCCTTGCATGTTACGGACTGAAAGCAAAGGTATGCATTTCATAAGGAATCTGACTCAATAAAAAAACACCCTTCTGCATAGCCTTGACACAGGTTCTCAAGATGGCTACACAACATAGTCTGCTGCAAGAGTGCAAGACTATGCTGCTGTGTACCAGTACTACTGTCAACGAGTCGCAATAGAAATCATTATTGAGTGCTACACGTCTCTGGGCAGAAATCATACACACAAACTACTGTATGCAAAAACAACGAATCTGAAATCCTCTAGAAAGAACACAACCAGCGAGAAAACACCCTGAGACAAACAAGATTCATTACTGCTCAAAAAACAATAGATCTGAGAACACCAGGAACAGTAGCGTGAGATTCAAGAATCTGGAGTGAGAAACAACACGAAGTAATAAAACCTGGTTGAAAAGACTGCTTGGCGATCGGTAGAAGAGGATCAGGAAATCACGTGAGGAACCAGATGAACAGTAAAAAAGTATGCATGTGGCGGCTCACAGAACTGGAAACCAGTATGGGAAAGTGAACTCATGTGTTTAGATTAAAGTGAGTTAACCCTAACCCTAGGGATTGGGACCTATTTATAGGCAGCCCAATAAATGGGGAAAATGCAGAAATACCCCTAGGGTTTTTTACAGACGCTGAAATAAATGGAAAAGACCAAACTGCCCATAGGATATTTTTACAGACTCGACTGACTGACTGTGGGCCTAAGGACAAAATAGTAAACTCCTATTTACAGATGACTTATCCGGAAGCTAAGCTTTCGTAGCGACTACGGCTTCACTTCTAGACGGTCCGTTCCAAGATCAGCGGTCGTCAGTTTTGCGCCGAAACTGACAAAGCGTCCACCAGTGTTGCACCAGGTACCCGGATTGGGTCGGCCCGACTCCGCAGCTCTCTCAGCCCGACAATCGCTCGCCGCCCGTGTACCTGAGTCAATCCTAGTCAACAGCCCAGTGTATCCTCTGCTGCTCCTAGCCCATGCACCCGGATTGGGCCAGCCCTACTTCGCGGCCCCTCTGCCCGACAGTCGCTCACTGTCCATGTACCTGAGTCACACACGGCCTAGACGCAGCAGATCTTCTCTCTCTTTCCAGTCCTCTTTGACTATCGTTGACAATGACTCATCACATCTGGAGCCATGAGGCCCACGCTCTTCAGCATGGCTCCTCATACATGTAGTAGGAAGAAGATAGTGACGTAATTTCAGTGTCTAGCAAGCAGTGGCTCAAGAATGTGATGATGTACTCTCTTTCCTCCACCTCCTGGGTTAGCACGACCACTATCACGCTATCTTCGGTGACAATGTACAGCCAAAACAGAATTCCAGCTTTGGGTGCTCTCACCATGGGTGGTGACGATAAGCATTCTTTAATTTTCTCAAAGGAATTTTTCTGACTTGCCCCCCAAGTGAACTCGGCTTCATTCTTTAGCCGAAGTATAGGGACAAAGGCATAAATCTTGCCAGACAAGTTAGATATAAAGCGACGCAAATAATTCATCTTGCCTAGCAACTTCTGCACATCTTTCTTGCATGTCGGCACTGCAAAGTTTCTAATCTTCTCAAGCCTCTTAGGATCAACTTCTATACCATCTTTCATGAATCATGAATCCTAAGAACTTGCCGGCCGACACGCCAAAAGCACATTTGAGTGGGTTCATTTTCAAGCCATACTGTCGCATTCTATAAATAGAAACCTTCAAATTGATTAAGTGATTTCCATTAGCATCCAATTTGACTACAACATCATCTATGTAAACTTCTAACATAACTCCTAACAAGTCATGAAAGATCAAGTTCATAGCACGTTGATATGTAGCGCCGACATTCTTTAAACCAAAAGTCATAATGACCCACTCGAACAAGCTGACAAAACCAATGCATCGAAAGGTTGTCATGTAGATGTCCTCTTCGACCATAAAAATTTGATTATAACTAGCATTACCATCAAGAAAACTTAGTACCTTGTGTCCTGAAGCATCGTTGATTAGCATGTCAGCTATTGGCATTGGATACTCGTCCTTCGGAGTGGCCTTGTTTAGATCCTTGAAATCAATACAAACTCATATCTTGCCGCTCCCCTTCTTTTCTATAGGAACAATGTTAGCAACCCATTCAGCATACCTGCATGGCCTAATAAACTCAGCCTTGAGTAATCGC
Source organism: Zizania palustris (assembly GCA_019279435.1). Classification (NCBI taxonomy): domain Eukaryota; kingdom Viridiplantae; phylum Streptophyta; class Magnoliopsida; order Poales; family Poaceae; genus Zizania; species Zizania palustris. Next base: position 98,018,282 of record JAAALK010000080.1, read on the forward strand.
TCCACTTCTTCTTTAACTCGGTCATAGACGGACGAATAAAAGTGATGAGGGGGCTGTTTATAAGGCCTAAATATGGATTTGATAGGCAGCCGATGCTCCACAAGCTCGCGGCTTAAACCAGGCATCTCGCTATACTCCCATGCGAAACAATCGACGTACGACCGAAGCAACTTTATTACTTCGACCTTCTCATCAACCTATAAATGTTGGTGTTTGGGGAAAATACTTCATCTTCAAGACTTTAGAGATCAGCAGCCAAAGATAATTCATCAGCTTCGAAGCATGTGTTCATCTCCAAGATGATGTAGGTTTCAAGATGAAGGATACTTCGGCTTCTTAGTTCAAAGGTATCCTCCGAAGGCTCCAAAGCTACAGAGAAAAACAACAAGATTGATAAGACGTCTGCCTTATCTATCTTCTCTGGATAGATTTTACTATTTTAACCCTATTCGGGGTACCGAATAGTTTCCACTATGTCAGTTGTAACTGAGGGGTAAATAGGTCTTTTCCTTAGAGTTTTTACATATAAATACCCCCCTTCTTACCCTGTAATAGGCATCGAATACTCAGCTGTTCAATACACCACTTCGAACTACTCTGAGCTATTATCCTATTCGGAGGATCGAAATAGTCCACATCACAAACTCTTCGTTTGTTAGTTCTTAACCTTTGAGAACCTGTTAGTGTAATCCTTTGCGCCAACAGTTGGTGCCGACACCCCTTCAAGTTATTGCCCTTGTATGGCCAATGGCACGATGGGGAATGGATCTCATCGGCCCTTTTCGAATGGCAAAAGGCAGCTTCAAGTTTGCAGTGGTAGCAATCGAGTATTTTTCTAAATGGGTCGAAGCTGAACCCCTGACTGCTATCAGTTCAAGAAATGTGCAAAAATTCTTCTGGCAAAATATCATATACAGGTTCAGAGTGCCAAGGGAGTTAACTATGGATAATGGCACTCAGTTCGAAGCCGAACCCTTTAAGGAATTTTGTGAAGGCCTAGACATCAAGTTATGCTTCGCAGCAGTTCATCATCCCCAATTCAACGCAACCGTCGAGCGAGCCAATGGAAATATTCTCTCCAATTTAAATCACAGGATTGTCGGGCTGGCTAAAGGGATATGGACCGAAGAACTCCCTAAGATTCTATGGTCCATTCAAACCACTCAGGCTAGGTCCACAGGCTTCACCCCATTCAGGTTGCTATTCGAAGATGAGACTATGACTCCTACGAAGCTCAAAGGTGGATCCCTCCGCGTAGTAGAACCTGGAAATGAAGATGAGAGAAACACTTCGCTAGACTTGTCAGAAGAAACAAGGCTTCGAGCTATCGCCAATCTGACGAAGTACCAAGACCAAACGAAAACATGCTATGACCCGAAGATAAAAGTGAACGAGCTCAAGCCAGGTCATTTGGTATTGCGAAGTGTAATAGCTCCAGGGAAGCTAGGAAATAAATGGGAAGGACCATATATTATCCTACGCTTAGGGTGCCCCAGGTCATTTAAACTAGCTAATTTAGAAGGGGTAGAGTTGAAGCATGCATGGAATGTGGAGCACCTTAAACGTTATTACGCTTAGGGGCTCCTTGTAATGAATTGTAAAAGCACATTTCTAAATTAAATAAAGAGTGAGGTTCGAATTATGTTTACTCTTCAAATATTCCTTACTCTTGGTGGATGCATCAGGAGAACGGAGATGCTTGTGGAGTTAAGCATCTTTCAAGGAACCCAGGAAACGGCCTTCGAACCATTGGTTCAAGGGTTTCATAAAAGAGCCAAAGGTGGCCAGCCTACGGATTCTAGGCTCCAGCTTGTTAGGATCCGTAGAGGAGTCTAAGGACTTTAAAAGAACAGATTTTCGGCCTCCGGGTTCGAAGCATATGTAAAAGAGCCGAAGGTGGCAACCCTATGGATTCCAGGCTCCGGCTTGTTAGGATCCGTAGAAGAGTCTAAGGACTTTAAAAGAATAGATTTCTGGCCTCCGGGTTTGAAGCATCTATAAAAGAGCCGAAGGTGGCCAGCCTACGGATTCTAGGCTCCGGTTTGTTAGGATCCATAGAAGAGTCTAAGGACTTTAAAAGAACAAATTTCCGTCCTTCGAGTTCGAAGCATCTGTAAAAGAGCCAAAGGTGGCTAGCCTATGGATTCCAGGGCTCTGGCTTGTTAGGATCCGTAGAAGAGTCTAAGGACTTTAAAAGAACAGATTTCCGGCCTCGGGTTTGAAGCATCTGTAAAAGAGTCAAAGGTGACCAAGCAATAAGGTTTCAAGGCTTCGGCCCAATGAAACACTTTTAAAGTCCTAAGTGACTGCTATTGGAGCCTATAAGGGTAAACTTACCTCCGAAACTTATAAACATCATAATACGAACGTACAGTTCGAAGAACTCTACAAAAGAGTGAAGTATGATTACCAAGTGTTGTGCAAAGCATCAGATTGTTATATTAATCATTGTGTCCGATGGACCCTATCGCAACGCGTACGATCCCCCACCCACAAGGAGGGGCAGGGGAGTAAGGAACAACAAAAAGATGCTTCCAAAGCAATTCATATTAATTGGATAATCATATTGTATTACATCAAGAAAGTTTTTGTCTAAGCCTAGATAGAAGCGGAGAACCCTCCGACCTCTAAAGCTACTTCTAAGAACACTTGGGCCTTCTTAGCCCGAAGTCTTCAAAACTTTCTTCTTGGTCTGAGTGCTTTTCTTATTTGAAGCTCACAGTCTTTTCTACTCCTCTTGAAGTTCAGCCCGAGATAGAAGTCTTTCAGAGCTAGCCTCCACCGGGTCTTTCGCTTGGTACTTCGAGTCAGACCAATCTACATATTCAGAGGACGAATATGCTACTTCCTTATCCTCTTCCTTAATATAAACTAAGACCTCACGGTGGACTTCGAGCACTATCTCCCCTTGATCCCCTAGAGGACCAGAGAAGCACGAACGTCGATAGGGCCTTAAGCCTTCGAGGATAGCCCACTATCGGCGGAGTCCTTCGCTAGGCTCCAATACTTCGAGTTCGAACTCCAAAGTGAATAATAAAACCTAAGAATAAACATCCAAACAAAGATTCCTCATTTATAAACTTTTCATTCATATAAGGGCTTTTACAAGATTTCTTGTACATGCTTAAGTGCCCTATAAAGCTAAACCTGCGGGTCAGCCGGCGGAGCAGGCGGAGTTGGAACTAGTGAAGGAAGCGGAGGCTTCGTCTGAGCTTGCTTCTGCCGGTGAGCCTCATCGATCCAAACTTTGGCTGCAGCCTTGTGGTCCATTTTCCAGATGGCCCGGAAAGCTTCCCAAGTATAAGCTACATCCAGCGAGGGACGCAACAAGTCTTCATCGGCGAAGCCTGCAGGCGTTGAACCTCCAACCGGAGCAACAAAAATTCCGAGAACTTCGATGTGATGAAGGACAACGATTCTGGCACCTTGTCTGGAGATCTCTCCATACCGAACCATAGAGCCCATCATCAAATTCGTCGCCACTTGGATCATCTTCAGCTTCCGTTCGAGGGGCACGCTCGCCACAGCTAAAGATGAAGGGCACATCATGCCGAAGTATTGCAAGGTACCTTAGAGGGTATCCATGGTATGCTCCAAAATGGCGGCATTCTTTACTTCCACCGCTTCCAGCCCAGCTGCAGTAGCAGACACTTCGGCCATCTTGGATAGCAAAGTACTCTTTTGAGACAGCGCCTGTTGAATTGAGTCTTGAAGCTCCACGAGTTGTGCGCTGGAGGTTGATGCTACTTGCCGGAGCTTCTCGGCCTTTGTTCTGAGCACCACACACTCAGCCTCGGTCTCTTGAGCCGAAGTCTTGAGTGCAGTGCTGTTATGTTGCTCGATACGAAGTGCTTCGTCGGTGGCGGCTTTGGCCCTCCGTTCCTCGAGGAGTTCCTCCTCTAGTCGCAATGTTTTGTCTTCGGAGCTCTTGAGGGCAGACTGGAGGGTAGTAACCTTCCTTTTGAGCCGATTAGTATTGAGCTCATTGGAAGTCGCTGCCGCTCTAGCAAGGACAAATTGCTGCAAAAAAGCAAAGTAAGTACCAAGTAATTTCATTTATTATCGAATACACTTGTTGTATGCTGGATACCTGAAGGGCATCCCTTTCGAGGGCCAAATCGAGCTCCGGGGCTCTTGCTTCGCTCAAGACAGAGACCAATTCGGAGCCCGCAACTTCTTGGCCATTGTCCGCTAAGGGCTCCAGAAGTGTTCGGAGCCCTGTCCGTTGCTCCAAGAACGGAGCCAGCAGAGGGAGCCAGGACAGGGCCCGACGATCATCTACTGCAGCCTCCTACTCCGAGTTGCTCGCTGAAGGATCGTTGGAGGAGGGCGTCACCATCAAGTCAGGGAGGGGACTAAAGCTCGTCATACTCTTGCCCCTCCCCGGCACAAAAGTCGGAGCTAGAACTCCAGTTGAAGTAGATCTTCCTTCGACCGTTGCCCCTCAGTCGAAACTGCTTCGCCCGAGACGGCTTCGGTCGTTGGAGCCACTACGTCAGCCAGAGCCTCAACTCCAAGAGAAGCCGAAGCTCCATCGGTGATGGGAGCCATACTGCTCCTCGATGCACCTATAAAAATTAAGGTATTCAGTGAATATTTGTGTGTAATAGTTATTGCAGGAATTGCAAAGGCAAAAGCTTTGAAGTATACCTTCGTCCGCGCCTTGAGGGAGAATTGTGGGGTCCTCCAGGACTTCGTACATTCGGAGGTACTCTTCGAGGTCATCCCCCAAAGTCTTCTCCGGTGCAGTCACTGCAGATGCCCCGATCTCCAGCACTATTACTCCGGCCACAAGCGAGTTGGGAATAGCTACCTCAAGCTCTGAGCCCGCAGTGTCAGGCTTAGGGGAGCGTGTTGTATCTGCTACAGCAGCTACTTGAGAAGAAGCTCCGGCTGCGCCCTGGGACTCGTCTTCACTATCCTCGGCAAGATAATCCTCAAGGGTCTTCCCCATCCGGACATTGGAGTCTTTTCTCCGGAGTCTTCCGAAGAAGAGCTCTGAATGCCCAAGGAGGAAAGCGAAGACACCGGAGTTGGTTGATGAGGAGGCTTTGATGTCTTCTTCCCCTTCTTGACAGGGGTCTTGGTGGTCTTCTTGGAGGGCTCGGCAGTGGCCTTCCTCTTCTGAGGAGCCACTCTGGTAGAGTCGAAGTCTGGTAGAGGTGGAGGCTCCATTCTGAGAGCACTCCACACCCTGTTGAATCGCTCCCAGCTTCCCACCAACTCCACCCTTTGTTGTTTCTCCACCACCGTAGGGCCTCTGAGCAGCCATTCGGTGGCCCTTGTGATCTTCTCTAGAGCTAGCGCCAAAGGAGCCACTGAAAAGAGGTAGCATTTCATAAGTATGTTATCTATTTCCTAATGTGTTAATGCAGGAAGTGCGAAGAGTTACCTAGGCTTCAAAGCTCTCTCTCCGAAGCGTTTTGAAACGCAATCGTCCAAACGGCTCCAAGAGGTGGGATTCGGAGGGCGATGAATTCCTTCGCTAGATCCCGCATGCTCATACGGCTAGCTATCGAAGAAAGCAACCCAAGCCGCGTTGAGAGCAGGATTGGGTTCAGAGTAACCTCGGCCTCCTTCCGGAACCAAATCTCTTGAAGAGGCCCTGCGAGGCAAGAGTCCTCTCCAACTTCGGTGTAGAACCACCGGAGAATCTAGTTGGTGTAACACCAGTCATTGATGGCCTTCGCCAGAAAATGCTGCGCATGCTCCTTCCGAAGCTAGAAGTTGACACTTCTGAACGCCGTCAGCACTTTGGTGTCTCTAGGTCCATCATGTGGCTTCGGTTGGCAGGTGGCCTCATGGGTGGCGGCAAAGATATACGATCTTCCTTCGCATCCTTTCGCCCAAAGAGCCCATTCGAAGATTGCCAGTCTTGCTATGGCATTTGGGGACAACTGTGGCAAGGTAATGTGGAACATCTCCAATACCTCTGACAGGAAATTAATGGCAGGGAGTCCCAGTCCAGCTTCGAAGAAAGCCTCGAAGACTACCACTTCCTAGCTCCACGACTTTGGGGTCGACTCCGTTCCTGGGACCAAAGTCCTCATTCCGGGGCCCAGTTTCCTGTTCACTACCTCTTCAATAGATTCCACCGTGCTTGTCGATTGTCCGATGAGGAAGCTTTGCGGGATTGGATTCTTGGATGGAGGGCGGAGCTCTTGAGGATTTTTTTGGCTAAGAACTTCCCAGAGCTCCCGCCATGGCCGCCGCTGCTGAAGTTTCCCATGCTTACCTCTGCGCTAGAGTTCCTGCTGCCGCTGGCACGTTTGCGCTGGTTCTCACCATGTTTTGATTGGTCAAAGGATTGGGAGGAGATTTAGAGGTTGAAGAAAGGAAGCTTCGGAAATCAAGCTCTGTAAAAAATTTCGGTGGGCTTCGACCCCCCTTTTTATAGCCTTTCTGCTAGTTACTGCGCTTCGATCGTGCGTTCGCATTGCAGGTTCGACTTCCATCGCTGACAGGTGGGACCAAGATGTAGAAAGGTGTGAATCCGCGGTAATGTTTTGACCGTTACCTCTTTTGGGAGCCAAATGGCTACTTTAAGGGTAACGACTCAAAATTAACGGCTCTTCACGACGTTCTGCCTCCGTAATAGTTCATTTCCCTGCGAAGCGTTCACACAGCAGTCCCTGTTCGAAGTTTTCATCAGAGATACTTCGATGACAAATACCCTTCGAATAACTGTAACACCTTCAAATTTCTCTAAGTCCCTGAATATGAAAATATTCCTTGTGCATACTGCTTTCCTGCCATACAGGTTAAATCGGAGAAGCGTATTCAAGGGGCTACTATTGGGGGAAAATACTTCATCCTCGAGACTTTAGAGATCAGCAGCCAAAGATAATTAATCAGCTTCGAAGCATGTGTTCATCTCCAAGATGATGTAGGTTTCAAGCCGAAGGATACTTCGGCTTCTTGGTTCAAAGGTATCCTCCGAAGCTACAGTGAAAAATAGCAAGATTGATAAGATGTTTGCCTTATCTATCTTCTTCGGATTGATTTTACTATTTTAACCCTAATCGTGGTACCGAATAGTTTCCACTATGTCGGTTGTAATTGAGAGGTAAATAGGTATTTTCCCTAGAGTTTTTACCTATAAATACCCCCTTCTTACCCTGTAATAGGCATCGAATACTCAGCTATTCAATACACCACTTCAAACTACTCTGAGCTATTATCCTATTCGGAGGCTTGAAATAGTCTGCATCACAAACTCTTCGTTTGTTAGTTCTTAACATTTGAGAACCTGTTAGCGTAATCCTTTGCGCCAATAGTTGGTTTACAAAAGTCGGCCTTGGGATGCTACCATCGCCTATGTCAATATCCTCTAAAGGATCGGCCGACGCAAAACCTTGTCCTAATTTCTCTACTTCGCTAAAGTCTTCGATGGCCTCGGCAATACCGTCTTTAGCAGACCGATATTGCTCTACACGAAACTTCAACCAATCTAGATTACTTTTTCTATACATGACTACTAATTTAGAAATAGCCATGCTACACCAGACGGCTTTATAGACAATGGTACGAAATGTCCTCTGGACATGCTAACAAAGTCATAATATGAAAGATCCCTACCTGATAGACATTCCACTTTAGTGTGGATGGCATCAATGGACACATCGGCCAATGCTACTTGGGCCGATGTATCTGCAGGTATGACCTCTACCTTATCGCCATCCCACTGAATCAGACATTGGTGCAAAGTAGAAGGGATGCAGTAGTTTGCGTGAATCCAGTCACGCTCGAGTAGCACACTGCAGTTACCTTGCATGTCAATGACGAAGAATGTTGTTGGCAACGTCTTGTTGCCTACTATCAACTCCATGGAGAGCACGTCTATGGCATTAGAACTCTCGCCGTTGAAGCCATTGAGCATTAAGTTAGTCTTCTTCAAGTCCTCCTCGTCCCTGCCAAGTTTCTTCAATAGCGAGTAAGGCATTAGGTTAACAGTGGCGCCAACGTCAACAAGCATCCTAGAGATCGGCTTCCCATCAATGTGACCTCTGACGTAGAGAGGCTTCAGATGGCGAGCCGTATCCTCGGGTTTCTCAAAAATAGCATTGTGCTGGCCGAGGTTCAATTGAGCGACCTCGGCCTCGTCTTGTGGTAGGGCGAATTCAGCAGGTAGCATGACGATGTTGATGTCCATTTCCTGAGGTATGGGTCCCTCAGAGATGGGCGAGTAGTCGTCGTCGAACGTGTCGTCGTCGTCGATGCTTGGACTAGGAGTTGGGTTGGTTATCTCAACTGGCTTAATCCTCCATACCTATTTCGTCGTTGGTCGAGGGTGGATCTCCTCAAAGATGGCAGCTCGCTCGTCCTCAGCTTTCTTCTCGTGCATCTCCTGTCCCTATAGGCACTGCAGACGCCTTTTATGTGATTTGGACATACTTGGAGGTGCCCAAGATGGTTGTGGCTTGGTACCAGGCACCACTTTCCTATCTCTATGATTTTTGGCCGAAGTGGTACTACCCAGGTCGGCCTCGCGCACTTAACAATCGGAGCGCCCTTCACTGCAAACCCTGCCAATCAGACCGGCCTCGTTTGGCCGGTCGAACCAGGCAACGGTGCTGCCTTCGGCAGGAGTGGGAGACTTACCTCTGTTAGGCTTCGGCAAATGGGCCTTCGGGATTGGGACTTCTTGAGACCCTACTCTGACTGTGATAGCTTCGGACCCCCTACCCTTCGCCTCTTCGCGCTCATCTCCCTTGGCCCCATCTTGTGAGAGTCGATTCAGAGGTACTATGGACAGCCTGTGGATGATATCTCCCTCCGTCGCGTCTGTTTGTCCCTGCCAGTTATAATACTCCGAAGCAAAACAAGGGATAGTATTAAGTTGTGGAGGGTGCCCTGATTGCGAGGTGTAAGGAGCCCACGAGGTCCCCGCCCAATTGTATGGTGGAGGCATCGGTGGCTCTAGTGGCTTTGCCCACTGTGAGCCGAACCCATTACCCGAAGAGGGGCTTGGCCAGGTCGATGGTATCTCAGACCATATTAGTGAAGGGTCCTGCCAGGCCTGAGGTACGTTCGGCCCTTGCGGGCTGAAGCCTACCACTAGAGGGTTCGTTTAGAGTGGATCTGGGTTCGGCCATTGGGGTTCGAACTCATTCTGTGTGGAGCTAGACCACTGGGTTCCGAGGCCACTGTACGGAGGGTTTATCCACTAGGGTCCGAAGCCACCGTAGGGGGGTGTTAGGCCATAGTGGCCTGAAGTCATCATGTGGAGTGTTCGGCCACTGTGGTCCGAAGCTACCATGCAGAGGGTTCGGCCACTGTGTTCCAAAGCAACCATGCAGATGGTTCGGCCACTGTGGTCCGAAGCCACCCTCCAACTGCTTTGGCCCCTTTGGTTGACTTAGCCTTTTGCATGAGGGGCTGTTTCCTTAGCTTTTCTTTGGTGTTTGTTTAACAACATCTGTTATGTCACCTTCAGCTTCTTGTGATCCTTAGCCGAAGGAGGCATGCTAACATTCTGTTTCCAAACTCCTACTTAAGGGTTTTTAGGTACGAGTGTGCGTGTACCTGATTCTCCAATAACGACCGCTTTCCCCTTAGTTGACTCGGCCTGCTCTGGCCGAATTAGCGCTTTCTTCTCGTCGAGATCAACAGTGTTCACGGGAAATGGGTCTTTGTCTAGCTTCATCTTTGGACTGGGGTCTATCTTCAATCGTCCTTCCTCTATGGCCGATTAAACCTGTCGACGAAAAACATTGGAGTCGTTAGTATAATGCGAATGCGAATCATGCCACTTATAGTATGGGTGTTTCTTTAGCTTGTCGGCAGATGGAATGACTTGGCCTTTAGGCAACCTGAGAAGCTGGTTCTTCAAGAGGAAATCAAATATTTTATCACACTTGGTTATATCAAACGAGTACTTCACTTCACTAGGCCAATTCTTGGTGGGAGATGGCCGTAACTCAGAGTAAGTAATAGGTTTGCTCTTAGCGTTCCAAACCATTCGGTCACGTACATGTCGGTCGAATCTTCTTCCTTCTCTGATTCTTCCTCATTAGAGTGTTCCATGACGTGGACTTCAGCCTTAGGCTTGTTAAACGTCTTGATAAACCTTTTATCCTTGGCTCGGCCTTCCTAGACCAGAGCCTGTTGCAAGACCTGGCTAACCTCTAAAAAGTGCTGGTTGTCTAGTCTTTCTTTAATATCGGAGCGTAACCCACAAAAAGCTAGATCCGCCAAATCCCTTTCTGAAATATTAAGGCTAAAACACCGGTTTCTGGTATCTTGAAAATGCTTGATATACTCAGAGATGCCCTCGCTAGATTTCTGTCTAACCGATGTCAACTGTGAAAGCCTAAGTTCTGTTTCACCTGTGTAAAAGTAATCGTGGAATTTTTGCTCTAATTCAGCCCACGTTTGTATGGAGTTCGGCGAGAGCACCGAAAACCAAGTGAAAGCGGTGCCGGATAGTGAGAGAGAAAATAGACTAAGTTTTAAAGCGTTCGACCGACTAGCTTCTTCACACTATGCTAAAAACTGACTGACATGCTCTAGTGTGGTTTTGTTACCCTCACCATCGAACTTGGTTCATTTAGGGACTCTATAGCCACGAAGGTAAGGTATCATCGTGTCAAAATTGATCGGGGTATGGCTTCCAGTAAACCCTAGCCTGACCCCTAGGTATGAAGCCGGTGCACTCCCTAAACAGTGTGCGGATCCGCTCCTCAATATCATCCTGACCTACTGCGTGCACACGTTTCTCATGCGGGGGTGCGACACATGGCGGTATGTCGACATGTCGGCCATGGGGGTCCTCCTCGTGTGCTAGCTTGGGATGTATGACGTGTTCGGGCCTATGCGCTTGTGCATGTGGTGTGGGCAGTGTGGGAAAAACTGGCGCCGGTGCAGGCGGAGGCGGCGCATGGTAGGCGGTGCTAGTCTGGCTGTAAGCATGGTGACTGGTCTCAGCCATAGATATTGAAGCCGGAGACACAATGGCTTTGCCGGTACTACCGTCAGTTCTGCTGTAAATGTGATTTATCGGAGGTATACTAGCAATCGGAGCTGGGGGGTATGGCCTCAGTAAAGCCGAACCTTCTAAGTGTCGCCTCTACCTGGGAGCTAACTGTTGAATCTAAATGGTTGGCTACCGAAGCGCTAACATCTTGGTCTACCGATGCGGCTATTTTATGCTCTATTTCTAAAGAAGATAAATGAAGCGATACTGGTGTTACCTGGGTCCTAGCGAGGTCGGGGATTTTGATGTCGTACTTGATAAAGCTTGCGCATGTCTTGACGTAGCTCCCAAGCATGAGGTCTTGGTGTGCCTTCATTTTTTTCCTCAATCTCTACTCAGTCTTCTACGGGGATATCTTCAAGGGTAGGCATCATGATGTTGCAGTTGTTGATATCTGCGTCTCCCATGGGATCCATCGGCGATGTAGACGTAGTAGTCATTGTAGACGTACCGGCGGCCAATGTAGATGTACCCGTCATGTTGGCGTAGCCTTCCCCAGCGGAGTTTCCAAAAAGTGTGTTGACACAAAAACGTACCCCCGCACTTGGGTCAGTTCGACGATCCAAAAGTGTGTGGATACTTAGGGACAATCCTAAGTGTAACACAACATTGACGTCGCATTTTGACTACCCTTAACAGTGGTAAGGAGTAGAGTCACCAGGTAATCAGATCACACAGAAATAATCCAATTAGCCAAAAAGAAATATTTTAAACAGAATAAATCAGCAAGCTGAGCGGAGCCTGGCTGATTCAAAGTATATAATGCGAAGGGTATCGCTGAAGGGTACCTTCAACGTCTGATGTGAAGGGTCCCACCGAAGGGTATCTTCAACGTTCGGACTAATCTGGTCGAAGGCAGGCTCTGAACAAATCTCGACACGATAATCACCTCCGAACAACGGGGTTCGGCGCGAAGTCTCTTACACAATGAAATAACTCGAACGCAACGTACTAGCATGACTTCGTCTGACGCGGGGTATGAACGTGGCAAAGCCTGTCGTGACGAACCTTGGTGCGGAGAATGCTAGCGAGCAGGACTTAGTAAAACCGACAACAGCGTGACGGTCCAGCATGGGTAGTCGAAGCTAGGATTCCACCTAGGGGTGTTCTTGCAGCCTCCGAAATCATTCTCTTGCCTCTAGACACCTCCGGTGAAACAACTCCGAACGTGGAAACCTGCAATCAGAACAGAGATCAAGTGCCCATTCGGCCTAGGGACCGAATCTGCTAAATGTTGTAGTAGGGAAACGAATGTAGCAATTTGTTATGCAGATTAGCGGATACTTCAGAGGCGAAGTAACAAAGCGATAGCAATCTATTCGTAGATTAACGGATACTTCATAAGCGAAGTAACAGGGATTACCATTGGTCCAAAGTACCCAGTGGAGGGCTTCCAGGCAAACCCACAAAGGTTGCGAAAAAGTAAATATACAAGTAAAGGTACGGTTCAAAGCTAGGGCTTTGTGTTTGATTTGTGTTGGGGGTAATGAACCGGCCTCACCCCTATATTTATTTGAGCTAGTCTTCTAATCTCTAAATTAATCTGTTAAGATTTGTCCTAATCATGCGTAGGGATAAAATTAGCTAGAATCAGACTCAAACTCTATCTCTGCAATTCTGCCCGAAGTGGGCCTTCGGCCAGGCCCGCCGAATACTGCTCTTTGGGTCGAAGCTTCGGCGAGGCAGGCCTCTGAAGGCCTTCGGGTCGAAGCTAGCAGGCCTACTGGAAGCTTCCGAAGCCCACAGCTTCAATGGACCTTTGGCCATGTAGGGCTTCGGCCCGATCCAGGACATAGTGTATTTTTGGCCCAAATTACCAAAATTGATATTTTAACAATCTTAACCATTTATGTCATTTTTCTATCAACACGGCCAAACAGCTGATAGCCCAAATTAACCCAATCGAGCAAGCCCACCATCGGACGATGGAGAAAAATAGGACGTACATATAGGCCGATGAGTACTCTTCGACGGTGAACATGATATGGAGATGAATTGAAGATAACCTATCAGCTTTTACTCTCATAGAAATAAATAAAGCATGCCAGATAACATATCTATATCACGGAAATCGCCACAATAACTATATCGGACCTAACCGAGACAGTAGCTAGTCACGATGATCTGAAAAATATATCAACAAATCGGGCAAACTTTATTTACATGAATAGTATACGACATAAAAAAGATATAATAGCAAGACATGTCAGACTTAATCGATGAAGCCTCAAGCTATCAAACCAAGATCACCTCAATCTAAGAGATCAAACCTAACTGATGCAGCCTTAGACCTAGCCAAATACACTAAGAACAACTGTCGACCATGCTATTTCACTATTCTCCTCAAGAGATTGGACGAATCGATGCAGCCATGAGGATACTAACCTAGTTGGCACGAAAGCCGGTGGTGGCGAGACTCACCTCTTCGCCGGAGATCAAACTAATGCAGCCCAGCTCCGAGAGCCTGAGTCCCGCCGCATAACCTTGGGGCACAAGGGTGGCAATGTGCCGATTATAGATTGAACGAGGGTAAAACTAAACCTAACCTAAGGGATACAAATTTATAGTTCATAGACTTGCTGTTGGACCGGAAATGGCGACCTGAGGGGGGGGTGAATGGGAGCTTTTAAAATGTTAGACTAAAAAATAGCCTTCTGTTTTAATTCTGTCTTCTGCAGAACAGGCTTCGAACACAGCCTTCGAAGTTCTGGTTCGGAGGTATTTTACAGCTCCGAAAACAGGCTTCGCAAGGAGCAAAGTTCGAAGCCAAGAAGACTTCGCTCCACACACAACCCCGAAACCTCAGCTCTGCTAAGTCAGTGCAGGCTCCCGCACACAGGGTGCCTTCGAGCAGGCTTCGCACTTCACCCTTCGCAAGAGCGGACTTCCCTCTGTGGACTTCGATCAGCTTTTGCTAAGTTAGTGCAAGCTTCGCACATTAGGTGCCTTCGAGCAGGCTTCGCACTACAGACTTCGCAAGAGCAGACTTCCCTCTGCAGGCTTCGACCAAATACTCAGCGACAGCAACTAGTGCTGGGCTTAGTACTTCGAAGGTCTAAATGCACACAAAACAGACTTCGCTAAGGGCTTCGACACGGGAAGAAAAACGGGCTTCGATCAGTGCTTCGCTAGTAATCAGAGAGGTCTAGCCTCTAGTTTACACAGAGCGAACACACACTGAAAAACACACTTCGCTCAAACACGGTTCGCCCAAACAGGCTTTGCCCAAACAGGCTTCGCCCAAATAGGCTTCTCACACACCTCTCCAGAAAAGCTCACAAGAAATTGGAGTACAGAGAAACCGAAGCATGCAGAGAAGTATGCATACAAGCTCAAGCAGTAAATGAACACAGAGTCAAAGCTTCAATGCCTGAACAGGGAACACAAAATGAACTCACAGATCTGAATACACAGTATGTGGCGGCTAGTACAGGAGCTCAAAATGAATGCTCAAAGTGTTAATGTGACCTGACCGGCCTCCACTATTTATAAGCACTATTCAGCCCTATGAAAAGACTACTTTACCCCTAGGGTTTACACCAGCTTTGTCTCATCAGAACAAGGGGGTACAACAGGTAGTCTACTTTATTTGGAGGCTTCTTTTGTCAGCTTTGTAGAGGGGACAGTACCAGCTTTTGCAGAGCAGACGCTTTTTGCAGAGCAGACGCTGTTAGCCTTTGCAGCTTTGGACTCTTCTGAAGCTCCCCTTCGCACGCGAGGGGTGTGGTAACTTCGGTGAGAAGCCTGGAGCCTAACGGCCTTCGCTCCGAAGCCTGCTTCACTACGGAGAAGCCAGCTTCGCTCCGAAGCCTGCTTTACTGCGGAGAAGCCAGCTTCACTCCGAAGCCTACTTCACTCCGAAGCCTGCTTCACTCTAAAGCCTGCTTCACTGCTGAGAAGCCTGCTTCGCTCCGAAGCCTGCTTCCACTCCGAAGCCTTCTTCACTGCTGAGAAGCCTGCTTCACTGCATCACTCCGAAGCCCCACCTTCGGAGTACCACCCTTCGAAGTCCCTCCTTCGTCCAAGGCCTCCGCATGAAGCATTCCATGAGCACTTCGTCGTAGTGTATCTCCCCGAGCACACTCCTCGATGATCCTCACCCGGACCATGCCTTCGATGCACCTCGACTTCTGAGACCTTCATCGGGTATACCTTCGAGTGTCTCCCTCTGGAGCACACTTCGAACACCTTGCCTCATTGTTGCGGACTTGATCCACCATACTCCGAAGTCACTCCAGTCGGAGTACCCTTCGAAGTGCCTCGCGTCCGAGGACTTCGTCTCGGAGTACCTTCACCCGGAGCCACGCTCCGCACTTACTGCCTTCTCCTGACGCACCTCGACCCGAGGTCTGACCTCGACCCCTTTGCAGCCTTCGTGAAGGAGCTCCCTGCTCCCCTGGCATCAAGCTTCCCGCTTGACCCAGGTTCACCTGCTATGAACCGTTCGTCACCTCTGAAGTCACTTGTGCACCACAGACAAGCAGACAAGTGTATCTAGTACTCCGGAGACCTCTCCGGGTAACAACCTCTGATACACACTCCGGAGTACCGCCCAAAGTACCGAGCCCTTCGGTACAACCCAGTCATCGTGTACTGTCGAACCCCTCCGACAAGCACACTCCGCTGCAACATCTGTAGCAACCAGAGCCACCGAACCCTTCGGTGAAACCACCTCCGAACCCCTTCGGAGGGACCCCTTCGAATCAGAGGGTAAAATCTGTCAATCACTCATCATAGACTCCGAAACCAACCCTTGGTTCTCAATCTCCCCCTTGATGAGTGCATTGACAACCAAATTCAAGTTCATGAAAATTTGAAAAAGTTCAGCACACAAGTGACCATAAAAACTTAGAAACGAGCCAAAATCATGTCACTTGATAAAAGAATTTTCCTCCCCCTTTTAAAGAGTAAAAGCCCCTTCGGCAAATCTCCCCTTTGCAAGATAAAAACTCCCCCTGAGTTATTTTACCCCCTTGCTGCAGAGAACTCAAAAATTTCTCCCCCTTTGGCAATGCAAGCATCAAGGACCATTCAAAAGATGCAAAGCTTCGAAATGAGCGGAATTGCAAAGACATATAGAGCAAAATATGCCAACATTAATACCAAGTTTTCATGTGCTCAGCTCAATTTAACATTCTCTAAAAACATGATGACAGCATGTGATTTTATCATTTTGAAATAAAAGCATCACCACGTAATCAAGGTAACTAGACAAGTAAAAGCAGGGGCTGCACAAAGATAGTCAATTTCTACTCTAGACAGACAAGTCTAGTTCAAGTGGAGCAGTGAAAAACAAACTTGATGATTAATGAATTTTTCTTTTTCATAATACCAGGGGTTATTTGTTTGTCTACCTTATACTTTCCAATCAAGCCAAGCCTAGGCATGAAAGCCATCAGAAGCTTAAGGCGGTGATTTTGGCATACACTACACTATCCAGTTCAGACCAATGTGCAATGGTAAGCAGTCTAGAGTAGGGTAGTGCGACAAACAAACCCACCTGGATCTTTTTGCTTTGAAGTGTGCAAATCATTGATTTTTGGAATTTGAATTAAGTGAACAAATAGTTTTGCACTTATGAATATCCATGAGTAAGTAACACAATTTTTCAAGTTGCAATGTTTATCATCCAGAGAAAGGAGTCTTGCTATCAAGCAGATAAAAGATAGCTAAATCAGTCTCGCCTAAACATGCTAGATTCAAGACTAAGTAGTGAGCATGATTTGATTTTGGAAAGAAAGATCATGCACAAAATGTTCCAGACATATTAAATAGAGCTGAGCTGTCATGATTACATGAATTAAAACCAGGCATATAAGTGCAAGAGATGTAAATGCAATTTCACACACAATGAGCATATGCAATACAGTCAAAATCTGCTCCCCCTCACAAATGCCGTAAGGGTGACAAACACCAAGTTCCCCACGCAAATAGGCAAAATGAGAAGCATAGAGGGGTTTTGTGAAAATATCGGCTAGCTGGTGTTGGGTATCAACATATTGAAGTTCAATATCACCCTTCTCATTATGATCTCTGAGAAAATGATATCGCACATCAATGTGTTTGGTTCTGGAATGCTGAACCGGGTTGTTTGCAATACAAATAGCGCTAGTGTTATCACAGGAAAGTGGAACACTCTTGTAATCTAACCCAAAATCCCGCAAATTGGAAACCATCCACAAAATCTGAGAGCAACAGCTAGCTGCAGCAACATATTCGGCCTCAGCCATCGATTGTGCAACACTAGACTGTTTGCGGGAAGACCAGCAACCAGAGAAGTACCCAGAAAATGACAAGTACCAGAGGTACTTTTCCTATCAATCCTACACCCAGCAAAGTCCTCATCGGAATAACCTCGAAGACACAAAGAGGAAGACGCTGAATACCAAATGCCGAATTTGAGGGCATATTTTGGGATACCTGCGAATGCGTTTTACCGCTTGGCGGTGAGAAGCTCGTGGTGAAGACTGAAAGCGAGTGGCATAGACACACTGCGAAGTGTATGTCCGGCCTTGTAGCAGTCAAGTAGAGGAGGGAGCCGATCATGCTTCGTAACTCCTTTGATCTACGACTTCTTCATCTTCGTCAGGATCCAATGCTACAGATGTAGCCATTGGAGTGGCAAGAGGCTTCGCATCAGCCATGTCGAATTTCTTGAGCAGGTCCTTGGTGTAGTTCGTCTGGTGGACGAAGGTACCTTGTTTGCTTTGCTTGATTTGCAATCAAGGAAAAAATGTGAGTTCGCCTATCATGGACATCTCGAACTCCCTGCTCATGGCATCTGCAAACTCGGCAACCAAGCATGAGAAGAACCACCAAAGATGATATCATCCACATAAATCTAGACTAGGAGGAAATCTTTGCCATGCTTGAGAGTGAACAGGGTTTATCAACAGATCCCATCAAATACCCCCGCTCAAGCAGAAAAGACTTAAGTCTATCATACCATGCCCGAGGGTCCTGCTTGAGTCCATAAAGAGCCTTATGAAGTTTAAGGACTTTATGTGGGTATTTGGGGTTTTCAAAACCAGGGGGTTATTTTACATAAACATCTTCGCCTATGAAGCCATTAAGAAAAGCACTTTTAACATCCATTTGAAAGAGTTTGAAACCATGGGATGCTGCAAATGCAAGTAAAATCCTAATGGCCTCAAGACGAGCAACAGGTGCAAAAGTTTTAGTAAAATCAATCCCTTCTAATTGAGAATAACCCTGAGCTACAAGTCTAGCCTTGTTTCTAACTATAGTCCCATCCTCCCCTTGTTTGTTTTTGAAAATCCATTTTGTTCCAATGAATGAACATTTGGTGGAGGATCAACTAAAGTCCAGACTTGGTTTCTCTCAAAATTTTCAAGTTCTTCATGCATGGCATTGATCCAACTAGAATCAAAAAGTGCATGACTAACATCTAAGGGCTCGAAAGAAGCAACAAAGGCGGAATCAATGAAATGAGCATGAGAACATGTTACCCTTTGATCAAGCTCACCAATGATCTGCTCTGGAGGATGCATCATTTGAACATGGTGTGGAGCCTCGCGGCGGGATGCAGTCTCCCCCTCAACTTGTGCGTTGGAGTGGTCCAAGATGACCGATGTCGAGGTAGTTGCTTCAAGACCTTGTGCCGAAGTGGTTGAAGTGGGGTCGGCTTCGGGGGTTGATGTCGAGGGTAGTAGGGGTTCATCCTCGAAATCTCTGGGATCTTCTTCTTCAAAGATGGTCTGTTCCATGTCGTGTTCATTTGCCTGTTCAAGAGCAGACCTAACAGAGGGGGTTGATTCATCAAAAGTCACATGACTCGATGACAGTGTTAGTCTCCAAATTATAAACACAATAAGAATGACCATGTGTAGTGTAACCTAAAAGATCCCGTCAGAAGAACACGACTCAAATTTGTCCAAATTACCACGTTTTAGGATAAAGCAACAACAGCCAAAAACTCGAAGATGAGTAACCTTGGGTTGTCTCCCAAAACGTAGCTCATAAGATGTTAAGTTCAAAATTGAGCACAAGAAGATTCGGTTTGAGATGTAACATGCAGTATTCATGGCCTCAGCCTAGAATTTTCTAGGAGTCCTGTGTTCATCAAGCATCGTCCTAGCCATCTCAACCAATGTGCGGTTCTTTCTCTCAACAACACTGTTCTGTTGAGGAACCTGCAGAGCAGAGAATTGATGTTCTATGCCATGCTCCATGCAAAAGTCAACAAAGAGACTGTTCTTGAACTCAGTGCCATTATCACTTCGAATGAATTTCAATGCACCAGGGGAGTTCAGTGAAAAGTCTCAAAGCCAAGCTCCGAAAGTGTGAAAACACTTCATCCTTGCTGGCAAGAAAGAAGACCCAAGAGTAGCGAGAGAAATCGTCGACAATGACTAATACATACCACTTGCTGCCTAAAGAACTAACCCGAGAAGGACCTACAGTGTCCATGTGGAGAAGTTCTCCGGGTTGTTCAGTCATCACTGTGGTGACTGGCGAATGCGAAGTGGCAATCATTTTTCCATGTCGACAAGGAGCGCAAACTAAATTCTTCTCAAACTTGAGCTTGGGCAATCCTCGGATCAGACCTAGGGCACTCAAACGAGCGAGCAACTCAAAGCTCATATGCCCTAGTCTCCTATGCCACCTCCAAAGCTCAGAAGTCGAATGAGCAACAAGACAATGAGAAGAACCAGAAGACTCAGAAAAATCAGCTCCAAAAACTCTCCCAACTCTAAAAATCTTGCAGACATCAACGCCATTAGATTGAGTACTTGCGAACTATTGCGATAGAATCGCACTTCGAAGCCCTCATCAAGCAACTGAGATACAGAAAGCAAATTGTATCCCAAGTTCTCAACCAAAGCAACATCTCTGAGAGTGAAATTCGAGTTAATTCTTACCACACCTTTACCTTTCACTCTACTCCTTCGATTGTTGCCGAAGGTGATATGTTCCCTTTGCTTGGTTGTGGTGAGGCTGGAGAACCATGCTGCATCTTCGGTCATATGGCGTGAACAACCGGAGTCCATGATCCACGTGCCCTCCAAGCCTCGATCCGGTGCCTACACATGATAAGAAAATCTCAATCGCTCAGTGCGGGGGTGAGTAAAAATATGACGAGGCATCTAGCACTGAGTGATACGAGTAGTAGGCACAGTAAAAGTAGACTATCTACGCACAGGAAAATCAGAATGATGCGAAGTGCGAGGTCTACCCACATGCAGTGATCTAAAAGCATGACGAGGTCTCCTACTCTGACGAGGTACAAAGCTACTCGCTCGAGGTCTACCACCATATGAAGCATGGTGAATACCTCGAGGAGCAACACCTCTCCGAGAAGCATGAGGAGCCTCGAAAATAGGACGAGAGTAAAACTCAGACTCATGCATACCTAAAGATGGGTAATGCATGTCTTGGAAACTCATCGCCTGAAAGCATCGCTCATGCTTGATGCGACGAAAACAGAACCCAACCAAGTGACCTGCCCGCTGACAGTAGAAACAATGAAAAACTCTCCTAGGGGCACTCTCATGGGTCGTAGGAGCAACTCTCATAGGCTCCTTGGCTTCTGCTGAGTGGTTTTTTTGGGAGGGATTTTCTTGGCAGGAGGAGTGGTTTTCTTTGGAGTTCGGTTAGGCTTTTTGGATGATGGAGTGTCTAACAGAGCTCTCTCTTTCTCTAGGGTAGTGGGTGAGGTAAAAACTGTTTTGGTTTCACTATCTGAAGGAATCCTCTCAAAACCCAAACCTAGAGCTAACCCTGCTCTGTTAGCAGACATCTTGGTCTTGGCCAAGAGCAAATCCATCCTACCCTTTCCCTCAGTGCATTTATTAACCACAGAAAGAAGGTATTCATTTTCAGTCATGAGATTCTCAGCTCGCTCTCTAACAGTACCTAGCTGGTCCTTAAGGGTTATGCAAGTGTCACAAACAGGTTGCACATCCTTAGAACTATCGGCCCTCTCCAATCTAGCCTCTAAGTCATGAACATGCTTATCACGTAAATCAATGCTCTCACGTAATAAAGAACAGTTCATGCATTCAATTATATCATGAGGACTAGAATCAACCATCAAAAGCTGCTTCTGTGCAGTCTCAAGCTCAGATAGAGTTTGAGCATGTACAGAACGCAACTGAGCAAGCTCACCCATGACAACAGTACATGATTCACATTCAGCATCATTAACCCTAGACTTAAGCATGGCATAATCAGTAGAAACAGTTTCTAGCCTAAGTCTAAGTTCTTTCTATCTCTAGCGGCTTGCACAAGTAACCTATCCTGACCAAGAACTACTTCATTAGTTCATCTAGTTTAATTGAAAGCTGATCATAGGATAGAGGTACCTCAGATGAGTCAAGCTCATCGCCGCTGTGATCGTTGTCGGCCATGAAGCAAAGGCCGGTGAAATCTCATCCCTTCTTGTCCTTCTTCTCCTCCTTTCTTGGAGACTCCTCCTCCTTAGAGCTCGACTCCTCTGTTGAGGAAGTGTCGATGTCGTTGAGAGCAGCAACAAATGCTCTGGAAGCGGCTTTGGCTACCCTTTTAGCCACCTTGCCGCGCTTGCCCTTCACAAAGGGTTTCCTCTCCTTTTGTGGTATTTGGGGCGCTCACTCTCATCTCTCTTCTTGAGTTTAGGACAATTGGCCTTGATGTGATAAGTGTCGCCACACTCAAAACAACCACTAAAACCACTTCTCCTCTGATCCCGTCTCTCATGGTGAAAACGGGTGAACCTTCTAGCAATGAGAGCAAGCTCATCATCGTCCAGAGTATCCACCTGCTCCTTAGTGATGGAGACCAGGGAGGACAAAGCAAAACCATCTGCAAGAACACAAGTGCCAGATGTGCTTGGTTCTGCAGTGGTGCCACGGCTAGTGCTTGAAACCAATGCCAATGGCTGTGGCAAAGAGTTTCTGTGCACTGCAAGAGATGCCTTGGCAATCTCTGTGGACTTCAGCTTGCTGAAGAGCTCATCACAGGTCAATGTGTCATAACCTGCGGACTCCTCAATGCTGGATATCTTTACTTCTCATATGCTACGATCAAGCGCATAAAGAAGCTTGATAGCCCTATCATGATCATTCTAAGCAAGCGTCCCGTTGGGCCGTAAGTTACTCACTATTGCATCAAAGCGAGAAAACATGGCATCTATAGATTCACCAGGTGCCTGCACAAACAGCTGATACTGTTGATTGTATGTGCTTTGGAGCCTAGCCTTAATCTGTGTAGAGCCCTCATGAAAAATAGTGAGAGTGGTCCAAATTTCCCTTGCTGTCCTAAGGTGCTGCACCCTATCAAACTCACTTCTACTCAACCCAATGAACAGTATATTTCTTTCCTTGGAGTTGGCATTATACGGATCCTTCTCTGTTTGAGAGGTGCGAGTTTCAGGGATGGAGTATTGTGAGTCCACAATCTCCCAAATTGCATTTCCTTGGCTTAGCAAGTAAGCCTCCATGCGCACCTTCCAGTATGCAAATCAGTCCCATTCAACAGAGGTATTTTCCTAACTCTGTCCATGTCGCCAACAGATCACAAACCGGTTAAGGTCAACTGGTGATCTTAACCTGCTCCGATACCAATTGTTGGACCGGAAATGGCGACCAGAGGGGGGGTGAATGGGAGCTTTTAAAATGTTAGACTAAAAAATAGCCTTCTGTTTTAATTCTGTCTTCTACGGAACAGGCTTCGAACACAGCCTTCGAAGTTCTGGTTCGGAGGTATTTTACAGCTCCGAAACAGGCTTCGCAAGGAGCAAAAGTTCGAAGCCAAGAAGACTTCGCTCCACACACAACCCCGAAACCTCAGCTCTGCTAAGTCAGTGCAGGCTCCGCACGCAGGGTGCCTTCGAGCAGGCTTCGCACTTCACCCTTCGCAAGAGCGGACTTCCCTCTGTGGACTTCGATTAGCTTTTGCTAAGTCAGTGCAAGCTTCGCACACTAGGTGCCTTCGAGCAGGCTTCGCACTACAGACTTCGTAAGAGCAGACTTCCCTCTGCGGGCTTCGACCAAATACTCAGCGACAGCAACTAGTGCTGGGCTTCATACTTCGAAGGTCTAAATGCACACAAAACAGACTTCGCTAAGGGCTTCGACATGGGAAGAAAAACGGGCTTCGATTAGTGCTTCGCTAGTAATCAGAGAGGTCTAGCCTCCAGTTTACACAGAGCGAACACACACTGAAAAACACACTTCACTCAAACACGCTTCGCCCAAACAGGCTTTGCCCAAATAGGCTTCGCCCAAACAGGCTTCTCACACACCTCTCCAGAAAAGCTCACAAGAAATTGGAGTACAGAGAAACCGAAGCATGCAGAGAAGTATGCATACAAGCTCAAGCAGTAAATGAACACAGAGTCAAAGCTTTAATTCTTGAACAGGGAACACAAAATGAACTCACAGATCTGAATACACAGTATGTGGTGGCTAGTATAGGAGCTCAAAATGAATGCTCAAAGTGTTAATGTGACCTGACCGGCCTCAACTATTTATAGGCACTATTCAGCCCTGTGAAAAGACTACTTTACCCCTAGGGTTTACACTAGTTTTGTCTCATCAGAACAAGGGGGTACAACAGGTAGTCTACTTTATTTGGAGGCTTCTTTTGTCAGCTTTGCAGAGGGGACAGTACCAGCTTTTGCAGAGAAAACGCTTTTTGCAGAGCAGACGCTGTCAGACTTTGCATCTTTGGATGCTTCTGAAGGCCCCCTTCGCACGCGAGGGGTGCGGTAACTTCGGTGAGAAGCCTGGAGCCTAACGGCCTTCGCTCCGAAGCCTGCTTCACTGCGGAGAAGCCAGCTTCGCTCTGAAGCCTGCTTTACTACGGAGAAGCCAGCTTCACTCCGAAGCCTGCTTCACTACTGAGAAGCCTGCTTCGCTCCGAAGCCTGCTTCACTTCGAAGCCTACTTCACTGCTGAGAAGCCTGCTTCACTCCGAAGCCTGCTTCACTCCGAAGCCTGCTTCACTGCTTCACTCCGAAGCCCCACCTTCGGAGTACCACCCTTCGAAGTCCCTCCTTCGTCCAAGGCCTCCGCATGAAGCATTCCATGAGCACTTCGTCGTAGTGTCTCTCCCCGAGCACACTCCTCGACGATCCTCACCCAGACCATGCCTTCGATGCACCTCGACTTCTGAGACCTTCATCGGGTATACCTTTGAGTGTCTCCCTCCGGAGCACACTTCGAACACCTTGCCTCATTGCTGAGGACTTGATCCACCATACTGCAAAGTCACTCCAATCGGAGTACCCTTCGAAGTGCCTCGCCTCCAAGGACTTCATCTCGGAGTACCTTCACCCGGAGCCACGCTCCGCACTTACTGCCTTCTCTTGACGCACCTCGACCTGAGGTCCGACCTCGACCCCTTCGCAGCCTTCGTGACAGAGCTCCCTGCTCCCCTGGCATCAAGCCTCCCGCTTGACCCAGGTTCACCTGCTATGAACCGTCCGTCACCTCTGAAGTCACTTGCGCACCACAGACAAGAAGACAAGTGTATCCAGTACTCCGGATACCTCTCCAGGTAACAACCTCTGATACACACTCTGGAGTACCGCCCAAAGTACCGAGCCCTTCGGTACAACCCAGTCATCGTGTACTGTCGAACCCCTCTGACAAGCACACTCTGCTGCAACAGCTGCAGCAACAAGAGCCACCGAACCCTTCGGTGAAACCACCTCCGAACCCCTTCGGAGGGACCCCCTTCGAATCAGAAGGTAAAATCTGTCAATCACTCATCATAGACTCCGAAACAAACCCTTGGTTTTTCACTTGCCGTCGAAGTAACCTATCAGCCGATCTCGGATGTATCAGTAGCCAACTCCTGCCGGTCTTATCTCCATCGGCCTCCTTCCAATCATGCAGTTGTTGCGGACAGACTTTCTTTGACTTTTTCTTGACTGAATCTTCCTTGACCTTCTGTTGACCGCGCACCTTCCTTGATGGGCCTTGGGCTTTACCAATTCTTGGCGTCAACACTAAGCCAGGGCACTGGTAGAGTAAGACTCTATTCACGTCGATACCGCTATTGTTGTTGAAATACTGCAGTATGTCATCGACAAGACTCCTCACCAGGACGTCGGCATCTCTAATGAACTGTCGCACATTGGTGGGCATGGTGGCAAGGGCTGCGGTGTTGACAGCAGCGATGATAGCGATAGCAAATGATGAGGACATCACTTCACATGATACACACATGGAGCCTCCACCTACAATTCAATTACAAGGACCAATGACACGCGCCCGTGCCCGTCGCTTGAACCATGAGGTTAATTCTTTCCTTAGCAGCTATGTTAATATTTGTTTGGACGGAATGCTACTAAGTACTAGTGATATTTTGTTGCTTAGGAACATGGGAGATGGAATAGGAGAGTTGGAGTTGAAGACGGAGTCGCACGGATGATTTGAAGTCAAGAATTCGCTTGTTCGGACTACATCGACCACCATGCACCAAAATGGGCCTAACTTCCTCATACGAAGTCCGATTGGCGCGTTCTTGGACTTTTTGGAAAGCTGAGGAGAAGACGGATCATTTGCCGTTAGTTTCACCTCATTTTTAGTCTCGAGTCGTCCTGTGTATTTGAAACAGTCCTGCGAGACAGAACTGGGCCGTGGTGGCCCATAGTCTGAGTCTGTACGTCTTCTAGCCCACAGCCCAAGTCTGTACGCCTTCCACAGGCTGCCCACGCCTTATAAACTCACGCCAGCCGCCTTTAGGGTGAGGTTTTGCTTTGTTTGCATCTACACTTGTGTGTTTAGATCCCGCCTCTTGCACCGGACCGATTGGCTGCTGCATTGGCGTTGTGAAACCTCACCTTATCATCGTTTGTCTGTGATTTGGCATTCGACTTGTATCCTTCCTGTTCTTGCTTGTGTTCTTGGGTTCGCTTGCAGGAATTAGCCTTCGTGGCGAGGTCAATCGCGTCCTGCGTGGTTGATAACCAACGGAGACAGTGGTGTAACGATTGCAAGGTTTTGATCCGCCGGACCGGAGCCTTAGATCGCCAACATCGAGATTCTCCACCAACCCAAGTCATCCTTACCTAACAGAAGATCGGGACTAATCCCCCATCAGCAAAGGCCCAACATGGGGCTCCTGGTCTGACTAGATAGGATTAGTACTAGCAATATATATGTATATGTATACATATATGTATATGTATGTGTATATATATATGTATGTATATCTATATGTGTATATATATATGTATGTGTGTGTGTATATATATATGTCATGGGGAAATATCATGTGCAATCTGCAATCGTGCAATCGTGCGATCTGGTGCATCCAATCAAGATCCAACGGTTACAGATGAAAAAAGTAAAAAAATACTGTAACCGTTGGATCTTGATTGGATGCTCTAGATCGCACGATTACAGATTGCACAGGATATTTCCCCATATGTCATAGCTATATATGTGCATGTAGTAACCCCATAATATATATGTATAAATATACCCCTTAATATATGTATATATAAATATAAAGTTATAACTTTTATACTTTTTGTCGTGTAAAATAAAACAAAAAATAGTGTACAATGCAAATTAAATGAAAAAACAACGTAAAAGATTTTACATCAGACAGAAAATATAAATTAAACTTTACCATTTAGCTATGAACAAATAAAAATTTACCGTAAAGCATTAAGATTAAAATAACGGAAAACTTTACTGATTAAGTAAGATCACACTAGATTAAATTAAAAAAATGTGTATTTGGTATCAGCTAAGAAGTCCATCCACACTAAAGTTATACCATTTAGTTCCGGTTGTGTGTCTCAATTGATACTAATGTGTGGAAATTAGTCCCAGCTTAGATTCTTTATCTAGGACTAAATGGGTGCATTATTATTGGTGGAATAACCCCTTTAGTCTCATATGGACAGTACCCAAAATAAACTATAGCTAAAGGTTTTTAACTTATACTACCGCCGTGTTCTCTAGTAGTGTAGGGATGGGTTGATGGAGTAACTTGGGCGACCGCCTACATACCTCGGCTAGCTCATGTGCGAATTAGTGCACGACAAGGGGATTGAGATATGCCCTATATAGGTTTTCCACTTTCTTCGTCGCTAGTCAGAGCTAGGGATGGATTCGGATCGGATACGGATGGAAACGAATCCGGATAGCACTATTTACCACATTTTAAATTCGAATACGAATACGGATTCGGATGTTCTCGAATACGAATACAAAACGGATGTTTCGAATACGAATATGTATTCGGATGTTTACTCGGTTTAACTCTGAATGTTCGTTGTTTCACAAAATTTTTAAAAATCCAAAGGGTACAATATACCAAATTAGAATAATAATTAATAAGAAACAATGATACACAATAAACCATGCACAAAATAAATTTTTAAACAACACTAGCTAAAATTAATCATATGCAACAACCAATAAGAACTACATAAAGTCTTGAACCGAAATTCATCATACATTTCAACCAACAAGAACACACAAATTGAGTCCAGGTGCGCAAATGCAGAAAAAACAGGTGGCAATTTGGAAAGAATTGGCTGAATTTTATTGTTTTTAAAAATTAAACATTTTCAAAAATTTTATTAACATCCTATATGATAAATTTCTCAAAACATTTTCAAAATTTTATCATGTTATCTAAGTATAATATTATAATACTATGACAAGTCTCATATTTTTCAGACTTTATTTGATTTTTTATAATTAAAAAACTCTTAAGCTCCACATTACTCATGAAGTGTTGTAACATAAATTTTTTAACATTTCTTTAAATTTAGTGGATAACAACTAAAAATGGACACAAAATAATGAATGTAATTTTTCTATAAATTTTAGTGCATTATTTTAGGTACTTGTAGTTCAAATTTCACATATTCCAATTTAAATACTAGAAACACAATTAATGAGTTAAAAATAGCAAATGGATCTAGAAAAAATACAAACAATTTATATGGTATGAGATATGTTTTATTTTGATTATATAAAAAAATTCAAGTTCAAACAAATATTTAACCATCAATTTACTTTAAACCATAACCTATTCTTCTCAAAACTCTATTTCCTCTCAAGAGAATCTCAGATTTCTTAACATTCTATATGATAAATTTCTCGAACCATTTTCAAACTTTTATCATGGTATCTACGTATAAAATTATAACACTGTGATAAGTCTCATATTTTTCAGACTTTATTTGATTTTTTTATAATTAAAAAACCCTTAAGCTCCACATTACCGATGAAGTGTCCGTAACATAAATTTTTTTAAAATTTCTTTAAATTTAGTGGATAAGAACTAAAAATGGACACAAAATAGTTAATGTGATTTTTCGATAAATTTTAGTGCATTATTTTAGGTACTTGCAGTTCAAATTTCACATATTCCAATTTAAAATACTAGAAACACAATTAATGAGTTAAAAATAGCAAATGGATCTAGAAAAATACAAACAATTTATATGGTATGAGATATGTTTATTTTGATTATATAAAAAAATTCAAGTTCAAACAAATATTTAACCATAAATTTACTTTAAACCATAACTTATTCCTTCTCAAAACTCTATTTCCTCTCAACAGAATCTCAGATTTCTTAATATTCTATATGATAAATTTCTCGAAACATTTTCAAACTTTTATCATGGTATCTACGTATAAAATTATAACACTGTGATAAGTCTCATATTTTTCAGACTTTGTTTGATTTTGTTATAATTAAAAAACCCTTAAGCTCCACATTACCGATGAAGTGTCGTAACATAATTTTTTTAACATTTCTTTAAATTTAGTGGATAAGAACTAAAAATGGACACAAAATAGTTAATGTGATTTTTCTATAAATTTTAGTGCATTATTTTAGGTACTTGCAGTTCAAATTTCACATATTCCAATTTAAATACTAGAAACACAATTAATGAGTTAAAAATAGCAAATGGATCTAGAAAAATACAAACAATTTATATGGTATGAGATATGTTTTATTTTGATTATATAAAAAAATTCAAGTTCAAACAAATATTTAACCATAAATTTACTTTAAACCATAACCTATTCCTTCTCAAAACTCTATTTCCTCTCAAGAGAATCTCAGATTTCTTAACATTCTATATGATAAATTTCTCGAACCATTTTCAAACTTTTATCATGGTATCTACGTCTAAAATTATAACACTGTGATAAGTCTCATATTTTTCAGACTTTATTTGATTTTTTTATAATTAAAAAACCCTTAAGCTCCACATTACCGATGAAGTGTCGTAACATAAATTTTTTAAAATTTCTTTAAATTTAGTGGATAAGAACTAAAATGGACACAAAATAGTTAATGTGATTTTTCTATAAATTTTAGTGCATTATTTTAGGTACTTGCAGTTCAAATTTCACATATTCCAATTTAAATACTAGAAACACAATTAATGAGTTAAAAATAGCAAATGGATCTAGAAAAATACAAACAATTTATATGGTATGAGATATGTTGTATTTTGATTATATAAAAAAATTCAAGTTCAAACAAATATTTAACCATAAATTTACTTTAAACCATAACTTATTCTTTCTCAAAACTCTATTTCCTCTCAACAGAATCTCAGATTTCTTAATATTCTATATGATAAATTTCTCGAAACATTTTCAAACTTTTATCATGGTATCTACGTATAAAATTATAACACTGTGATAAGTCTCATATTTTTCAGACTTTATTTGATTTTGTTATAATTAAAAAACCCTTAAGCTCCACATTACCGATGAAGTGTCGTAACATAATTTTTTTAACATTTCTTTAAATTTAGTGGATAAGAACTAAAAATGGACACAAAATAGTTAATGTGATTTTTCGATAAATTTAGTGCATTATTTTAGGTACTTGCAGTTCAAATTTCACATATTCCAATTTAAATACTAGAAACACAATTAATGAGTTAAAAATAGCAAATGGATCTAGAAAAATACAAACAATTTATATGGTATGAGATATGTTGTATTTTCATTATATAAAAAAAATCAAGTTCAAACAAATATTTAACCATAAATTTACTTTAAACCATAACCTATTCCTTCTCAAAACTCTATTTCCTCTCAAGAGAATATCAGATTTCTTAACATTCTATATGATAAATTTCTCGAAACATTTTCAAACTTTTATCATGGTATCTACGTATAATATTATAACACTGTGATAAGTCTCGTATTTTTCAGACTTTATTTAATTTTTTTATAATTAAAAAACCCTTAAGCTCCACATTACCGATGAATTGTAGTAACATAATTTTTTAACATTTCTTTAAATTTAGTGGATAAGAACTAAAAATTGACACAAAAAAGTTAATGTGATTTTTCGATAAATTTTAGTGCATTATTTTAGGTACTTGCAGTTCAAATTTCACATATTCCAATTTAAATACTAGAAACACAATTAATGAGTTAAAAATAGCAAATGGATCTGAAAAAATACAAAAAATTTATATGGTATGAGATATTTTGTATTTTGATTATATAAAAAAATTCAAGTTCAAACAAATATTTAACCATAAATTTATTTTAAACCATAACCTATTCCTTCTCAAAACTCTATTTCCTCTTAAGAGAATCTTAGATTTCTTAACATTCTATATGATAAATTTCTCGAAACATTTTTAAAATTTTATCATGGTATCTACGTATAATATTATAACACTGTGATAATTCTCGTATTTTTCAGACTTTATTTGATTTTTTATAATTAAAAAACCCTCAAGCTCCACATTACCGATGAAGTGTCGTAACATAATTTTTTTAATATTTCTTTAAATTTCATGGATAAGAACTAAAATGGACACAAAATAGTGAATGCAATTTTCTATAAATTTTAGTGCATTATTTTAGGTACTTTCATTTCAAATTTCACATATTTCAATTTAAATCCTAGAAACACAATTAATGAGTTAAAAATAACAATGTATCTAAAAAATACAAAAAAATTATATGAAATTATATATGTTGCATTTTGATTATAAAAAAAAAATAAAGTTCAAACAAATATTTAACCATCAATTTATTTTAAACCATAACTTATTAATATTCACTAACTTAAGTATTCCATAATTATATAAATAATAAAAACCATTAATATAGTTATAATATATTATCTTGAGTCTAAGTTTAATCTGTGTGAAATCCTAAAACGAATACGGATGTATCCATTTCCATATCCACATTCAGCAGAATTCGGATATCCATTTCCATATCCACATTTGTAAAACGAATTCGGATATTTCCGAATGTCATCCATATTTAATTCGGATACGAATACGGATATCCATATTTACAGTAATTCGAATACGAATACGGATAATTCGGATATTCTGACATCCATATCCATCCCTAGTCAGAGCTCTATGGCCATCCCCTCTGAGAGCTCCGATAAATCCTATCCCATCCCTAGTCGACCATAGCCTATATGTATAGCAGCAAAGCTCCCCAGCCACTATTAGCCTACTCGGCTGCAGCTTGTCGGAGCAAATCTCCATAGTCACCGTGAGGCGTGACACCGCGCAGCCGCAACCTCTAAGATCAAAGTTTCTCGGCCATCATGCTTTTTCCTCTTCTTTTGTCCCCGAATGGCAAGAGTCCTTGAGTAGCATGCTAGAGACAAGAAGTGAAGGAAAAGTAGGTATGAATTAAATTAAATCGGATAACACTATTTATCATATTTATTTCGAATACAAATATGATTCCGAATGTTTTCATATACGAATAAAAAATAGATAATTCGAATACGAATCCCACATTCAGATGTTTACTCAGTTTAACTTAAAATGAATTCATATTCGAATTTTCATCATTTCATAAATTTTTCAAAAGTCAAAAGTGCCAAGTATACCAAATTAGTGTTTAGTATAGCAATTTTTTTGAAACATTTTTAAATTTGTATGACAATAACTATGTATCATATCATAACACCATAATGTATCGTGTTTTTAGATTTCATTTGGTTTTTTAAGAATTAAAAATTATTAAGCTCTACGTTCGGATCGAGTGTCGCAATGTAATTTTTTACAAAATTTCTTTAAATTTAGTGTATAGGAATTAAATAGATTAAAAACATGAATATGATTTTTCTATAAATATTGGTGCATTATTTCAGGCACTTCAAATTTCACATATTCATTTTAAATCCTAGAAAACAATTAAATAATTAAAAATAGAAAACATAGCGAGAAAACTACAAAAATTTTAGATGGAATAAACTATGTTGTATTTTGATTGTACAAAAAATTCAAATTCAAACAAAATTTAACCATCGATTTGCTTTCAATCATAACACATTCCTTCTCTAAATTTTAATTCCTCCATAGAAAATCTCAGATTTCTTAATATCCTATAATGATAACTTTCTTAAAATATTTTTAAATTTTTATCATAGTATCTACGTATTATATCATAACACCATGATAAGTATCGTGTTTTTAGACTTCATTTGGTTTTTTAAGAATTAAAAAATCAGTAAGCTGCACATTGTAAATCAAGTGTCAGAACCTAAAAATTTAATGGATAGTAACTAAATGGATTAAAGATATGAATATGATTTTTGTATAAATATTGATATATTATTTCAAGCACTTTCAGTTCAAATTTCACACATTTCATTTTAAATCCTAGAAACACAATTATTGAATTAAAAATAACAAACATACCTAGAAAAAAACCAAAATTTTACATGGAATAAGATATGTTGTATTTTTCATTGTAAAAAAAATTCAAATTAAAACAAATATTTAACCATCGATTTTCTTTCAACCTAACACATTCCTTCTCTAAATCATAATTCCTCCTTAGAGAATCTTAAATTTCTTAACATTCTATGTTGACAACTTTCTTGTAACATTTTTAATTTTTTATCACAGTATCTACATATCATATCATAAACCGTGACAAATATCATTGTTGGCGTAAAAGTTACACCAACAGGTTCTCTGAGATCAAGAACAAACAAACAAGGAGTTTGAACTTTAGGGCTACCTTGAACCTCCAAGTTGGATAACAGCTCAAGTAGTCCGAAAGAGTGTATTGAATAACTTGTTCTGGGGGGATCTCTTTTACAGGGTACAGAGGGGGCTATTTATAGGTAAAAAAGCATAAGGAAAAGACCTAATTACCCCTAGATTACAACCGATATAGTGGAAACTATTTAGTACCAGGAACAAGGTTATAAAAGGTAAAACACTACAAGGTAGATGGATAAGCTGGACATCCCATCAGTCTTGTCCTTCGGCTTCGGGGCCTCCATCTCCCATTCGGAGGGTTCTCCAAGGCTTCGCATCACTGCACCCTTCGACATGAAGACTAATCCTCCAAACGACTGCTCCCTAGCTTCGGAGTTCTTCTCAGCCTTTGAAGTATTAATCTTTAAGCCTTAGAAATGGAGTAATTTCCCCCAACAGTAGCCCCTCGAATACGCCTCTCTGTATTTAACCTGTTTAGAAAAAAGGCAGTATACGGAAGGAACATTTCTATTTTTTGAGGCTTAAAGAGGATTCGGGCATGTTATAACTTAACCGAGGACTTTGAGTCCAATGCGTTCGAACCTCCTCCTTCGGGTTCCTGATCGCAATGGGAACGCACGTTGGGAAGGGAACGGTTCCGGAGTGCAAACGTCATGGAACGCCGTTTGATTATAGCTGTTACGGCGCAAGTAACCGTTACACTCTGCGAAAGGTAACGGTCGATTTTTACGGCGGTTGCTCGCCGTTCCGATTACTGGACCCACTTGTCAGCGACAGAATCCGAACCTGCAGTGCGAAACCAACCGAAGAGTAGCACTAGACGTGCAGTTATAAAAGGGAAAGACAGGGATTAACCGGGATTTTTTATCGCATCCATCATTCGCGATTCACTTTCCCCCAATCCTCCAAACTCTTGAGCATCCGAGCGAGATGGCGAGGACTAGCCACACCACTCTGGCAGCAGCCAGCACCCTAGCGCAGAGGCAGGCGTGGGCTGCCTCGGCAGCTGCGGCGATGGCGGGGACTTCGAGCGGCGCCTGGCCCAAGAATCCTCGGGAGCTTCGTCCGCCTTCTAAGAAGAAGATCACCCAAAGCTTCCTCATAGGTCAGTCCGTGAGCACCGCTGAGTCTATTGAAGAGGCCATGGATGGAAAGCTGGGCGCTGGATTGAGGACTCAGGTCCCGGGGCTAGAATCAACTCCAAGGCCGCGAAGCGGGGAGGTAGTGGTCTTCGAAGCGTTCTTCGAAGCAGGCTTGGGGCTGCCAGCCGTGGATTTCTTGGCGGAGGTACTGAGCTTGTTCCACATAACTTTACCTCAACTGTCTCCCAACGCCATCGCACGCTTAGCCGTCTTCGAATGGGCGCTCCGGGCGAAGGGATGCGAGGGACGCTCCGAGATCTTCGCCGCGACCCACGAAGCTACGTGCCAGCCAAAGCCACAGGACGGGCCAGGGGATTCCAAGGTGACCATAGCCTTCGGCAGCGTCAATTTCCAGCTGCGGAGGGAGCATGCCCTTCACTTTCCTGCAAAAGCTATTAACGACAGGTGGTATACAAACTGGATACTTCGGTGGTTTTACGCTTAAGTCGGAGAGGACTCCCCCCTCGCTGGTCCTCTCCAAGAGATCTGGTTCCGGAAGGAGGCGGAGATATCTCCGAACCCTAGCCTGCTCTCGACGAGGCTAGGGCTGCTTACTTCGGTGGTTCTCCGCATGAGCGTGCGCGATCTGGCCGAAGAGTTCATCGCCCTTCGGATCCCTCCCCTCGGAGCTAACTGGCCGATCGTGTTTCAACAGGCCTCGGAGGGTGATCTCCGAAACTTAGGTAAGACTTCAATCCCTGCAATATGATATTATATGAAGAGAACAACTGTACTTATGATTTCATACCCCTTTTCTTTCAGCGGTCCCCTGGCATTGGCTCCGGAGAACATAGTTCAAGCCATCGAACGAGTTCTTGGAGCTCCTTCGATGGCCGAGAAGCAAAAAAGGCTTGAGCTGGTGGGACGTTGGGAGCGATCCAACAGGGTGTGGGGAGCTCTTGGGATGGAGCCCCCTCCGCTTCCTGACTTCGCTTCGACCGGAGCGGCTGCTCGAAAAAGGAAGGTCACTGCTGAACCATCCAAAAAAGCCAGCAAGCAGCCGCCCAAGAAGAAGAAGATAGCAAAGCCTTCTTCTCGGTTGACGCCTGCCTCGTCTGCCTCGTCGCCGGGTGCTCGGAGCTCAGCCTCCGAAGAGATAGAGGACTCCGACGCCCAAACAGCGGCGGCCTTCGAGAGCTATCTCCTCGACGATGACGAAGACCTAGGGGAGGTCCCCCCTGCTCTCGTCGTCGTGCAAGTGGAGTCGGACTCCGCTACTCCCAACTCGCCCATGCCCGAAGTGGTTACGGCGGAAATCGCGGCTCCGGCAAGAAATGCGGAAGAAAGGACCTCGGGGGATGACTTCGCCGACATCCTTCAGATGTACGAGGTCCTGGAGGATCCAGCGATCCTACCTCACGAGGCTCCCGGAGGTACTTTTCGATGCTCCCCTTTTCTTTTTATCAATACTTGCAAACTGTCTCTGAAAATATGCTTATTAATTTTGTTATCGAAGTAGGTACCTCTACGGGTATCGATGCTCCGGTGGCGTCCGAAGCTCCTGCACCTTCGGAGGTTGCTGCTCGAGCGGACCCTCCGGTGCCTTTGGACGCTCCGAGCTTGATGGTGTAGAACGCGTCCGTCAGAGCGGAGGATGTGCCCGCCGGGACGAACTTGGCGACGGAGGTCACCCCTGCAGCGGCGGCTCCGACCACCGAGGTTTCCTCTGCCGCTGCGGTTCGGGTCGAAGGGGTGGCTTCCAAAGATCGGAGTGTCCCCGCTTCGCACTCTTTCGTGCCGGGGAGGGGCAAGAGTATATCTAGCCTCGGCCTCCTTCCCGGCCATGCTGCAACCTCCGCCGGTAATTCGGAGGATGAGGTCGCAGCAGATGACCTTCAGGCTTCGTCTTGGCTTCCTCTACTGGCTCCGTTCTTGGAGCATCGGGAGGGCCTCCGAAGACTCATGGAGCCACTGGCAGAGAGAAGCCAGGATATCACCAATTCGGACTTGGTCTCCGTCTTGAGTGAGGCTAGGGCTCTGGCACTCAACTCAGCCCTCGAAAGGGCTGCCCTTCAGGTATGAAAAGACACCATAGCTGTTTCTCATTAGTGATCATAAATACTTTAGTACTTACTTGTTCTTTTTGCAGCAATTTGTCCTTGCTAGAGCGGCAGTGACTTCCAATGAGGTCAAGGTTAATCGACTCAAAAGGAAGGTCACCACCCTCCAGACGGCCTTAACGACTCCACCGAGAGATCCCTCAGGCTGGAGGAAGAGACCCTAGAGGAACGGAGGGCTAGGGCGGCGTCTGACGAAGCCCTCCGGGTAGCGCGTCAAGACAGCGACGCGCTTCGCTCCTCTGCCCAAGAGGTTGAGGCTGAGCGCGTCGTCCT
Organism: Zizania palustris; assembly: GCA_019279435.1. NCBI lineage: Eukaryota > Viridiplantae > Streptophyta > Magnoliopsida > Poales > Poaceae > Zizania > Zizania palustris. The sequence goes on from JAAALK010000080.1 coordinate 98,054,678, forward strand.
TCGGGTGGAAGTTGAGAGGCTCCGCCAAGAGGCTGCTGATTCGAACACCCAGTTGGTGGAGCTCCAGGGGGCTCTCAGCCAGGCAATGGCCCAGAAGAGCTCTTTAATGCTCCAGGTGGCCGAAGTGTCTGCGATTGCTACAGGGCTGGAAGCAGCGGAAAAGAAGAATTCTGGTATTGCGGACCGTACCTTGGAGGCCCTTAAGGGTACCTTGGAGTACTTCAGTACTATGTGCCCTTCATCTTCTGCTGCGACCCTCGAGCCCCTTGACCGAAAGCTGACAAGGATCCAAGTGGCTTCGTCGCTGATGATGAACTCCGGCATTCGGTACGGAGAGATCTCCGGGCAGTGCGCCGATATTGGGGTTCTTCGTCACCTTGAGTCTCTTCGGATCCCCCTCGGCTCAGTCGGGGGTTCGACCCCTGGAAGCTTCGCATCCGATGACTTGCTGCGGCCTTCTTCGGATGTGGCTTCGGCCTGGGAAGCCTTCCGGCCAACGTGGAAGACGGACCACAAGGTCGCAGCTAAAGCCTGGATTGACGAGGCCCGCCGGCAGAAGCAGGCGCAAACAAGGCCGCCACTTCCTGCTTCGCCAGCCCCTGCCATTCCTGCTCCGCCAACCGACCCGCAGGTCTAGCTCCTTAGGGTTATTATGTATACGAAGCCTTGTAAAGCCTCTTTTTATTAATGAAAAAGCCATAAACAAGAACTTGTCTTGGGTGTTCTGCTCTTTTTTAGGTTTTGTCATGCCCTTCGAGCCTTGACCTCGAACTTTTAGAAATTACTGACGAGCTCCGAAAGGAGTGGGCAAACCTCAAGGGCTTGAGGCCTTACCGCCGCTCTCGCTTCTCTGTTCCTCGTGGAGTCGGAGGGGAGATCACCCTTGAAGTTTGCCAAGATGTCTTAGCTTATATTAAGGAGGAAGAAAAGGCGGAGGATTCTTCGTCCTCCGAACCTATGGACTGGTCTGACTCGGAGTACCGGACCGAAGACCCTGCGGAGGTCGGCTCCGAAAGGCTCCTAACATGGGCGGAGCTTCAAGAAGAGCAAAAGAAACTACGAGCCTCTAAGAAGAAGAGAAGTGTTCGAACGAAGAGGGCCAAGCCGACAGCTTCGAGCTCCGGAGGGCAGAGTAGCCGGAGGGGTAGCTCTAGATGTCGACAAGGTCTTCGATTTTTCTTAGGCTTGGACCAAAACTTTTCTTGATGTAAAAGTACAATGATATAATGTGAAATGCTTCGATAGTATGTTGCGTGGTTCCTATCCTCCGACCCCCTTGTGGGTAATGGATCCTTTACTATAGAAAAGGGTGCTTTAGGCACAATGATGCTCCGAACCACCGAATGCTTCGAATTTACTTATCATTTATACTTTAGCAGTACTACCTCGCGTTTTTTCTAAAAAAATTGTTATTATTATTTTTTTACGCGGATCTTGACAAAGCCGGAGCGTGAAATCCATGATTTGGCCACCTTCGGCTCTTGTACAGATAGTTCGCGCCCGAAGGCTAAAAATCTGTTTGCTTTTAAAGTCCTTAGACTCTTCTACGGATCCTAACAAGCCGGAGCCTGGAATCCGTAGGGTGGCCACCTTCGGCTCTTTTACAGATACTTCGTACCCAGAGGCCGAAAATCTGTTTTTCTTTAAAGTCCTTAGACTCTTCTACGGATCCTAACAAGCCGGAGCCTGGAATCCATAGGGTGGACACCTTCGGCTCTTTTACAGATACTTCGTACCCGGAGGCCGAAAATCTGTTTTTCTTTAAAGTCCTTAGACTCTTCTACGGATCCTGACAAGCCGGAGCCTAGAATCCGTAGGGTGGTGGCGGAGCCTCTGAACCAATGGTTCGAAGGCAGCTGCCTGGGTCTTGTGAAAAATGCTTGGCTCCGCAAGCATCTCCGTCCTCCCAATGCGTCCATCAGGAGTAAGGGATATTCGAAGAGCAAACAGAATTCAACCCTTATCTTTATTGATAGAAAGGAAAGTTTTACAAGCGATTACAAGGAGCCCCTAAGCATAATAACGCTTATGGTGCTCCGCATGCCATGCATGCTTCAACTCTTCCCCTTCTAAATTAGCTAATTTAAACGATCCGGGGCGTCCTGAGCGTAAGATAACATATGGTCCTTCCCATTTGTTTCCTAGCTTCCCCAGAGCTATTACACTTCGCAATACCAGATGACCGGTTTTAGTTCCTTCAGCTTTATCTTCGGGTCATACCATGTCTTTGTGTGGTCCTGGTACTTAGTCAGATTGGCGACAACTCGAAGCCTTGTTTCTTCTGACAAATCCAGCGAAGTGCTCCTGTCAGCTTCGTCTCCAGGTTGAACTACGCGAAGCGATCCACCTCTGAGCTCCGTAGGAGTCATGGCCTCATCTCCGAACAACAGTCTAAATGGGGTGAAACCTGTGGACCTGGTTTGAGTGGTTCGAATGGACCACAAGATTTTAGGGAGCTCTTCGACCCACAGCACCTTGGCCAAGCCAACGATCCGGCGGTTCAGCCCAGAGAGGATGTTCCCATTAGGCTCGCTCAATAGCTCCATTGGACTGTGGATGGCGCACCGCAGCGAAGCACAGCTTGATGCCCAGATCTACACAAAATGTTTAGAAGGTGTCAGCTTCGAACTGGGTTCCATTATCCACCGTTAATTCTCTTGGAACTCCAAACCTGCATATAATGTTCTGCCTAGAAAATTTTTGCACATTCCTCGAAGTGATAGCTGTCAATGGCTCCGCTTCAACCCATTTAGAGAAATACTCGATTGCTACTACGGCAAACTTCAAGCCACCTTTCGCCATTGGAAAAGGGCCTATGAGGTCCATGCCCCATCTAGCCATTGGCCATACTGGGGCGATGACTTGAAGCTGGACTGGCGGGCGGAGGCTTCGTCTGCCCATCCATTGGCAGCCTTGGCATGTTCGAACCAATTCCTCTTCATCTCTTTCTATAGTTGGCCAATAAAACCCTTGCCGAAGCGCCTTGCCAGCTAGTGCACGAGGGGCTAAATGACCTCCGCACAAGCCTTCATGGATGTCTCGAAGTATGTCTTGACCTTCGGGCTGGGAGATGCATCGAAGTAGAGGTGCACACACACCAGCTTTGTATAACACTCCATCGATGAGCTAGTAATTCCGAGCTCTTTCTTGCAACCTTCGGGTTTCCGGACCTTCGAGGTTGTCTATGTTACTTTGCAACATGTTCATAATCGGAGCCCTCCAATCTGTAATAGGGATGCACAACACTTCCGAAGGGGGTAACTGTACAGCTGCTGGTTGCGCTAGTTCTTCATAGAAAGCACCCTCCGGAAGGTCCACCGCGCCTGCTGCAGCCTTAGCCAGAATATCTGCAAGTTGATTCTCTGCACGAGGGATACTCCGAACTGTAAATCCTCTGAATGCTGCTTCGGCCTTGCGGATTTCCTCAAGGTATTGTGCTAGATGTGGATTCTTTGCTTGAAAGCTTTTATCAACATGCCCTGCGACGACTTGGGAATCTGTCTTAATTACTATCCTTGCGGCTCCAAGTTCTTTAGCCTTTCGAAGACCTAGCAGGATTCCTTCGTACTCGGCGATGTTATTAGTGGTTCTGAAGTTGAGCCTCGCAGAATACATGGCCTTCTGCCCTGATGGTGATATGATGACGGCCCCTGCTCCGGCACCGGATGCTTGATAAGCTCCTTCAGAAAATATTGTCCATAAACCTTCGGAGGGTTCTTCTGGGGCCCAAATGGCAGATGGAGTCCACTCTGCTACAAAATCGGCTATGATTTGAGATTTAATAGCTGTTCTTGCCGTGAAGAAGATTCCGAAGGGTGCTAGCTCGACCGCCCATTTTCCAATTCTGCCCGTAGAATCTTTGTTTCGGAGCATATCTCCGAGAGGATACGATGTAGGGATGATCAGGTTATGCGCCAAGAAATAATGCCTTATCTTTCGCTAGGCCATTACTAGGGGTAAGCAAATTTCTCGAGCTCGGAGTATCTGATCTTAGCTCCGGACAAAGCCTCCGACACGAAATAAACTGGGTTCTGCACCAGTTTCCCTTTAAGCTCAACTTCCCAGACCAACACTGCGCTCACTGCTAAACTTGTTGCTGCAAGATATAGGAGCAGTGTTTCTTCTGGAAGGGGAACAGTCAAAGTTGATAACCTTCTGAGGTATGCTTTTATATCATCGAAGCTCTTCTGGAACTCCGGTGTCCAGCTGAAACTTTCGGACCCCTTTAGTGCCTTGAAAATTGGGAGGCTCCGCTCTACTGACCTGGATAGGAACCTGCTAAGTGCTTGCGAGCCTTCCTGCTAGCTTCTGCACTTGCTTCAAATTCTCTGGTGGAGCCATCCTTTGTAGTGCGCTTATTTGTGTTGGGCTAGCTTTGATTCCCCTGCTCGAAACTAAGTACCCTAGCAGCTTTCCTGCTTGTGCCCTGAATATACATTTTTCCAGGTTGAGGCGTACTCCACATGCTCGGAGGCTCTCAAATGTTTCAGCTAGGTCTAAGCTATGCTGGTGCTTTTGAGCACTTTTTATTACAATATCATTCCATATAGGCTTCGACATTGCGACATATCTGATGACCTAGTGCCTTAGCTACTAAGCGTGAAAAGGTGGCTCGGCATTCCGCAAACCAAAAGCATTCTTACATAACAAAATACTCCGGAAGGAGTTATAAAACTTGTCTTGGCTTCGTCTTCGCGCTTCAGCCATACTTGATGATACCCGGAATAAGCGTCGAGGAAACTTAGCAATTCAGAGCCGGCTGTGGAATCCACCAGTTGATCTATTCAGGGCATCGGGTAGGGATCTCGCGGGCATGCTTTATTTAATGAAGTGAAGTCAATACACATGCGCCATTTGTTTGAGTCCTTCTTTCTTACAAAACAGGGTTAGCCAACCACTCAGTATGGGCTACTTCCCTGATGATGCCAGCCTTTAATAATTTTTCTACTTCTGCCTTAGCGAGGCTTGCTCTTTCTGCTGACAGCTTGCGGAGCCCCTGGCGCACTGGCTTGGCCTTCGGGTTGACGAGCAGACTATGCTCGATGATGCTTCGATCGATCCCGGGGATGTCTTCGTCGGTCCAAGCAAAGATGTCCATATTTTGCTCGACGACTGCTTCTAACGAAGCAGCTATCTCCGGGGATAACCCTTTTCCGAATTGCACTGGATACTCCTTGCCATCTTTTGAAATTATTCTTGTCTCGACATCACCTTTTGGGCTTGGCTTGAGCGAGGGCCCCTTTGAAGAGTTCGAGGCCTCCGGCACTTCTTCGAGGCTTTCCGCCACATTGTGCACTTGCCGGGGGTCCAATGGCTGTCCATGGCCATACTCCATCCTCCGGGCTACAGCTTGGTCTCCTGAAATAGTAAGCACTCCACCTTGCGTGGGCATTTTGAGACAAAGGTAATTATGGTGAGCTATAGCCCCGAACTGGTTCAGCATCCCTCGGCCGAAGATTGCATTGTAAGCATACGGGGCGTCGACCACGTCGAAGATCACCTCTTCCACCCTGGCCAGAGGCCCCTCTCTGAAAGCAACCTCGAGGCCTATCTGGCCGAGGGCATCGAGAGGCGGTCCTGAAAACCCTTGAAGTGGCCGGGCTGCTGGAAGCAGGTGCTTCCGGGGTATGCACATCTGGTCGAAGGCCTGGACGAAGAGTATATCTGCGGAGCTCCCGCCATCTACCAGGATCCTTCGGACCTCCACTTCGGCTATATCAGCCGAGATGACCAAGGGGTCAGCATGGGGGAACTTCACCCTCGCAGCATCGCTGGCAGTAAATGAAATGGGCACGTGAGACCACTCTAGCATCCCCTCGGCGGAATTGGAGGTCCCAATGTGTCCGACCTCGCGGACGTACTCGCGCCGCTGCCTCTTGGACATGCTTCCGAGGGTCCCTCCCCCGGAGATGGGCAGGACCACTCATTTGTCGCGGTCTTGCGGGTCTTCCTGCTTTGGTGGCGGCATGATGTTGGCCACCGGTAGCCGCATGGGGGCTTCAAAGGCACCGATTCGGGCCACGGTTTGCACCGGCTCTGACCGTGCCGATGGTGGGGTTCGATCCGAAGTACCCCGCTCGGTACTTCGTTCAAGGTAGTCGCCCCGAAGGGCCAACACAGCCTTGCAATCCTTCGTATCATGGCTCCTATTGTCGCCATGCACGCAACAGAAAAAACTCTAGCGCTTGCCAGACGCCCTTTCTTGAGGTTTCGGCGGTCCGGCCTTGAAATTCTACGCCTGCTGGAAGCTAGCAGGCGCCTTCGGAACGGAAGGTGCAATATTTAGCACCTCCGAGCGAAAATGCTTCTTTCCCCGCTTGTGCTCGTTGAAGCGGTTGTCTTGAGGAGGCTGCAGCGAAGCGGACGCTTCGGGCTCCATCTTGACTTCTCAGAGGGTGGGCGATGGTGCTTCAGCTCGCCGTAAACAGCCTTCCTCCGACTTGGCATACTGTTTGAAGTATGCCATCAGCTGCGCCACAGACGTCACCGGCTTTCGGTGGAGTTTGCTGAGGAGGTCGGGGTTTAGCACTCCTTCGCGGGCAGCGTCAACTACCGAAGATGTAGACAAGCCCTTGATCTGCGATTTGGTGTGGGCGAAGCGCGTGAAGTACTCCCGGAGTGTTTCTCCCACCCGCTGCTTAACCTAGAACAAACTTCCCGTGGACATCGGGGCCACGAAGGTGCCTTGGAAGTTGCTCACGAATTTCTTCTTCAGTTGCTCCCAGGAGCTGATCGATCCTGGCTTCAGGGACCAAAACCAACAGAGCGCTACACCTTCGAGAGCGAGGGGGAAGCATTTTGCCATAGTGCTTCGCACCCCTCCACTCGCTTCTATTGCCAGGGCATATGACCGGGCGAACTCTCCGGGGTCCGACCCCCTAGAGTACTTATGTAACTTGGAGGCCTTGAACCTAGGGTCAAAAGGCACCCTTTGCAAGTCCGAGTGCAACTGGAGATTCATCGTCGAAAGACGCATTCTCGGCCTCCTCCGGGACTTGGGCAGCTTCTGGGAGGTTGCGGGCACCACCATCTTGAGGCCCTTCTGGAGTTTCGGTGGAGGCTTGAGTGCAAAGGCGATCGGCGGTCCTCTTGCCTCCATCGGGCTACTTCCTCCTGAAGCCTGGCTAGTTGTGTAGCCTCGGTTCCAGGAAGGCCTTCATCTTCGTCGGAGGGTACCTCCGGGTCACGGGAGCTGACGTAATCAGTATGAAGCTCCGCAGGGGGAGCTCAAGGGCCCCTGGGTACTCGACGCCCAGCGGTCTCGATGGGAATTGCTGGAGTAGTTGAGGGTCCGGCTCCTGTAGTCCGAGGGGACCTTCGGAGGGGACCTGAAGTCTGGCTACGCTTCGGAGGCATAGCTAGTCACGAAGTGGTGTTGGAGATGGAGGACTTCGAATGACTTGGGAAGTCGATCAAAGGCCTTCAGGCTGCACTAAGAAGCCCTTAACTAAAGGGTGCGCGGAATCCTGAGACTCCGAGGCTCCCTCCGAAAGTGCTCTTCGAAGTGCAGTCAACAGCAGAGAACAAGCTTTTAGAACTTGGTTCCCCACGGATGGCGCCAACTGTTGGCGTAAAAGTTACACCAACAGGTTCTCTGAGATCAAGAACGAACAAACAAGGAGTTTGAACTTTAGGGCTACCTTGAACCTCCAAGTTGGATAATAGCTCAAGTAGTCCGAAAGAGTGTATTGAATAACTTGTTCTGGGGGGATCTCTTTTACAGGGTACAGAGGGGGCTATTTATATGTAAAAAGCACAAGGAAAAGACCTAATTACCCCTAGATTACAACCGATATAGTGGAAACTATTCGGTACCAGGAACAAGGTTATAAAAGGTAAAACACTACAAGGTAGATGGATAAGCTGGACATCCCATCAGTCTTGTCCTTCGGCTTCGGGGCCTCCATCTCCCATTCGGAGGGTTCTCCAAGGCTTCGCATCACTGCACCCTTCGACATGAAGACTAATCCTCCGAACGACTGCTCCCTAGCTTTGGAGTTCTTCTCAGCCTTTGAAGTATTAATCTTTAAGCCTTAGAAATGGAGTAATTTCCCCCAACAATCATGTTTTTATACTTCATTTGGTTTTTTTAATTATTAAAAAATCATTTAGGTCCACATTGTCGATCAAATGTCGCAACATAAAATTTTTCAAAATTTCTTTAAATTTATTGAATAGGAACTAAACAGATTAAAAAACATGAATATGATTTTTCTATACATTTTGGTACATTATTTCAGTTACTTGGAGTTCAAATTTCACATATTTCATTTTAAATCTTAGAAACATAATTAATGAATTAAAAATAGAAAACATATCTAGAAAAATACCAAAATTTTACATGGAATAAGATATGTTGTATTTTGATTCCAAAAAAAATTCAAGTTCAAAAAAAGATTTAATCATCAATTTTCTTTCAACTCTAACACATTCTTTCTCTAAATCATAATTCCTTCTTAGAGAATCATACATTTCTTAACATCTTACATTGACAATTTTCTTTCAACATTTTTTTATTTTTTATCATAGCATCTATGTATCATATCATAACACCATGACAAATATCACATTTTTAGACTTTATTTGGTTTTTTAAGAATTAAAAAATCATTAAGCCACACATTGTGGATCGAGTGTCGTAACCTAGATTTTTTTTCAAAATTTATTTAAATTTAGTGGATATGAACTAAATAGAATCAAAAACATGAATATGATTTTTGTATAAAGTGTGGTGCATTGTTTTAGGTACATGCAGTTCAAAATTCACATATTTCAATTTAAATTCTAGAAACATAATTAATGAACTAAAAAATAGTAAATTGTCCTATAAAGATACCAATTTTTTACATAGGAATAATCTATATTGTATTTTGGTTATAAAAAAGTTTCAAGTTTAAACAAAGATTTAACCATGGATTTAGTTTCAATCCTAATATTTTCCTTCTCTAAACTCTAATTCCTTATAAGAGAATCTCTAGTTTCTTAATATCCTATGTGATAATTTTTTGAAACATTTTCAAGCTCAGGAAAAGTTAATAATATCTTATTGCCTTGTATTGCTATAAAACACTCACTAACTTAAGTATTTCATAATTTTATAAAGAATAAAAAATGACATATATTAATATTTACTAACTTAAGTATTTGATAATTACATAAAAAATAAGTAAACCACACATATTAATATAGTGATGCCATGTCATCCTAAGTTACTAAAAGTTTAATTTGTGTGGAATACTAAAGCGGATATGGATGTATCTATTTTCATATCCACATTCAGCAGAAATTCGGATATCTATTTCTATATCCATATTTGTCGAACAGATTCAGAAGTTTAAGTTTATTATTCATATTTAATTTAAATATAAATATGAATATCTATATTTATAATTTTTCAGATACAAATATGAATAATTTGAATATTTTCACATCCATATCTATACATAAGAAAAGACACATGGCGTGTCAATCCATATATTACATTACCTATACCTAGCAGAGATCAACAACTAGCCTATAGCCACTAGCTAGTCACACACTGACACATATGTGGCATAATCGCTAAGTGTACCCTGCAGTTCACTTAGCGCCCACTGTCCTTTTAAAACAGCATACCAAAATTTGTGAGAGCTATCCACGCTTGATTGTCACCGTTAGACGTAGTACACTTGTGAGAGCATCTCAAAAAAATTACCTATATGATTTCTTAAATTTGAATTTAGGTATTTTATGAAAAATGAATATCTAAGAGTTTCCCTAAATAAGTCATTTTCCTATTTTATTACCTAAATCACCATTCATCTCTCTCAAATATAGGATTAATTTGGTAAATCCCTATTTCCATTTACACATATTTTTTCTTGCATGTACATTATTTTTCTATACGTATTGTTATAGGTTGGACAATACATATATTTGAATGCATCATAGTTTTACTCAAAATTATTATATATTATAGATCGTATTTGTAGGATTTAAAAAATAGGGATCAAAATTATAGGAGAAATGTTGTAGATTAATTAATTTTTATGATGAAATAGAGTTTATAATGATCCATATATGTAATTTAGGGATCTCTGAGATGCTCTCAATTTCTTATCATTGTAGCATCCATGAAAACTGTTTCATGTCATTTTCATTGGAAATCCTAAATTTGTTTCATGTGGACCTTGGACTAACAAATTTAATTGGGCTGGCAACAACGACCTAGCTCAACCCAGAAGCCTCATTAATGTGCCAAGATCGAGTAAACTTTTTTCTTGAAAGAAATAGAGCCCATGCCCATCTCTGAATCCGAAGAAGGTATTAATAATTTTTCCATGGGCCTCCCGTAAGACGTCCACTTCCTTGGGGAATTGCAGATTTACCCCAAAGTTAACTATACTTGCTAAAATACCTTATAGTTGATAGAGGTTGCAAATTTACTCTAAACTTGATGTGAATAGTTGCTAATTTACTCTATCCTTGATTTTCTTCCCATTTTTTCTTTTTTCCTCTCATTTTCCAGTCCATTTAGTACCATTCTGCCCATGTTTGCAGTAGGGGGCTCGTGCATATCTGTGTTGGAGAAATAACATTGCTCATGCGCTTCTTCTTGCGCTGTCGACAGGAAGTTTTCGCCACTGTCTGTGCATCTTGTTTTTCATGCGCGGAGACGTGCTGGTGCGGGTGGCCACTAGCTTCTTCGTGTACCTCCTACACGCCTTGCACCTCGACACCGCCTCCTGCCGCTCCAACCGCGACTGGCAGCAACCCATCGCCGGACGCTTCGAAGGAGAGCGAGAGAGAGGACTGCTTCCTCGATACAGAGTGGCGGAAGGGCCACTGGCTGCGTCGCACGAGGTCTTCAGCGGCGGCGCGCGCAGGACACGTCGACTGTAGTTGGCTTGTTGTTAGTCGAAGAAGTGGGAGACTAAGCCGGTGAAAGGGCAGAATGGGTATTTCAAGGACTAAAAATGAGTGGAAAAAGGAAAATTTTGAAGGAATGGCAGTTGGGGCAAATTAGCAACCGTTCATATCATCCACCAACTATGGGATATTTTAGCAAGTGTAGCTTAATTTAGAGGGCAAATCTGCAATTCCCACCTTCCTTGCGAGCCAAGAAGCCAGCGCCTATAAAGAACAGGGAAGAAGAGTTGGGGGAGCGAGAAGAAGACCAGCCAGTTAGCCACCGTTCCCACCACCACGTCCGTTCATAAACGGCAGCGACCAATCCGGCAGGCGATGGAGGCGATTCTGCCGGTGGAGGGGCGGCGGAACGTGCTGGTGACGAGCGCTCTGCCGTACGTGAACAACGTGCCGCACCTGGGCAACATCATCGGCTGCGTGCTCAGCGCCGACGCCTTCGCGCGCTACTGCCGCCTCCGGGGCCACAACGTGCTCTACGTCTGCGGCACCGACGAGTACGGCACCGCCACCGAGACCAAGGCCATGGAGGAGGGCTGCTCCCCGAGGGAGATCTGCGACAAGTCAGTACTCAGCTGCTCTGTTTTGGTTGTCTCCTCACCTGCTCTGATTTTTTCTCAAATGCAATTTTGCTGTAACTAATTGGTCAATTGTTTGCGAATTATGGTATAATTTTCATACCACCTCGTGTGGAGGGCTATTCGATTAGGAACATACGAGACGAGTTGAGTGATCGTTTGTTTGCTTATCTGAAAGTTAGGAGCCAAGGAATTGTCTGCTAGGTTTATCATTTTGGAAGCAAATTGTGCTGCTTTCAATTGTCCCAACTAAAACAGAATCAACCTATCCCCTTACGGCAGTTGCTGCTTGATCTATGCAAACTATACTGTAGGTACCATGCCATCCACAAGGAAGTGTACGAGTGGTTCGACATTAGCTTTGACATCTTTGGCCGGACGTCGTCTCCGCAACAGACCGAGGTCTGCCAATCAATTTTCCTCAAGTTATTGGAGAACAATTGGCTTTCAGAGGACACAATGCAGCAGGTAAAGTTGTGCAGCGCAGCATTTTTCATTGCCAGTCCTCTGTTTTTCTATACAGAAAGTGCATTCATTGCCTTTGTTGCTTCTGTAATTCTGTTACGCTGTGCTTATACATGATGTGATTGTGCTTACCTGCTGCAGCTTTACTGCAATTCTTGCGAAAGGTTCTTGGCTGATAGGCTAGTGGAGGGCTACTGCCCCACGGAGGGATGCAATTATGACTCCGCGAGGGGTGATCAGTGCGAAAAGTGCGGGAAATTGCTGAATTCAACTGATTTGATTGATCCCAAATGCAAGGCATGTGCTACCTTACACTGTCACTGCAGCTAGCTAATACCGATCTTGCATTTCTTTCTTGTGCTGAATTCTGAAGAATTCTTCAGGTTTGTGGGAGCACACCATGTGTCCGTGACACGGACCACTTGTTCTTGGAGCTACCTCTGCTGAAGGAGAAACTGGAGAAATACATCGATGAGCCTTACGTGGCTGGGTCGTGGAGCCAAAATGCTGTTCATGCAACAAATGCTTGGCTGAAGGAAGGGTTGAAACCTCGCTGCATTACCAGGGATCTGAAATGGGGTGTTCCTGTTCCACATGAGAAGTACAAAGACAAGGTCTGACATCTTTTGCATATATCGGTGAATAGGAAAATTCTGAACTGTATCTTCTTCACATTTGAATCAATGATTATCCATTCTGGTGATTGTGTTCAGGTGTTCTACGTCTGGTTTGACGCACCGATCGGGTACATATCCATCACGGCATGCTACACACCTGAGTGGGAGAAATGGTGGAAGAACCCAGAAAATGTTGAATTGTATCAGTTCATGGGCAAAGATAATGTCCCATTCCATACGGTAAGATGGAAGATTATTTTGCAACTTGAGCTTCCAATGTATCCTTCTAATTTGATTAGATTCTGTCTGTGCAAACACATGCAATTCACCGTATCTTCTCTTTTCATGGAAATCATATTTTCTGCATGTAATAAAATTTTCAGGTCATGTTCCCCTCCACACTACTCGGAACCGGAGAAAATTGGACTTTAATGAAGACAATTAGTGTAACTGAATATCTCAACTATGAATCAGGTATCACCACTTGATTTCTATTTTATACTTCCAATCTAGTCTTTTCTTTTCATTTTTTAGATGGGTGCCACAAATATTACATGTTTTTCCAATTAGTACATCAGGACATCCTTGTTTTAATTTTTTTTTTTGCATGCACAGGAAAGTTCTCCAAAACAAAGGGCATTGGAGTCTTTGGCAATGATGCAAAAGCCACAAATATTCCTCCTGAAGTGTGGCGATACTACTTGCTTACTAATCGTCCAGAGGTTAATTTTCAGATAAATCACAGTATCTTCAGTTATATCATATATGTTTACTTCGGTGTTCACATAACTAAGAAATTTGTTTTGAACTGATTCCTGTTACTTCCAGGCATCAGATACATTGTTCACTTGGACCGATTTGCAAGCCAAGTGTAACAACGAGCTGCTAAACAATTTAGGGAACTTCATCAATAGAGTACTGAGCTTTATTGCAAAACCAGAGGGTTAGTAACACAAGAATAATATTACCGCTTTTAACATAATGCCTCTGTATTTAGTTCTCTGTTTCCTTCTGATTCCTGTAATGTCGTGCATTTACTCGTCCATTTTGTTCTTCGCTCCTGCATTATCTGTCTGATGAGCTATGTTAAAGATTGTTAAATTGTTGTTTCAGGAACTGGATACGGTTCTGTTATACCTGTTTCACCTGATCTGGATTCGCATACTCTGACTCTGTCATTGGCAGAAACTGTTGGTAAATTGATTGAGCAATATATCGATGCAATGGACAAGGTATGCGTTGATTTTGAGCTGTATTAACTGTGTTACTCAATAAATCTGAAATGTTAACTGTTTCTATCTATCTGAAGAACTTATGTCGTATCAACCATTGCTGTTAACAGGTCAGACTAAAACAAGGGCTCAAGATCGCAATGGCCATTTCTAGTGAGGGAAATGCATATCTACAAGTAAGCATTTATTCTTCTTTTTATTCACTTATGTTCTTATTGTGCACTATATCTATATATGCTTTGCGTATCTCGGAATTCTCTAAACTTTTCAATGGATACGCAGGAGAGTAAGTTTTGGAAGCTTTACAAACAAAATCCAGCTAGTTGTGCTACTGTGATGAAAACCTCTGTTGGACTAGTGTACCTCCTGGCTTGTTTGTTGGAACCTTTCATGCCGTCCTTCTCAAAAGAAGTATGCCCCTTCTTTGTCATGCGACTTAGTCACTTATTCGCACATATCTTTAATGAGAATTGTCCCTTGTTCTCTCTCCTAGGTCCTGCAGCAGCTCAATCTATGCCCAGAAGAGCATCTATCATTTTGTGATGAAAAAGGAGACAGTGGGAAGGCAAAAAGACCTTGGGATCTCATACCATCAGGCCACAGGATAGGGAAACCTGCACCTTTGTTCAAAGGATTGGTATGCTCATGTGCATTTTTGGACGATCTTTATCTGTTTTACCACATTCCTTTACATGATCATCTGCACTATATTCAGGAAAACGATGCAGTGACGGGACTGAGAGAAAAATTTGCAGGCAGCCAAGCTGAAAGAAAATTGAGGACTGAAGTTGTTGCGCAATTGGAAGCCACAGAAATATAAAATCGGATATTACACTTCAACCTCCATGTTATCACCGTGCACTAAAAGGAATGCTTGTTTCTTTATTTTGCATTGAATCATAAATGTACAGTTTAGCTAGTACTTAATACTGATTGATGATAATGCACTCAGGAAATGTACACAAGATAAACATCCAAATGCATGCTACCTGGAGGTGCTTGATTTAATGTTCACTTGACAAGTTAACTCTGATTTTGTTGATCCACGATACATAAGGCGATATAATTCCGTCAGTTTCCTTCTACAGTATAGTGAATAATTTAGTTGTGACTTGTGAGTTAACTTTGTGAAGTTAACCTTTGAAGTAAAATCATATATACAAATAAGAAGGGTATGATGAGAGAAGTGTGTGTAAATATGAATCTGAACATATAAAGTGGAGGTACAAACAATATTTAGCAAGCATAGCAGCTTTCCGCGCACAAAGTTACATGTTATTTGTAATTTTGAAATTGAAATGCTCGATTGGTTTTTGGTACTGATGAGTAATAACCAAGCTGTTAAAAATGTCTAATCCATCCAAATATATTCCTAAAATACTTCATCCTCACAATCCTCCAATATTCCAAGCAAATATATTATGCAACAAAGATAAAGGCAAGTCTTAATCCTGGAGCCCAAGACTTGTGTCCGGATTGAAGGGCTTGAAGCAAAAGGGTCTGTCTAGGCTCTGGTCCGAAGAGACCCTCCGAAAGGCTTCTCCTCCGGAGTGGAAAACAACCAGAAGGATGAGACGTCTACTTATCAACATCATTCGAGCATGTTTTACCATATTAACCCTATAAGGGATACCGAAATAGTATCCACTATGTCGGTTGTAATTGAGGGGTAGAAAGGTCTTTTTACTAGAGATTTTACCTATAAATACCCCCTTCTCGCCCTGTAAGAAGCATCGAATATTCAGATATTCAATACATACTCTGAACTATCTCAAGCTATTATCCATTTCGGAGGCTTGGAATAATTTACTTAAAAAACGCTTCGTTTGTCTAATACTTATTTTCCTAAACCTGTTAGCGTAATCTTTTATGCCAATAGTTGCCGCCGTCCGTGAGGAACCTAATACAAAAACTTCGTTCTCTACCAATCCTTTCCTAGAGCCATGCCTCCTAAGCGGAGCCTAGGCACTAGTCCCCTCTTGAGGTCTTCTCAGACCTCTGGGTTGAAATCTTCGAACACCGTCGAGGTTGGAGGACCCTCCTTAATTCCTTCACCTCAGACTCCAGAAACAAACACTCTTCCTCGAACATACGAAGCCCCTCTCGGGACTCCGTCCATGCTTCGAACCGACGGAGCCTCTCCTGTGGCTCCGACTGTGCTTTGAACTGACTTGTTCAATTCTCAAGACCCGGAGGTCCCCTCCAGAAGAAATGAAGATAGTCCTGATGACGTGACAACCCAGATGGCCCATCTTCAGGCTGAAGTGACAAGGTAGAGACAAGAAGCTACAGACAACTTCATCCTCAAGCTAGCCCCACTATTTCGGAGGTGCCTCAAGACGAAGATCTTGCCTTCTATCCCGAAGCTTCTGAGGTTCTAAGAAGCACTGAGAATGCTTCTTTTGATGATTAATCTCTGTTACACCCAGACTTGCAGAAGGTGCGCTTCAATTCTAAGTTTAGAACTTCGAAGCTTTGTAAGTATTCTGGAGAGCAAGATCCAGGCAAATTTTTTGCTCATATGCTTTAGCAATCGAGGCTAGCGGAGGGGTCCAAGACACAATGGCGAAGTGCTTCCCCCTTGCGCTTGAAGGAGCCGCTCTGTGTTGGTTCTGGTCTTTGAAACCAGGAGCAATTAAGTCTTGGGAACAATTAAGTAAGAAGTTTGTAAGCAACTTCTAAGGTACATTTGTGCCCCTATGTCTACCGGAAGTCTTTTTTAGGTAAAACAGCAACCTGGGGAAACTTTGCGGCAGTTTTTCAAGCGCTTCGCTCATACGAAGTTGCAGATAAGAGGGTTGTCCGCATCATCTGTGGTTGATGTGGCTCGGGAAGGAGTTCACAAACGCAGGCCTCCTCGACAAGCTTCACCGGAAGCATATTTCCTCAGTAGCATAGTTAATGGCCTACTTTGAGGAGTATGCTAGGTCAGAGGAAGGATGGCTCCAAAGGATGACTTCGTCTCCACCAACCATCCAAGAAGTTAAACTTGAAGTGAAGACTTCAACTCCTTCACAAGGGTACCACTTTGACAACCAGCATAATAGACGAAGAGGGCAAAAGCATCCTCGCTCCGAAGTTTTGAACATTGCCCCATCTTCATCAAAATTTCCCCCTAAGAATCCACAAGCTTCGGGAAGCAAGGTCAACGATTGGAGGCCACTAGGGAAGCCGAATTGGCAAAGGCCAAGCCTTCTTTTGCCGTGTCCACGGTGAGAATTGAAGCCTTGCTACCGATGCATGTAAGTCTATATTAGCTCTAAGGAGCAAGTACCTCGAAAGGAGCTCTGGTCGAGGCACTACTGACCGAGCCCCTCTTGAGGCACGTCCGGAGCCGGTACAAACCATCGGACATGTAGATAGCTTCGAAGCCCCAAGACAACATTCGATGGCTAGTGTTATGCCACCCCCGAAGCAAGAAGATACATAAGACCGCGACAAAAGAGTGGTTCTTCCCATCTTCGGAGGAGGAACCCTGGGCAGCATGTCAAAAAGGCAAAGGACAGAGTATGTTCACGAAGTAGGGCACATTGGAACCTCCTCGTCGGCTGCTAAAATGTCCGACTAGTCCCACGTTCCTATATCTTTCTCTTCAACCGATGCAGCGGGTATAAAATTTCCTCATGCGGACCCTCTTGTTATCACTGCTGTGAAACCAAGTGAGGTCGCACTATGGTTTTTATCTGTATGATGAGTGACTGACAAGGTTGAGTGATCTAGAGTGATGAGTGAGTGAGTTGTGGCTTAATTGCATTGATGGGATCAATGCGTGGATATGGATTATACCGAGGGGATCGGTGTGCGTTGCGTCTCTTGTTTTGGCTTGTCTGATGTGTGTAGGGTGGAGATGCTAATCAATTGTCAATGGCAGGTGATCAAGGGTCGAGCTGGGAGCTCGATGCCTAGAGGATCAAGGATGCCAACTGAAGTTGGAGATGATCTGTAACACCCCAAATTTTCAAAGAAATAAAAATACCTTTTATTTATATTTTTCTGAAAAAGATTATTTTCAATTTCCTTTAAGACTATTTATACCCAAATAAAATAAAACCTAAAGGAGATGTCCAAACCAGGGCCTAAGAAAATTTATATGTGATCCCAACACCAAGACCTATTTTTGAGAATTTTTACAAATTTTTATCATCCTTGGAAGCAACCCAAACATTTTAAACTAATTTCAGCAATTATATTTATTCAGAAATGAACTTAAACAGTAAAGGCCCCTTTCTCCCTTTCTCCCTCAACCAGCCAGGCCCTAGCCCACTCCCTCCCCATGCCCCTCACTAACAAATGGGCCCCGCTCGTCAGCGACCCCCTCCCTCCGCATGCGTGCTCGATGCCTCGGCCCCACCTGTCGGTGCCAACTTCCCCTCTCGGCCGATCCCAACCCCACCGGTTAGTCCCACCCGTTGCTGCACCCATGCCCCCGCGCCCCACTGACAGTGGCCCCCGCCCATCAGACCCGTCATCCACCTCACGCCACCGCCCCCAAACCTCATTGGACAAATCCCACGCTCCACGATCCGCTCGTCGCCGGCCCCCTCCCATTAAATCGACGTCGCATTATTACTCCCCGAGACCCACCGGCCATTTCCCCTCTTTAATCCACGTGTTTAAGCCACATGATCACTGCTCGCGTGCATGGCAGACCTCACCGGCGCCATTGAAGACCCCCCCTCGGCTTTCCATGTATACGCCACCAGTTTTCCCCCCGCCGGCATCCCTATTTAAGACCATGGTACACCCGCGTTCACCCCTCGCTAGCTCTCGGAACGAACCTAGAACGAAACACCCGCGACACCCCTTTTAACGCCACACCACCGCCCTCACTCCAGCCACCGCTCGCCATCACCAGAGTCCTCCCCTGTCCTCGATGACCGCACCATTGTGACCGTCGACGTCACCCTGACCTCGTCCACCCCTATGTCGCCACTGAAGACCACCGGATCTCTGTCGCCGATGAAGACCCGAACACCTTCGCCGCCCCTGCTCAACGCCGGCCACACTCTGATGACCTCGAGCCTCACCAACGGTACCATCCTGACCGCTATGCTATATTAGTTCTCTTTTAGCCCTTAGCTCTGGTCGCCGTCACTCACCGTGGCCACTAGACCATCGCTGTCGCCGGAGAAGATGACCGGCATAGGTGACGTAACTGTGCCTTGTCAGATTCAGTCGCGACCGTGCGATCGCGATCAGACGGTGTAGGTTATATCGCACGTTCGGTTTAATCTAGCCCGTCGGATCGCAGTGAAGCGATACATTTTAATCTGGATCGCCCGTTAATACTTAAAACCCATTTTAAATCTAGGTCGTCCACCGTGTATCGTTTTGGCCTTTTAATCTCGGCCGTCGGTTTTCATTTAAACCGCCCGCCTCACCCACGAACCGCTCGATCGCGATCCAACGGTGATCCGTGATCCGGCGCACGCGCATATTGCGCGGGTTCACGGTGGATTCGGTTCACCGTGGACCAGTGACTGTTTTCAGTTTAAAATAAATTACAAAATTGTTTTAAACTTCAAAAATTCATATCTTGCTCATTTTAATTCCAAATTTAACCATTTCAATTCTAGAAAATTTATATTTTTATTCTCTACATGTTTATGCAATAAAAACAGTAGGTTTACCTTGAGTATTTTATTGTTATTTAATAAAGTACTTAAAAGGCACTTTAGGGTAAATTCATAATTCTTTTAGAAAAACCAAGAACTCCATAAAATTGTCTTAAAAATTTAAATAATAATTTCAGAATAGTGAATGACTTCACTTCAAGTATTTTAGCCCAATCAAAACCTTTATGTTTGTTATGTGATTTCGGATTGTTTATTGATTGTAATGTTTATTATGTGTATCGAGAAGACTACGACGCCGCCGAGGAGCCGAATATTTACCCAGAAGTTCCCCCGTCACCTTTCGCTGAACAAGTCAAGTCACCACACTAAATTTTTGAGCATATTGAACCTAGTTTTCTTAAACTATGGCTAAAACACATAGGTATTACATGCATTAGTCAAATTGAAGCCTTACATTATATTTATTTAGATCCCCGACGTTGAAGTGCAAACCCAAGCCATGTTGTCGAGACTAAACTCCTTGTCACCATATTATTAGTACTATTAGATAGTGTCCAATGTATTGGCACAATTGCTATAGGTTAAAAATGAGTCGTAGAGATTTAGGTTCCATTATATGATCCCCGTTATTCTCATCCTTGGAATTCTGTTGGTGATAGAGTTTTGGTTAAGAGTGTAAGCATGGTGGGTTCCGGGTGCAAGCTAGGGCATTGGTCGGTAGCACCCGGGGCACTATAAGGACCGGTTTGTGGGATCCGTTGTAATACATTTCCGTACTAACCACAAGTCTAGTGGGTAAGTCCTAACTAAGGTATGGAGTATTCCAACTCGAGGCACCACTTGGAGATGGATCAATCAGCACCTGTGGGTGGCTTGTACTGACGTGGCGCAAAAGGGGGTGCGACGTTAGCTCGGAGTGGCTGGGCGTGCCGGCGAAACCTAGAGAGGGTGTTATTGGCTTGGAGCATTTCATGCTGAGGTTTTGGCATGAGTTCCCGTGGTATGGGTCATCTCATTACACTTTGGTGTATGGGATGAGTGCGTGCCTTGTGGGTACAGTGGTACACCTCTGATGAGAGTTTAAATCTTTTCGAAAAGTCGAGCCCATGGTCAAGGGCGGGTTGCGTGACTACTCGCAGTTAGTTTACATTTATGAATGTTGCATGATGACTTGGCATGTAAGGACTGTTGAGTGAGGTGGGAAAACATACTCCTCGAGTTAGATGATATTACATTGTTCACGTTTATTATTCCGCATAATTAAATTTGACTACACTAAATGCTGCAACCGAAAATGTACTTTTCTGCACTTTAAACTCTTGTCATTCCTTTATTATCACCCTGCATTATTATTGCATTTCTCGGTGGCTTGTTGAGTACTTTTGTACTCATACCCATTGGACAAACACTTCAGAGACATGCCTACTATGAGGAAGATGGTCTGGAGTAGCGATCCAGTCAAGAACACGATCCTGAAGAAGACGTTCGTCATGCAGTTTATTTTCATAATTTCTTTTAGTTTTACACTTATGTAATAATGTGGTCTGCGAACCACAAATGTTTGACCATATGTACTTTGTTGCATGATGAACCTCTTGTTATTATTGTTTTTCTATGGAAATTCAATAATGTTCTGATTTGGTAAAATCGGGGCGTCACAAGATGGTATCAGAGCCAACTTGACTGTAGGAAGCCAAACGAACTAGCCTAGCACTTAGTTTTGCTAAAACCTATTTCGTGAAAATCTACTTCATCACTTTGTTCCTCCCCTTACTCTTTTTAACTTGTTGTATTTGTAGATGCTGTCCACCACGTCCACAGCTTCTGCCGCCACTTCGAGGGATTCATCCGGGAGCTCCGGATGATGGTGACCTTTCTCGGTTTCACCTTCGAGCCCGAGTTCCACGACGTCTACATGGAGGAGTTTGCAGGACCATGTGATGTTTTCGTCATGATTCACTGGGTCCGGTGACCACCTGCCGTTCTTCACGGCAGCACTTGGGGGCCTGACCTTCGACGTCGCATGCCAGCATGTTGCCCTCTAGGCCCTCATGGAGCTGAGGATATCTACGACGATCGTCTTCGGGACTCATCATTCTGGCTTATACCGATGCGTACTCTCGATGCCCACCGCAGCATCTACGTCGGGGCCCACTCCGACCGCGATCCGGTCATGGCCCGACAGACGGGTCTTCTCCAGGCCATGGACGATCTCCACACCGAGGCCATGCTCGATGCCGAGGAGCACCACGAGGCGGTCGGGTTCCTTCATCAGGAGATGAAGGTCTTGATCCAACAAAATGGCAAGCTGCGGCGCAAGATCATACAACTGCAGAAGGACATCAGCAGAGATGCTTCCTGTCGTCCCGAGGAGGAAGAAGCCCATCCATGAGCCAGCCCCTCACCCCAAGAGGATCACGTCGCCACTCGCACCCGTCGGACCATCTAGCTCCAGTGCCACTGCACCGTGCCCCGCCATCATCGTCGACCCCATCATCAAGAACTTCGTCGAGCCCACCATCCCTCAGGATGCTCGTGGTTCCGAGAGCACGGAGACTGCCTCGTGAAACGAGTAGACTCCCTTAGACGATAGGTCTCGTTGATTGTTTTATCATTGTTTTGTGATTGTGGTACCACCTACAACAACTTGTGTTGTGGGTGGAGTAAAAATAAGAGCTTTAATGTAACGAACATTTTCGTACCACTTTTATATAAACCCCTTTGAGCTATTTTTGAAAAAAATCTTTTTAGAGTCTTTCTCTTATGATTGAAAATATTATTGTTCTCAGAAGATGGCTGACAACCAGAACACCGGCTCCAACAGTGGAGAAGGGGTAACAAACGGCCTGCCTGGGAGTGTTGTACCCAACTGGGGTGCAACAGGCCAACGCCAAACTAGGCCGCCATCCGCCAACCATCCCACACTGGCGGATTTGATGGAGATCCAAAACCAATTGATCACCGCCCTCTTGACACAAATGCAGCACCAACAGGCTTGGTTGGACCGGCTGTAACAGTAGAACATGGAGCCGATCCCTCGTCCACCAGCCCCCGCTCCTGCGCCTCAACTCTCGGAGTTCTTGCGCGTGAGGCCCCCAATCTTCTCAAGCGCAACAAACCCCATGGAGGCCGACGATTGGCTCCGAACCATCGGGAAAAAATTGGACCTCCTCCCGTGCTCCGACCGTGAGCGAGTGGCGTTCGCCACCCACCAGCTCTAAGGACCCGCCGTGGAATGGTGGGGCAACTACCGTGAGTCCCAGCTGGAGGACCACGAGGTGACTTGGGCAGAGTTCACCATCGCCTTCCACGCTGCTCACGTCCCCACCGAAGTGGTCGCCGTCAAACAACAGGAGTTCCTGGACCTGCAACAGGGAAGTCGGACCGTCTTGGAGTATCTCCATTAGTTCAACCGTCTGGCCCGTTATGCGCCAGATGAAGTGCAGACCAACGCTCTCCGCCAGGCTAAGTTCCTCTAGGGACTAAAGGATGAGCTCTCCATATAGCTCATCGCCACTGACTACGCCGACTTCCAGTAGTTGGTGAACAAGGCTCTCATCCAAGAGACCGAGCAGAACAAGCTGGACCTCAAGAAGAGGAAGATGATCGCGTTCAAGCATCATCAAGGGAAGCCCCAGAGGCCCCGCTTCATCCCTTCGCCACCGGAACCCGCCTACCATCCTCGACCCGTCTACAAGCCGCCACATGCCACCAGTGGCTCCAATGCCGGGAATCCTCGCCCCGCTCCACTAGCTCCGACTTCTCAACCAGCACCCGCCGCCAAAGCCCCAATGCTGAGGGACCGCAACGGTAAACCAATCGTCTTCTTCAACTGCCAGAAGGAAGGGCACTACTCCCACCAGTGTCCTCACCCCAAGCAGCCCCAAGGCGCGGCGCCCAATCAAGCGGTTCATGCCCGCGTCAATCACATCAGCGTCGAGGAAGCTCAGGAGGCCCCCAAAGTCGTACTCGATATGTTCACAGCAAATTCCATACCTGCGATAGTGTTGTTTGATTCTGGGGCAACACATTCTTTCATATCCGAAGGTTTTGTGAGAACAAATAACTTGGAAGTACTCGCTCTGCCCGTCCCCATGATGATCACCACCACCGACAAGAGGACCTTAGCTAATCTGTTCAGCCCAAGGGTAAGGATAGAAATCCAATGGGTGTTATTCTGGGCCGAGCTAGTTCTTATCGAGTGCACCAGACTCGACCTCATCCTAGGGATGGACTAGTTAATGAAGCACAAGGGAGTAATAGACTGCGCTAGTAAGTCCGTCACCGTGACCAGTTCCGGAGACGAAGCCGTCACCTTTAAGATGACCACCTATGGTCCTAGCGGGGTATCTCTTCACTCGCTGGCCCTAGAGGAAGTGCCCATGGTCAGAGAATACATGGATGTCTTCCTAGAAGACCTGCCAGGGATGCCTCCCAAGAGGGACGTCGAGTTCAGAATCGAGCTTGTCCCCGGGACCACCCTAGTTTTCAAGCGCCCATACCGGATGGCCGCCAATGACCTAGCCGAGGTAAAGAGCAATATTGAGGATTTGGAACAAAAAGGGTACATCCGACAGAGTACCTAACCCTCGGGTGCACCGGTCATCTTCGCCATGAAGAAAGACAAGACCAAGAGAATGTGTGTAGACTATAGAGCCTTGAACGATGTGACCATCAAGAACAAGTACCCGCTGCCTTGGATTGACGACCTATTCGATCAGCTGAAGGGATCTGCAATGTTCTCTAAGATTGACCTCAGGTCGGGCTACCACCAACTGAGAATTAGGGAAGAAGACATCCCCAAGACTGCCTTCACATCTCGCTACGGACTATACGAGTATACCATGATGTCGTTCGGACTCACGAATGCCGCAACCTTCTTCATGAACATGATGAACAATGTATTCATGGAGTTCTTGGATAAGTTCATTGTGGTATTCATCGACGATATCTTCGTCTACTCCAAGACCAAGGAAGAGCGTGAAGCCCACCTCTATTTGACCCTAGGGAAGTTAAGGGAGCAGCAATTGTACGCAAAATACAACAAGTGCGAGTTTTGGTCATCCGAGGTGAAGTTTCTCAGCCATGTCATATCTGCCGGAGGAATAGCAGTGGACCCTACCACCGTAGATGAAGTGACCAATTGGTTACAACCGATGAACATAACCGAGATCCGAAGTTTTCTAGGATTGGCCAGATATTACCGCCGGTTCATCGAGAACTTCTCAAAAATAGCCAAGCCCATGACCAGACTGCTGTAGAAGGAATTAAAGTTCGAATGGACTCTAGATTGTGAAGAATGCTTTCAGACCCTCAAGAAGAATCTCGTGTCAGCCCTGATTCTGACCCTGCTAGACATTCGGAAGGACTTCCACGTCTAATATGACGCCTCTCGCTAAGGGTTGGGATGTGTCTTGATGCAAGACGGGAAGGTGATATCTTATGCCTCTCGTCAGCTGAGGCCACATGAGTTAAATTACCCGACCCATGACCTGGAATTGGCAGTCGTGGTTCACGCCTTGAAAATATGGAGACATTATCTTGTGGGTAATCGGTGTGAGGTCTTCACCGACCACAAAAGCCTCAAGTACATATCCACCCAACCGGACCTGAACCTCAGACAAAGAAGGTGGTTGGAGCTAATCAAGGATTATGACTTAGGCATCCACTATCATCCAGGCAAGGCAAACGTAGTGGCAGACGCCCTAAGCAAAAGGGTACTGTAATGCCATCATGGTGCAAGACCAGGCCCCATTATTATACAAGGAGATGGAAAGGTTGAATCTAGGGATCACCACCAAGACGTACCTCGCTGCCCTAGAGGCTAGACCTATCTTAATGTACCATATCCATGAGACTCAGAAGGAAGACTCTGATATCTTGGAAATCCAGAAAAATATGAGGAAGGGTAAAGCCCCAAGGGTTCTCCAAGGACGAGAACAGGTACCGTATGGTTTGGAAACCAGATATGCAGTGCCCGACAAGCCCGAGTTGAAGGCCCTCATCCTTCAAGAAGCTCATGAGACTCTATACTCCATACATCCTGGGAGTACAAAGATGTATCAAAACCTGAAGGAGAAATATTGGTGGGTGAGCATGAAGAGGGAAATAGCTGAGTATGTGGCCAAGTGCGACACATGCCGACGAGTCAAGGCAGAGCAACAGAGACCTGCCGGACTATTGCAACCCCTCAAGGTCCCCGAATGGAAGTGGGAAGAAGTAGGGATGGACTTAATCACAGGATTGCCTAGGACCCAAGCCGGTCATGACTCTATCTAGGGTGATCATCGATCGACTCACCAAGGTGGCTCATTTCATCCCCATCAAGACGACATACAACATCGCTAGATTGGCTGAGTTATACATGACCCGGATCATGTGCCTACACGGAGTTCCAAATAAGATCGTATCCGACCGAGGGAGTCAATTCACCTCCAAGTTATATAAGAATCTTCAAGAAGAACTCGGCACCCGGCTGAATTTCAGTACCGCCTATCATCCACAGACCGATGGTCAAACCGAAAGGGTGAACCAAGTGTTGGAAGATATGCTTAGAGAATGCGCTCTAGACTTTGGCGGAATGTGGGATAAGAACATGCCTTATGAGGAGTTCTCCTACAACAACAGCTATCAAGTCAGCCTGCAGATGTCCCTGTTTGTGGCACTTTATGGGCGTAAGTGCAGAATGCCGTTACTCTGGGATCAGACCAGAGAGTCATAGCTATTCGGGATAGATATTTTGTGAGAAGAAGAAGAGAAGGTTAAGGTCATCACGGAAAGATTAAAGATAGCCCAGTCCCGATAAAAGAGCTATGTCGATAACCGACGAAGAGATCTGACCTTTGAGGAGGGTGACTATGTCTACCTCCGAGTCACTCCCCTCCGTGGCACCCAAAGGTTCAACATGAGAGGAAAGTTAGCCCCCCGTTATGCCAAACCCTTTTAGATCCTCTGACGGCAAGGAGAGGTGGCATATCAGTTGGAGCTACCACCATCTTTGGCAGGAGTCCATGATGTGTTCCACGTCTCTCAGCTGAAGAAATGTCTACGCGTACCCACCGAGCAAGCCGACCTCCAATAGCTCAACATCCAATAAGACTTGACCTACATCGAGAAACCCGCCTGGATTCTAGAAGTCAAGGAAAGTGTAACTAGAAGCCGTGTGGTCCACTTCTGTATGGTTTAGTGGGACAACCACTGAGAAACCATGTTGAAGAACATGGGTTTTATACTCTAGATGTGATGAGTGATTGTCAACGGAAGTCAAAGAAAGAGACATGAAGACCTGCCGTGTCTGAGGCACGTGTGACTCAGGTACACGGGCAGCGAGCAACAGCTGGGCAGAGGAGCCACGGAGTCGGGCTGACCCAATCTGGGTACATAGGCTAGGAGCGGCAGATGATCCACTAGTCTGTTGACTGGGTTTGACTCAGGTACACGAGCGGCGAGCGATTGCCGGGCTGAGGAAGCTGCGGGGTCGGGTTGGCCCAAACCAGGTACCCGGTGCGAAGACGGTGCACACTTTGTCAGTTTCGGCGCAAAACTGACAACCTATGATTATTTTGTTTTTAGGATATTAATATTTAGTTTTTAAGTCCAGAATATTTT
This sequence comes from Zizania palustris, assembly GCA_019279435.1. Taxonomy (NCBI): domain Eukaryota; kingdom Viridiplantae; phylum Streptophyta; class Magnoliopsida; order Poales; family Poaceae; genus Zizania; species Zizania palustris. Next base: position 98,081,658 of record JAAALK010000080.1, read on the forward strand.
TATTTCTGTCAGTTGATTTTTCCAAGGGTATTTTAGTAATTTCGGAATTTATTTTAGAGTCAATGTAATTTACCCTAGGGGTAAATTAGTCTTTTTCATGTATTAGGAGTCGCCTATAAATAGGCCCCTAACCCCTTAGGGATAGGGTGACTGTTTTCCAAGATCAATCTACAGTCTACATTTTATTTGTCATCCTCCTTTATTTTTCGTTGCTACCACGATCGGCCAGTATTCATTTTCAACTGCAATCTTCAACGGCGAATTTGCTCTTCACGGCGCTGTGCGTGGCTGTCTTTGACTCACGACGCGCGGTGTGGCAGCATCAAAACTCTAGCGTGGTTGTAGGGAAAAGCCAGCGTGGGTGTTGGATTTCTGTGAACACAGTGCAGCTCGCGGGCCCCACAGCAGCACAAGCGGCTGTTTCAGCTTTCGGCAGTGCCATTCTCTTCCACGAGCAGCAGGCTACGCAACAGAAGTCTCAGACCGCACGACATCAAATCAAAAAGATGCAGCTGCACAGCCGGTGCTGTTTTTCCACGAGCGGGCCCCACGGCGGAGACTGCTTTGCACGGCAGGAGAAAAAGGCTAGTCGCTGGCGTGGCTTTACGTGGTGTAGGCTATCACCAGGACTCCAGCGCTGGGACCCAGGGCAAGGATTTTCGCAATGGACTGGCAGCTTTCTTTGTCTCAGTTTTCACACGGCGGTGCACGGCTGACGCATCTACACGAAAGCAGCAGGAGTCTGGCAGGATCCTTTGTGTACGGTGACCTCAATGGCGAGATGAAGGTTTGTTTTTTATCTCTTAATTTTTAATTAGATTAAATCTGTTAGTTATCTATTTTTAATTAGCCTAAAAATAATAATTTCATAGTTAATATTTTTATCCGTTTAATTTTTAGTCATCTCGTATTATTTATTTAAGTGTTTTTAACTTTCTCTTAATAAAAAAATTATTAATTATTAGTCGCAGTAATATTTTTATTCTAGTTTTTACGTGCAATATTTTCGGTTTATTTCTGAATTAATTTTTAATGATCCATGTTTTATTCATTTGATTAGTATTTTATTTCTAGACTGAAATATTAATATTTCGTGATTTATCTAGGTGCTTTTATTTACTGCAGTAGTTTTATATTAGTTTATATTTAATATCATTTCAATTAAGACACCGGTCATTTTTAGGCTAGACAACTTTAGTTCCAATAATTTGCTTTGCTAATATTATTTGTCTGGTTAAGTTCGTTTGGGTGTTGGGATTAGGATATAGTTTAGCAAGAAATTTTTAGGCGCCCATTCACCCCCTCTGGTCGCTACTTTCGGTCCTACAAGTGGTATCAGAGCGAGGTTAGGGTTTTCTCTTACCTTAATCGGTTCTAAACCCAGGTAGCGATCATGACGTCTTCTGGTAAAATCCCGTCCCTTGAAGCTTTCGGCTACACTTATTGGAAGACTCGTATGCGAGCCTATCTTATGAGCCAGAGCTCGGACATATGGGAGATTTGTGTTCATCCTACTTTCACCATAGTGCCTATTGCTGAGGGTACCGCTACAGATGTAATTGCCCAGCATCAAAACAATAGTAAAGCGGTGAACATTTTATTTTCTGGTCTAGGTTCTAGTGAGTTTGAGCGTGTTAGCCATCTCACCACTGCTCGAGAGATCTAGGCTACCATCCAGGCACACCATGAGGGGATAGCTTAGGTCAAGGCTAGGCTATATCATACCTACCGGCGTTAGTATGAAAATTTCTCACACAAGCCGAGTGAGACTGTTGAGGCTTTGTTTGGTCATTTTCAATCGATCATTAACAAGCTTCGGGTAAACAAGGCCGAGCGTGATCAGCTAGTCTCAGATCATGAACAGGCGCTCAAGGTTCTCTTCTATTGTTGAGAGTGTGTCTTATGATACCTTGACCGTCGCAGAGATTTTTAGTAAGCTCAAGGCCTTAGAGGTCGATATCCAGTTGAGATCAAATCTCATTGGTTCTGGCTCAAAGACTCTGGCACTTGTGACACCGTCTAATGATCCTACTGCCTTGAGTTGTACTGCTTTTTCCTTGATGTCTATCTCTGAGGAACAACTTGATTCGCTAGGAGATGATGATATGTGTTTGTTTAATAACCGGGTGCGACGTGTCTATGCTAAGCGAATGTTTAAAAGACACGGCACAAAATCCGGATGCTTTGAGAGTGGTGATCCAGGTCATTTCATCGCCGACTGCCCCAAGCGAAGAATTACAAGAAGGGAACCGGCGGCAACTCCTACGACTCCGGTAAGTACGACAACTCTACTTCTACAAAGGGCAAGCCCAAGATAAGATTCTTTCGAAAGACTTTAAAGGACTACAAGACATGAGAACAAGAAGCGAGACAAGACCTTCTTCGCCGAGATGGAGAAGAGCTACTCCAAGAGATCTTCGTCTTCCTCCTCATCTTCAAGTTCAAGTGATGAAGAGATCGTGATCAGGACAGGAAGGACAGGGATGATCTGGCGGGCCTCTGCTTCATGACCTTCGGGGACAAGCCAAAGAGTCACTCACGTCACAGCCGAAGACCTCGCAAGAGCTTCTATTAAATGGCTCTTGGGGATAAGGAAGACAAGGGCTCCTCCGACGACTCCGATGACGACGACGATGAGAACGTATCTTCCTATGAAAAGAAGTTGTTAATTTACTAGAACAAAACCATCAGGAGTTGAAGTATTGGGAGAAACTACTTAGAGGGGCTAAGAAGAGGATAGATGAGCTTGAGAGTGAGCTTGCCATGGCGAATGACAAGATTGAGAGTCTGTCTTCTTCCCCTTGCTTTGGTGATAGTAGTGAGTGCCCTAACTGTGAGGTGTTGTTGTGTGACCTGACGACTCTTAAGTCCAGGTACACAGAGAGAGTAGATGAGAGAGACGCTATGGCCACTGAGCTTGAAAGCGCTCAGCATGGAGCTGAAAAATGCTCAAGCCGCTGTCGCCATACCTTGTGTAGACTGCCCATCTCATTTAGCTAGTATAGCTGAGCTGAGAGCCATGAGTGATGAGCAGTTGAGTGAGTTAGCTGGAGTGAGAGCTGAGTTGGAGCAGAGTAAGCTAGAGCTTGAGACCTTGTCAGTTCCACCCACTGTTTGTGAGAACTGCTTGTCCATGAGAATGGAGTTGATCAAGCTAAAAGCTGAGAAGTCCGTCGAAGTTGATAAAGAGTGTGAGATCTGCTTGTCTCAGGTGGAGGTGTTAGCTTCCTTGAGAGAGGAGCTTGATGATGTTTAGTACGAGAACTTTTACCTCCGTCAGATCCTGAGTTTGATTAGTGCCAGAGAGCCACAACTCGGCATGATGATCCAGTAGTTCAAGAGACATGATGGGTGTAGGACTGAAAGTAGCGACCAGAGGGGGGTGAATGGGTGCCTAAAAATTTCTTGCTAAACTATGATTCAAACCCAACACCCAAACGAATTAACCCAGACAAATAATATTGGCAAAGCAAATTACTGGAATTAAATTGTCTAGCCTAAAAATGATCGGTATCTTAACCTAAATGATATTAAAGATAAACTAAATAAAAATACTGTAGTAAATAAAAACACCTAGATAAATCACGAGATATTTATATTCGTGTCTAAAAATAAAATACTAATCAAATGAATAAAACATGTAACATCCAGAAATTAATATAGAAATAAAACTAAAATATTTCAAGTAAATCTAGAATAAAAATATTACTGCGACTATTAATAATTTTTTCTTTTTATATGAGCATATTAAATAATATTAAAATAAAAATATACGAGTACTAAAAATATTTAGGCGGATTAAATTACCCACTAAATTTCTAAATAGATTTTTAGCTAATTAATTAATAGATGATTATGTTTAAAATTGATCTACTAAAAAATAGGAGGTAAAAATAACTAACTTGCATTGAAGATTTTTTTTAGCCGAACAGTACTCTGCGCAGTCTCGTCGCCGTGGATCCTATGCCGGAGCGGCTGCCGTCGCTATATACCGAAACTGCAGCAGGCTCGTGCATGCGTCGCCAGGCACCGATGGCTGCAGCTGCATGTGAAACGCTCCTGCCGCAATTAGCCAATCCCGCACGGACACCTGCACCTTGTTCTCGGTTGCACAATCAGGGAGAAGACTTCACGCAAAGACCAGTGGCTGGCGGGCCCCACGTGCTGCGCGCATGCACTGCAGCTGGCTGAAAAGGCTACCGATGCAGCGTGTTTCCTTGTGCCACGTGGAGCAGTGTTCCTGCCATGCGCTGTCGACTTAGCTTTTGCGCCAGAGATGCCACACCTGCTAGGCTGCCACGAAAAGCAGTCGGCGGCTCCCCGCGTGCGCGCGTCGCCAGGCGCCGGTGGAATCATCCGCCTGGCTGCACAACAGGGAGAAGACTTCACGCAAAGACCAGTGGCTGGCAGGCCTCACGTGCTGCGCGCATGCACTGCAAGCTGGCTGAAAAGGCTGCCGCTACAGCGTGTTTCCTTGTGCCGCATGGAGCATCGTTCCTGCCATGCACTGTCGACTTAGCTTTTGCGCTAGAGATGCCACACCTACCAGGCTACCATGAAAAGCAGTCGGCGGCTCCCCGCGTGCGCGCGTCGCCAGGCGCCGGTGGAATCATCCGCTTGGCTGCAGCCATGGGACCCGCATGAAATGTTGACAGCCGAGGCGCATGCCGCACGGAACAGAAGCGGCGATGAAAAATCAGAGATCGATTAAATTTCTGGTGGACTGCAGATTGATCTATTAAGAATAGTCATCTATCCCCAGAAATAAATCCTAGAGAAAGCTAAAAAATGTTGCCTAAACTCCAAAATTTCTCCCCCTTGTTGACAATTGGACTCATCAAGTGAGACTAAATGCACTCTAAAGAGACATAGACATAAACTCCCCCTGAAATGCAGCTCCCCCTCAAAATATGCCATGAATGCAGATGGGGTGCAGGTGGAGTGTAAAAAGCATGCTTCTTAGATATGATTAACTGCAATTACAACATCTAATAGGTATAGAAAAGGAATTTATTGTCTAAGATATATGACATGATCAGTGCAACAGATGATATGTACATAAAGTCATTAGCATGCATTTTTCTATTTTCGCAAACAAAGGCATCACCACATTTTCTAGTTGACAAGCAAAGTAAAGCATGAGATGCAAAAGCTAACTGATATCTACCAAGATAAGCATTGTCCAAAACAAAGTGCTTCAGCAAACTTGTTATTTTCTAAAAAAATTTCAAACTATTTCTTTTTTTTTTCATTTCTGTTAGGGGTTATTTGCATGTCTAACCTTATGCTAACTGACCAAGTCAAGCCTAGGCCAGAATTGGACCATCAAAAGCTTAAGACATTGGTCTTGGCATACATTACACCATCCTAGTTCATACCAAAGTGCTATGGTAGGCATTCCAGAACAATGCAATGCGACAAAGCAAACCCACCTGGATCTTTTCTAATAATCATAAAAATGCATAAGTTTTTTTTTCATTTTTCTGAATTTTTATCATTTTTATCTCACATTTTTCATATTTAAAGCATATAGATGTCCAAATTGCATATCTTCATCTAAGTAAGGATCTAGCTACAAGGCATGTAAAATATAGCGAAAGCATTCAGCCTACACATGCTAGTTACTAGAAGCAATGGTGATCATTTTTCAATTTTAAAGCATAAAAGCCATGCATATGACAAATATCAGATATATCATGTGAACTGAAACAGAACATGATCATCGACAAGTAATCAAAGGCATATACTAGCTAGCGAAAGTAAAGCATATTAATCATATAACAGAAGCAAGCTCAAAATGTGATATGATTATGCATGATATGAATGCACACAAAAAGACTCAATAAAAATAAAGAAGAAAAGAAAAACTGACTCAAAGTATCCTAAACAGGATACACAACTCCCAAATCCCCTCGTAAACGCTCAAAAGTGGACTGACCTAGGGGTTTAGTAAAAATATCATCCAACTGCTGATGGATATCAACATGAATAAGATCAATGACCCCTTTCTCATATTGATCCCTCAGAAAGTGAAAGCGCACATCAATATGTTTGGTTTTTGAATGAAGACATGGGTTTTTCCCTACACTAATTGCACTAGTGCTATCACAAAACAAATGAACTCTCGAAGGGAAGAACAACCCAAAATCCCGCAAAGTAGAAATCATCCAAACCAACTAAGAACAGCAGCTAGCAGCAGCTACATACTCAGCCTCAGTAGTAGAAAGCGCAACTCCAGATTGTTTTCTTGAAGACCAAGAAACAAGTGAAGAACCAAGAAGCTGGCAAGTACCAGAAGTCGACTTGTGATCTAGCCGGCACCCACCAAAACTAGCGTCCGAAAAACCAGCTAAATCAAGAGATGATGATGCTGAATAATAAATACCTAAATTAGGAGCATAAGTAAGATACCTGAAAATACGCTTCACAGCTTGCCAGTGAGATGCGCGTGGCGAAGACTGAAAACACGCGCACACACCTACGACAAACTGAATGTCCGGTCTTGTCGCAGTCAAGTATAGTAGTGAACTGATCATCCATCGATACTCTCTCTCGTTTATCTTGACGCCGTTCTCGTCCTTGTCTAGACCTCCAGATGTACCCATTGGGGTCATCTTCGGCTTTAACTCTCCACCAAAATCAAATTTCTTTAGCATGTCCCTCGTATACTTACCCTGGTGGATGAAAATGTCGTCCTTGGTCTGCTTGATCTGGATCCCTAAAAAGTACTTGAGTTCTCCCAGGAGAATCATCTCAAACTCGCTATGCATCTGCTCAGAAAACTTGGATACAAGCTCATTAGTAGAACCACCAAAAATAATATCGTCCACATAAATCTGAGCAACCAATAAGTCTGCACCATCTCTAAGCAAAAAAAGAGTCTTGTTCACAGAACCCATCACAAAACCTTTCCGCAAAAAGAACTGCTTCAGGCGATCATACCAAGCCCTGGGGGCCTGCTTCAGACCGTATAAACCCTTCTACAACTTGTAAACATGTCGAGGAAATTTAGGATTCTCAAAACCGGGGGGTTTCTTAACATAGACCTCCTCCTCTATATACTCATTTAGGAAAGCACTCTTGACATCCATTTGATGAAGCTTAAAACCTTTAGAAGCAGCAAAGGCCAAAAGAATACGAATGGACTCAAGGCGAGCAACAGGGGCGAAGGTCTCTTCAAAATCAATACCTTCTTTTTGACAAAAACCCTGTGCCACTAATCGAGCTTTGTTGCGCACCACAACACCATCTTCTCCTTGTTTGTTCTTAAACACCCACTTGGTGCCAATGGTGTTACATCCTAGGTGGTAGCTCAACTAGTGTCCAAACCCGATTGCGAACAAAAATTTCAAGCTCTTCTTGCATGGCGTTTATCCAATTTGAATCGGACAGAGCATGAGAAACATCTTGGGGCTCAAAACTAGCAACAAAAGAAGACTCAACAAACATAGCAAGAGAACCAGCTGAGGAACGTAAGGATCTTTCAGTAAGGTCACCTATGATGAGCTTTGAACGGTGATCATGCTAAACTGCTTGGGATCCTAGGTGATCTGAAGTCACCTCACCTGAATCAGCAACTGGCTCCTCTGGACTCGGCTTAGAGGTCATCTCACCAGAGTCAACACCTGGCACCTCTGGACTCAGCTGAGGAGGCTCGATCGAAGTAGAAGGAGTAATTAGAGGTTTGTCCTCATCCTCAGTCAAAGTCTCAGAAGGTGTGGGGTCTGCAGGCGGTACAGAGGGCCTACCCTCATCATTAGTAGGAGTGTCATCATCTTCCTCGAAGATGGACTCTCCAAGCTCATCATCTCCAGAAAGTTCAAAAAAAGGAGTCGGCGAGGGCAAAGACTCATCAAAAGAAACCTCACAAGTCTCGACAAGCATCTGAGAGTCTAGGTTCCAAACACGAAAGCCTCGTGAATGCAAAGCATAACCAAGAAAGACTCCATCCCAGCAACGAGACTCAAACTTGTCCAAATGTCCTCCCTTCTTAAGCACAAAGCACTTGCATCCAAAAGCTTGCAAGTGACTCACCTTGGGCTGTCTACCAAACTGCAACTCATATGACGTCTTACCTAAGTAAGCTGTAAGAAAAATGTGATTGGCAAGATAGCAAGCTGTGTTCATTGCTTCAGCCCAAAAATGCCTAGGAGTCCTATGCTCATCAAGCATCATCCTGGCCATCTCGACAAGCGTGCGGTTCTTTCGTTACACAACGCCATTTTGTGGGGGAGTGTAAGGAGCAGAGAACTGATTATCAAGACCCTGATCACTGCAAAAACTGACGAACTGAGAGTTCTTAAACTCAGATCCGTTGTCTGAATGAATTTCTCACATCAGACCATTATTCTCATTCTTCATCTTCAAAATCAGGTCATGAACATACTGAAAAGTCTCATCCTTAGACTCTAGAAAGTAAACCCATGAAAATCGAGAAAAATCATCAACTATTACAAGGGCGTACCACTTCCCACCGACTGAGCGTACTCAAGCTGGACCTACTGTATCCATGTGCAACAGCTCTCCCGGGTACAAAGTCATCACCTGAGTCACAGGTGCATGAGAAGCGGCAACCATTTTCCCATGATGACAGGGATGACATACTAGATCCTTCTCCATCTTAAGCTTAGGCAATCCTCAGATAAGATCCATAGAACTCAATCGATCTGGCAAGCAGATCAAAGCTCAAATGGCCTAACCTTCTATGCCACTTCCATAGCTCAGAGGAGGATCCGACCATCAGACAACGAGAAGGGCCAAAGGAACTAGAGAAATCAATATGAAAAACCTTACCAAAAGGTAAGATCTGGCAAACTAAAGATCATCTAGAATCGACAACAGAAGACATGCCCTTCTTAAAGCGCACTTCTAAACCATCCTCATGCAGTTGCGAAACAGAAATTAGATTAAAGTTCAGATTTCGAACTAAAGCAACATTCTTCAGAGAGAAATAATCAGAAATACGAATCGACCCGATACCTTGTACCTTTCCTTGACCACTGTTCCGAAAGTGATGTATTCCTTGGAGCTCGGGAGAGTGAGGCTGGAGAACCATCTGCGGTGTCCCGTCATATGGCGAGAACATCCTGAGTCCATGATCCATACGTCCTCCAGTCCTCGATCCTGCAAGATCAATGGTCATGAGTGGGAGAAAATTGTCGACCACCAGGTCTAGCAAAAGTACTAAACCAGTGTCGAGCCATCTGCTCGTATGTAGGAAAGTAGAAGGAATCATATGATTCTAGACCAAAGCGCGGCTCAAAACATGGTCCTATGTTCTGCCTAAAATCACAGTCACGAGGTTCAAAACCGTATCAATAACGATCTAGAACTCTGCCAGAACGGAAACCACCCTTCGGAGCATGGTCATGAAAACCGTCTCCTCTACCACCACCTACATGTCGTGGCCTGGCCTCTAGCCTCTCTCTACGTCGAGGAACTCTCTGTCTATCACCCTGCTGGTAGAACAGCTCCTGCCCACCTCGAGCTCTCTCTGCTCGCTCAACCCGCTTCCTCTTGAAGCAAAACTCCTCAAGATGCCCGTCTCTTTGACAAAACTCACATGTGATAGGTAGGCTTCTTGGGATGTTGTTGTGGCTTAGGATTCTTAGGCTTGGTGGTGTTGGGTGTAGCATCTTTGGTGTGAGAGGGTCCAGGTAAAGAATCAAGAGAAGTGTGGAGAGTTTTAGGCTTTGGAACCCAGATCTGCTTCTTAGGTGGAGCTTTAGGTTGTTCTTGGAACACTCCATCCTTGGGCTGACTATCCTTAAAGGACTCAGTGGAGTGAGTCTTGGGATATCTCTATTCGGGAGTCATCTTACTCCACTCCACTACTCGGCTAATGGCGCTCTCAAAATCAGCCTTGGTATAGGTGTAACCTACCCTAAACCCATCTTGTCTCTTGAACTGCTAGATCATCATGCCGACCTGTGGCTCTCTTGAACTAATCCAACTCAGGATCTGACGGAGGTAAAAGTTCTCATTCTGAACATCAGCTAGCTCCTCTCTCAAAGAAGCTAACACCTCCACCCGAGACAAGCAGATCTCACACTCTCTATCAACATCGACAGACTTTTCTGCTTTTAGCTTGATCAACTCCATTCTAATGGACAAGAAGTTCTCACAAATAGTGGGTGGAACTGACAAGGTCTCAAGCTCTAGCTTAGTCTGCTCCAACTCAACTCTCACTCCATCTAACTCGCTCAACTACTCATCACTCTTGGCTCTCATCTCAGCTATACTAGCTAAATGGGATGGGCAGTCTACATAAGGTGCGACGACAGTAGCATGAGCATTTTTCAGCTCCTGCTGAGCGCTCTCAAGCTCAGTGGCTAAGGCGTCTCTCTCATCTACTCTCTCTATGTACCTGGACTTAAGAGTCGTCAGGTCACACAGCAACACCTCACAGTTAGGGCACTCACCATTATCACCTAAGAAAGGGGAAGAAGACAAACTCTCAATCTTGCCATTCGCCGTGACAAGCTCACTCTCAAGCTCATCTATCCTCTTCTTAGCCCCTCTAAGCAGTTTCTCCCGATACTTCAACTCCTGACGGTTCTGTTCTAGTAAATTAACAACTTCTTGTTTATAGGATGATACTTCTCATCGTCGTCGGAGTTGTCAGAGGAGTCCTTTTCTTTCTTCTCCTCAAGAGCCATTGAGCAGAAGCTCTTGTGGGGTCTTCGGCTGTCACAAGAGCGTCTCTTCGGCTTGTCCCCAAAGGCCATGAAACAGAGGCCCGCCGGATCGTCCCTGTCCTTCCCCTTCCTGATCATGATCTCTTCATCACTTGAACTCGAAGATGAGGAGGAAGACGAGGATCTCTTGGAGTAGCTTTTCTCCATCTCGGCGAAGAAAGTCTTGTCTCACTTCTTGTTCTCACGCCTGTAGTCCTTCAAAGCCTTTCAAAAGAATCTCGTCTTGGGCTTGCCCTTCATGGAGTTGTCGTACTTGTCGGAGTCGTAGGAGTTGCCGCCTGGTTCCATTCTTGTAATTCTTCCGCTTGGGGCAGTCGACAATGAAATGACTTGTATCACCACACTCAAAGCATCCGGATTTTGTGCCGTGTCTCTTAAACATTCGCTTATCATAGACACGTCGCACCCAGTTGTTAAACAAGCACATATCATCATCTCCTAGAGTATCAAGTTATTCCTGGGAGATAGACATCAAGGAAAAGGCAGTACAACTCATGGCATTAGGATCAGCAGACGGTGTCGCAAGCGCTAGAATCTTTGAGCTAGAACTAGTGAGATTTGATCTCAACTGGATATCGACCTCTGAGGCCTTAAGCTTACTAAAAAGCTCTGCGACGGTCAAGGTATTATAAGACGCGCTCTCAACAATAGAAGAGACCTTGATCTCCTAGATCATAGGGTCCAAGGTATGAAGTACCTTAAGCGCCTGTTCATGATCCGAGACCAGCTGATCACGCTCAGCCTTGTTGACGTGAAGCTTGTTAATGATCGATTGAAAACGACCAAACAAAGCCTCAACAGTCTCACCCAGCTTCTGTGAGAAATTTTCATACTCACGCCGGTAGGTCTGGTAGAGCCTAGCCTTGACCTGAGCTGTCCCCTCATGGTGTGCCTAGAGGGTAGCCCCGATCTCTCGAGCAGTGGTGAGATGGCTAACACGCTCAAACTCACTAGGACCTAGACCAGAGAATAAAATATTCACCGCCTTACTATTATTTTGATGCTGGGTAACTACATCTGCAGTAGTATCCGCAGCAATAGTCACTATGGTGAAGGTAGGATGAACACAAATCTCCCATATGTCCGAGCTCTAGCTCATAAGGTATGCTCGCATGCGAGTCTTCCAATAAGTGTAGCCAAAAGCTTCTAGGGATGGGATTTGCCAGAAGACGTCATGGTCACTATCTAGGTTTAGAATCGGTTAAGATATTAGAAAACCCTAACCTTGCTCTGATACCACTTGTAGGACCGAAAGTAGTGACTAGAGGGGGGTGAATGGGCTCCTAAAAATTTCTTTCTAAACTATGATTCAAAGCCAACACCCAAAAGAATTAACCCAGACAAATAATATTGGCAAAGAAAATTACTGGAATCAAAATTGTCTAGCCTAAAAATGATCGGTATCTTAATCTAAATGATATTAAAGATAAACTAAATAAAAATACTGTAGTAAATAAAACACCTAGATAAATCACGAGATATTTATATTCCAGTCTAAAAATAAAATACTAATCAAATGAATAAAACATGTAACATCCAGAAATTAATATAGAAATAAAACTAAAATATTTCAAGTAAATCTAGAATAAAAATATTACTGCGACTATTAATAAATTTTTCTTTTTATACGAGCAGATTAAAGAATATTAAAATAAAAATATACGAGTACTAAACCTGCGGGCTCCTAAAACAAAGCTAAACATGTGGGTCCGGCAGGAGGCTGGCTGCTCGAAGCTTGAGACCGAGCTTGTTTTTGGTGATGCCCTTCGTCGATCCAAGTCTTGATCGCTGTTCGACCTTCGGCTCTCCATGAAGCTTGGAAGGCTTGCCAAGCTGCGGCCACATCTTCGGAAGGGTTAAGTAGTTGGTTCTCGTCGAAGGTAATGGGAGCCGCCCCCAAAACTGGTGCTATCGATAGCGCTAGATCTTTGTAGTAGCGAAGTACTCTGAGAGCAGCTACTTGGCCGGAGATCTCTCCATACTCGAAGGTAGTGTCCAAAGAGTACCGAAGTACTCTAGAACACCTAAAAGATTGTTCATGACCTCCGCGGCTACCTTCTCCAACTTCACTTTATCTTCAATTAAAGCATACCTTGACGAAGTTAGCTCATCTACCACAGCGGATAGCCTAGCTGCCTCCATAGCCAGAGAACTCTTCTGGCTAAGCAAGTTGCTAGCTTCCTCCGTGGCTTTAGCCTTCTCCTCTTGAAGCTTAACTAGCTCAGCCCCCGCCGTGGCGTGCTCTGCCCACATTTTCTCTATCTCGGCCCGAAGCACGATTTGTTCGGCTTTGAGTTTTTTATTCGCAGCCTCCAAACCAAGTATGGCCCTTCTCTCCGCTGCAACCATTTCGTCTAAGCTGGAGATTCGAACTTTGGAGACGTCAAGACTCCTCTGGAGAGCAGTAATGATGGGGGATTGGTCCCGATCTTCCGCTAGGTAAAGGATAACTAGGATTGGTGGAGAATCTCGACGTTGGCGATCCAAGGCTCCGGTCCGGCGGATCAAAACCTTGCAATCATTACACCACTGTCTCCATTGGTTATCAACCACGCAGAACGCGATTGACCTCGCCACGAAGGCTAATTCCTGCAAGCGAACCCAAGAACACAAGCAAGAACAGGAAGGATACAAATCGAATGCCAAATCACAGACAAACGATGAAAAGGTGAGGTTTCACAACGCCTATGCAGCAGCCAATCGGTCCGGTGCAAGGGGCGGGATCTAAACACACAAGTGTAGATGCAAACAAAGCAAAACCTAACCCTAAAGGCGGCTGGCGAGAATATATAGGGCATGGGCAGTCTGTGGAAGGCGAACAGACTCAGACTATGGGCTAGAAGGCGAACAGACTTTGGACTATGGGCCAACACGGCCCAGTTCTGTCACGCAGGACTGTTTTAAACACACAGGTCGACTCGAGACTCCAAATGAGACGAAACCAACGGCAAACGATCCGTCCTCTCCTCAGCTTTCCAAAAAGTCCAAGAACGCACCAATCGGACTTCGTATGAGGAAGTTATGCCCATTTTGGTGCATGGTGGTCGATGTAGTCCGAACCAGCGAATTCTTGACTTCAAATCATCCGTGCGCCTCCGTCTTCAACTCCAACTCTTCTATTCCATCTCCCATGTTCCTAAGCAACAAAATATCACTAGTATTCAGTAGCATCCCGTCCAAACAAATATTAACATAGTTGCTAAGGAAAGAATTAACCTCATGGTTCAAGCGACGGGCACGGGCGCGTGTGATTGGTCCTTGTAGTTGAATTGTAGGTGGAGGCTCCATGTGTGTATCAGGCAAAGTGATGTCCTCATCATCCTCCCCCTCTTGAATTGGAGTCGTCCTCGACTCAAGCTCATCGTCATCTCTCAAATAGGGCTTTAAATCTGAAATGTTAAATGTGGGACTAACCCCAAAAGCTGCAGGCAACTCAAGTTTATATGCATTATCATTTATCTTCTCAAGCACACGGAAAGGACCATCAGCACGGGGCATCAATTTAGACTTTCTCAAATCAGGAAAACGATCCTTGCGCAAGTGCAACCAAACAAGATCACCCGGTTCAAATGTTATCTCTTTTCTACCCTTACTACCGTAAGCACGATATTTCTCATTCATTTTCTCTATGTTTGCTTTAGTAGTTTCATGCATCTTAAGCAATAATTCAGCACGTGTAGTAGCATCAAAATTCAATTTTTCAGAGGGTGGCAATGGTAGCAAATCAATAGGAGCACGCAGATTAAAGCCATAGACCACTTGAAAAGGACTTACCTTAGTAGTGGAGTGTACTGACCTATTATATGCAAACTCAATATGAGGTAGACACTCTTCCCAGAGCTTCAAGTTGGTCTTCAAAACAACCCTTAGCATCGTGGACAATGTACGATTGACGACCTCCGTTTGCCCATCCGTTTGGGGGCTGACAAGTAGTAGAAAACAGCAGCTTCGTCCCCAACTTATGCCACAATGTCCTCCAAAAATGACTTCAAAATTTAGCATCATGATCTGAAACGATGGTATTGGGAACTCCATGCAAGCGTACGACCTCTCTGAAAAACAAATTAGCAACATTTGTAGCGTCGTCGCTCTTGTGACAAGGTATAAAATGTGCCATTTTAGAGAAGCGATCTACCACCACAAAAATACTATCCCTCCCCCTCCTAGTTCTAGGTAATCCTAACACAAAATCCATAGAAATATCCTCCCAAGGTACACTAGGAACGGGCAAAGGCATATAAAGACCATGTGGGTTTAGATGGGACTTAGCTTTATTGCAAGCAGTGCATCGTGCCACATAGCGCTCAACATCTCGTCTCATCCTAGGCCAATAGAAGTGTGTGGACAGCACATCTTCGGTTTTCTTTGATCCGAAATGACCCATCAAACCACCACCATGTGCTTCCTGCAATAACAACAAGCGAAGAGAGCTAGCCGGCACGCATAACTTGTTAGCACGAAAAAGATATCCATTATTCAGCACATATTTGTTCCAAGCACGATCATTTGTACAATTTGCAAAAGCATCTTTGAAGTCCAAATCAGTAGCATACATGCCCTTCAATGTTTCTAAACCAAAGATCTTATAATCAAGTTGAGAAAGCAATGTATAACGTCTAGATAAAGCATCGTCAATCACATTATCTTTCCCTTTCTTATGCTTAATGATATATGGAAAAGTCTCAATAAATTCTACCCATTTAGCATGTATTTTATTCAGATTTGCTTGACTACGTATATGCTTCAATGCTTCATGATCCGAATGAATAATAAACTCCTTAGGCAAAAAGTAATGTTGCCAAGTTTCAAGCACACGCACTAAGGCATATAATTCCTTATCATAGGTAGAATAATTCAACTGTGGACCATGTAATTTCTCACTAAAATAGGCCACGGGTTTACCTCCTTGTAGCAGCACACCTCCTAATCCAAAACCACTAGCATCACATTCTAACTCAAAAGGCTTACTGAAGTCGGGTAGCTGAAGTAGAGGTGCATGTGTAAGACGATCTTTGAGTGTGGCAAAAGCTTGCTCATGTGCTGGCTCCCAAGTAAAAGTAACTCCCTTCTTGGTCAACTCGTGCAAATGACCGGCTATGGTGCTGAAATCTTTCACAAAACGCCGGTAGAAACCTGCAAGGCCAAGAAAACTACGTACCTGTGTGATAGTTTGGGGTTGCGGCCAGCTGTTGATTGCTTCTACCTTTGCCGCGTCAACCTCAATACCCTGTGAAGTGACAACATATCCAAGAAACACAACTCGATCCATGCAAAACGTGCACTTCTCAAGGTTACCAAACATTCTAGCCTCACGGAGGACAAAAAAAAACAGCACGTAGGTGTTCAAAATGTTCAGTGAGAGACTTGCTATAAACCAAGATATCATCAAAGTATACAACCACAAAGCATCCTATAAAGTGTCGTAGGACTTCATTCATCAAGCGCATGAAGGTACTAGGTGCATTAGTAAGTCCAAAAGGCATGACAAGCCACTCATATAATCCAAACTTTGTTTTAAAAGCAGTTTTCCATTCATCACCTAGTTTCATGCGAATTTGGTGGTAGCCACTACGGAGATCGATCTTAGTAAATATAATGGCACCACTAAGCTCATCAAGCAAGTCATCCAATCTAGGAATAGGGTGTCGATATCGAATGGTGATATTATTAATAGCACGACAATCAACACACATGCGCCAACTACCATCTTTCTTAGGCACCAAAAGAACGGGTACTGCACAAGGACTAAGGCTTTCACGGACGTACCCACGATCAAGAAGGTCCTGTACTTGGCGCTCAATTTCTTTTGTCTCCTCCGGATTGGTACGGTACGCTGCGCGATTAGGAAGAGACGCTCCCGGGACCAAATCAATTTGGTGCTCGATGCCGCGTATCGGTGGCAGCCCGGTGGTATCTCAACAGGAAAAACATTGTGAAACTCCTGCAAAAGGTCAGTGACTGCAACAGGAACAAAGCTAGGAATGTTCGCAAGTGAAAACAGCACGTTCGTGCAAATCAAGCCATATATCATGGGAGTATCATCACAAATTTCAGCAAGGTCAGTTTTAGTTGCAAGCATGACACTTCCTTTCAGATTAATAACTTGTGATGAGGATGGAGAAGCAAATTTATCTTTCTGTTGCCTCGAAAGTGTTTTAGCTACTTGCTGATTTTCAGAAGGTTGTTTGCTCTTTTGTGCGTCCCTAGCATGTTTTTCTTGTTCAAATTTCACAATTTCAGCAGGAGTCATAGGAAGCAATGTAACTTTCTTTCCTTTATACATAAATGTGTACTTATTGCTCCTACCATGGTGTGTAGCATCAGTATCATACTCCCAAGGTCTACCAAGTAACAGAGAACATGCTTGCATTGGTACTACATCAAAATCAGCAACTCCGAAGTATGTACCAATGGAAAATTTGATGTGAGCAGTTTGTGTTACCTTGACCTTACCGCTATTGTTGAACCATTGCACATGGTAAGGATGTGGATGCGCACGTGTGGGAAGTTGAAGCTTCGTTACCATGTCGTGGCTCACCAAATTGTTGAACCTACCGCTGTCGATGATGACACGTACACGACGGTCATTGACGAGGAAGAAGGTCTGAAACAGATTATTCCGTTGTGCCCGATCGTCCTGCTCCATGTGAGTGCTCAAGACACGTTGTACAATAAGTGCTTCATGGTCGGCTAAGGCATCCGGCGCAAAAACAGCGTCATCGTCGGATGTATCGTCATCTCCTGCAATGTTAGCAGCAAGTGCATATTCATCTTCAACATCACTAGCACTTACGTAGCCACCGTCTTCCGTAGCAATATAAGCCCGCTGACTAGGGCAGTCCTTCATAACGTGGCCAAATCCTTTGCATCGGTGACACTGGATCGCTGCTGAACGTGCAGTAGATGCCGCCGAGGAGGTGGGCTTGGCTGGCGCCTTGGATGCTGCAGCCTTGGAACTCTCAGCCTTGGATGCTGTAGATGTAGAAGGTGCTGATGTAGCCGCCGGTCGAGAAGGTGGTGGAGGTGGTCGTTGCTGCTGCCCACTTGAGCGTGAAGTGGCACCACCAATGTTGGTCCTCATGCTGCGTTGGGGTTGTTGGCGACCCTGTAATTCTTTTTCTGCAAGCATAGCAAGGTGGAAAAGACGAGTGATAGTATTGTATTCTTTATAATCAATGATATCCTGAATTTCACGTCTTAAACCACCATAAAAACGGGCCATTTTATCCTCATTGTCCTCCTCAATTTCAGCACGTATGCAACCTATTTGCAACTCCTTATAATACTCCTCTACTGATTTATTTCCTTGGTTTAGGCGCTGCAATTTTTTTCTCAAATCACGTTTATATGAAGGAGGGACCCATCTACCACGCATTTGTCGTTTTAACATACCCCAATTTTGTGGTTCATTGCCAACCTGAACTATTTCAGTCCACCAAAGAAGGGCATACCCAGTGAAGTCACTAGTAGCTAAGCGCACGCGGTGGATAGCAGGAACCATGTGGGCATTAAATTTTTGTTCGACTGACATCTCCCAATCTAAATATGCATCTGGATCATAGGTGCCAGCAAATTGAGGTACTGAAAATTTTACCTTGGAATAGGGATCATTGTTCCCGCGGTTGCCATTATTACCTCGTGGATGGCGGTTTGCAGTGGCCGCCCATACCTTGCTGATTGAACTGAAAGGGATGATGTGCAGCCTCATCAGGGTCAATGCCATTGTTCCCGACATCGGATAGGTCGTATTCCTCTTCAAAATGATCGTCTTCCCCCCTCAACATGGTCATCGCCGGCTTGTGCAGCAGGCAAGCGTGTCTCTAGGGCAGTCATCCGGTCCACTAGGTCAGCCACAGTACGCGCGAGACGTTCGATGGAATGTTGGGTCTGCCGCTGAGACTCTAGTAGAGTACGTCGTGAGATACAGTCATTAAAATCAGATGGAGGGGTACCGCTGTTATCTGCCATGTTAGTGAAAAGACAAAACAACAAAGAATAATCCTTATGGAACACAACTAGGTGGGGTGGTGGGTGTGTGGTGGAAGCAATCCGTCAAGCACCTTACCCACGCTTGCAAGTGTTCTTACCACGCCACAGTGAGGTCACCGGCCTACCGGTGATGAACCAAGTGGAGGGTGGTGTGCAATTGCAAGAAATGAACCTGTCCTGACCAAGAGAAAGGTGTAGCTTGGAAGGCAAAGTGAGTAGCAAGGATTAGCGATAATAATAACAGTTAAACCAAGTTCAATAAGTATTCCCTAGTACTCGTCAAAGTTGTTGACCTTAGTGCTCCCAAGGTGAAAATTCAAACAGTAGAGGGAAAAACTATGTGCCCAAAACTCAAGTGGAGGCAAAAAATAGGCCAAATTCAGCTCTCTACAGATCGGACAAGGGATCGGACAAGGGTATGTGCACAATTTTTTTCTGCCGCTGATCGGACAAGGGATCGGACAAGAGATCGGACAAGGGATCGGACAAGGGATCGGACAAGCAGAAAACTGCCACTGCCTGCTACTGATCGGACAAGGGATCGGACAAGAGTTCGGACAAGAGTTCGGAAGAGAGATCGGACAAGCAATAGACATGACCGCTTCTTTTTTTTCTCTTTTTTTTTCTTTTTTTTTTCACTCTATTTTTTTTGAACAAGGATGACAAGAGATACAACCACAAAAATTGGCACCTGCAACTAAGGTGGGATGTGGTTCACAGAAATTCAACAAGTTCGCTGAACGGCGAACAAAAACTTTGTCCAATTTTTTTCTTTATCTTCCTGATTTTTTTTGGCGATTCTGGTGAGGGCTAACAGGGGAACCGAGTTAGGGTACGCCCCCAAATTGGGTCAGGAATACGCTCAAAAAATTTCAGATTTTTCTGCCAACGAGCGAAAAGTTATGCCTGTTATATCGAAGGGGGGTCACAAAGACTCGATGTGGAAAAATGAGTAGGGTCTGCAGGGGGGGGTTTCGGGTGGGGAAATTTTTTTTGAGACACAAGACCAACTACTACTCAAACGACATAGAGGGATGACTAAACCAGCAACAAGACTCGACCAAGAACACAAACTCAACAAGGTTAAAAACTGAAATTAAAATCACAAGGCACAAAGGGGTTCTCGGTGGGGATTTTTTTGTGAGGGTTTTCTGGACTCTAGGTAAAAATAAGAGAAGATCGAGATTACCTAACGGAAATTTGAGCTCTGATACCAACTGATGGGGGATTGGTCCCGATCTTCCACTAGGTAAAGGATAACTTGGATTGGTGGAGAATCTCGACGTTGGCGATCCAAGGCTCCGGTCCGGCGGATCAAAACCTTGCAATCGTTACACCACTGTCTCCGTTGGTTATCAACCACGCAGAACGCGATTGACCTCGCCACGAAGGCTAATTCCTGCAAGCGAACCCAAGAACACAAGCAAGAACAGGAAGGATACAAATCGAATGCCAAATCACAGACAAACGATGAAAAGGTGAGGTTTCACCAACGCCTATGCAGCTGCCAATCGGTCCGGTGCAAGGGGCGAGATCTAAACACACAAGTGTAGATGCAAACAAAGCAAAACCTAACCCTAAAGGCGGCTGGTGAGAATATATAGGGCGTGGGCAGTCTGTGGAAGGCGAACAGACTCAGACTATGGGCTAGAAGGCGAACAGACTTTGGACTATGGGCCAACACGGCCTAGTTCTGTCACGTAGGACTGTTTTAAACACACAGGTCGACTCAAGACTCCAAATGAGACGAAACCAGTGGCAAACGATCCGTCTTCTCCTCAGCTTTCCAAAAAGTCCAAGAACGCACCAATCGGACTTCGTATGAGGAAGTTATGCCCATTTTGGTGCATGGTGGTCGATGTAGTCCGAACCAGCGAATTCTTGACTTCAAATCATCCGTGCGCCTCCGTCTTCAACTCCAACTCTTCTATTCCATCTTCCATGTTCCTAAGCAACAAAATATCACTAGTATTCACTAGCATCCCGTCCAAACAAATATTAACATAGTTGCTAAGGAAAGAATTAACCTCATGGTTCAAGCGACGGGCACGGGCGCGTGTGATTGGTCCTTGTAGTTGAATTGTAGGTGGAGGCTCCATGTGTGTATCAGGCAAAGTGATGTCCTCATCAAGTAACCCTCTCCTGAAGATGAAGGCTTCCGCACTCATTCGAGACGGCTGCAGCTCAAGCCAAAACTATTTGCTGTGAAGAGAAAAAGCAAGGTGAGGAATTATTCATAAGTTGAAATTAATCTTGTTTTGCAGATACTTCGTACCTGGTATGCTGCCCGTTCCAAGGCTGCGTTGAGCTCCGAACCCTCAGCTTCGCTAAGTATGGCCACGAGGTCCTTCTCCCCAACTTCGTGGTTAGCTCGATCCAAAGGCTCGAGCAGGGCCCGAAGTCCGGTCCTTCGCTCCAGGAAAGGGGCTAGGAGGGGGAGCATAGATTGAGTCCTTTGGTCATCTTCGTTCGGCGAAGGGTTGGAGCGCTGCGCTGCATCTTCGGAGACCTCGATAGACTGGCCCCTCTCCACAGATTGACCTCCATCTATTGATTCAGACAGAGTTAATCCTGAGTTCAGAGCATGAAAGGGGTCCATTTTTCCTTTACCTTTCCCAGTTCCCATCTGCGCAGCTTCTTGAACCGACCCAGGAGATGTCGAGGTCCCAAGAGCAATATCTTCGGGAGAAGTCACCTCCATGGGAGCAGACCCTGCCAAAACAAGGTATTATGTATTGCATAATTTGCAGGGTAATGAAAACTGCAGTTCAAGTAAAGTTTACCTCCGAAGCCCTATCGGCGGACGAGCACGGGGCTACTTGGAGGATCGAAGGCCGCTTCGAAGTCGTCGTCAGACTTGGTGGCAGGAACCGAAGGTTTGATTGCTGGAGCCTCCTTGGGAGCAACAGCTACCACTTCATCCGGAATCGAAGTTTGTTAAGCTAGAACTTCGACTCCACCTTCAGTAGCAGAGGCTTCTGATGCAGCATGTCCGGCTAGATGCTTGAAGTCCCAGTTTGTCCGGAGCTGCCTGGAACATCTGGCATGCTTGCTGCATCGCTAGTGTTCACATTTGCCCGGGCTTCATCTTGGGCAATCAGGTCCACAAGGGCCCTTCCTTCATCTTCAGAGGATTCGGAGGGCGAGGCCATCGTACTTGAAGGAGCCACTTTCTTCGTCTTGTGGGCTAGCTTTTTTACCAGGGTTTTAGCCGGAGCCGAAGGCCCAGCATCCGCTTTCCTTTTCTTCGGACCTTGATCAGAAGGTACCCAGTCCAGAAGAGGAGGGGGTGTGACTCCGAGTACGCCCCATACTCGGTTGAGCCGCTCCCAACTACCCACTAGTTTTTTCCTCCATTCCTTTTTTGCCGGAGTTGGAACTCCCAGAATCTTCTCCGCAGCTCAAACAATTTGCTCCGAAGTCATGGGAGCTTGGGAAGCTGAAAGATAAGTTTGCATTAGTCATTTCATCAAATAATTGTATATACAACAAGTTGTTTTCAAAGCTACCTGCAGGGCTCGAGTTCAAAGATATTTTTCGGAGTCCACCCTCCGGATCTTCTTCGAAGGTTACAGGCCAATTGGCCATCAGAGGTGGAATCTGGAGCCCGATGAACTCCTCGGCTAAGTCCCGCATGCTCATGCGGTGACTAATCCTTTGAAGCAAGGCAAGGCGATCTTCGAGCTGGCCGGGGTCCGGGTGAACTTGATCTTCTCTTCGGAAGTTTATATCTTGTAGAGGTCTGGCCAGACGGCTACCTGCTCCAACCTCGGCATAGAACCATCCGAGAATCCAATCCGTGTACCATCTAGCATTGATGACCTTCGCTGGAAATCGCAGTTGGAATTTGTCCCGAAGTCTAAAATTGATGCTGCCGAAGGCTACCACAATCTTCTCCCCTCCGGACCCTTGGTAAGTTTTTGGTTGGCAAGACGCCCTGTGCAGTGCTGCGAAAATTTCTACTCTTCCTTCGCAGCCTTCAGCTCATAGCGCCCATTCAAAGATGGCCAAGCGCGCTATTGCATTTGGAGATAGCCGAGGAAGAGTAACGTGGAACAAATCTAATACCTCCGAAAGGAAGTCCACTGCTGGGAGTCCTAACCCCACTTCGAAGAAGGCTTCGAAGACCACAACTTCTCCAGGCCTCGGCGTGGGGATGGTTTCTTTTCTTGGTTTCCGGATGATGACCCCTGAGCCAATCTTCCCTTCTACTACTGCTGCGATCATCTCCCTCTTAGAGGTAGATGGCCCCAAGGTATAAGATTGGTCCGGGTACTTCGAAGAGGCCGAAAGGAGATCTTGAGGACCAGTCTGTTGGGGATTCCCTGTCGGAGCCACCACCGCCGCCGCTGGCGCCGCCACTATTGCTTCCGCGGCCGCAGCCGCAGCTTGCTGCCGGGCTAGAGGCAAAGCCGCCCTAGGAACCTTGAAGCTGGTTTTCGCCATGAACTCGCACCGAATGCTAAAGCTAGAGTCTAGAGGCTAGGGCTTGATTGCACAAAGATGGTGAAAAAGGTATTTGAGAAGTGTCTGGGTCCTCTATTTATAGCCCAGGCCCACGATTTTTTACCGTTCACATTTGCTGTTTCGCATTCTTGACCGTTACTCTTTGCGAAGTTAACGCACCGCATAACTTCTGCTGGAAGGAAAAAGCCAATGGCTATTTCTTCCAAGTCTAAAAAGGCTTTCTGGCTTTTTAAGTTAATTTCGAGATTGTTCGAATGCAACTTCCTTAGGAATCAATTCGAAGTTTTGAATCTTCATATACTTCAGAGGTTGATTAAATCTGTTAACCCCTACGCATGATTATTTTTCTTGCGTATACTGCTCTCCTAATGTTACAGATCTACCGGAGAAGTGTATTCGAGGGGCTACTGTTGGGGAAATACTTCATCGTTGGGGTCACTTCTGCAACAAGACAAAGGCAGGTGATTTAATCGAAGGTTTCCAGCATCCAACTCCGGAAGTGTACTAGAACAAGTTCAAAGGATAGAGGCGAACTCTAGTTTGGAGTATATCTTCGAACATTGACCCTTCAGAGAGCTTCCTTGCCAGCTAAGATGGAAGACTTATCTTCTTTCTCATTAGATTAGTCTTTTACCGTTTTAGCCCTATTAAGGGTACCGAATAGTTTTCACTATGTCGGTTGTAACAGAGGGGTAAAAGGGTCTTTTCCTTAAGGTTTTGGCCTATAAATACCCCCCGTTTTACCCTATTATGAGGATCGAATACTGAGTTATTCAATACACATCTTCGAACTATTTCGAGCTATTATCCAATTCAGAGGCTTGAAATAGTTCATTTCACAAACACTTTGTTTGTTAGTTTCTAAACTTTGAAAACCTGTTAGCGTAATCTTTACACCAACAGTACCAATCACCACCACCCTGTCTTTGTGAGTTTTGGTCGAAGGAGTGCCACCCAGATCAAACTCACGTGTTTTATGATTGGAGGACACTTCGCTGCAGATCCTATCAGTCGAACCTACCTCATCCGACCGATTGGACCGGGCTCTGGCGCTAGCGTCGGCTAGTCTAGGAGACTTACCTCTGACGGGCTTCGGCAAGGGCACCTTCGGGATTGGGACTTCATGAGACCCTACTTTGACAGTGATGGCTTCAGACTCCGTCTCCTTCGCCTCTTCGTGTCCATCTCTGTTGGCTCCGTCTTGTGTGAGTTGATTCGGAGGTACTACAGATAGCCTATGGATGATGTCTCCCTTCGCCACGTCTGTGTGTCCCTGCCAGTTATAATACTCTGAAGGAAAGCAGGAGGCAATGTTATACTGTGAAGGGTACTTGGGGGGCGAGGTGTACGGAGCCCACAGGGTCCCTACCCAATTGTACGACGGAGGCATTGGTGGCTCCAGCGGCTTTACCCATTGTAAGCTGAACCCATTACTCGGAGAGGGGTTTAGCCATGTCGAAGGTATTTCAGACCATACTAGCGAAGGGTCTTGCCAGGACGGAGGTATGTTCTTGCCATTGTGGGCCGAAGCCTCCCACCGAAGGGTTTGCCCAGAGCGGAGTTGAGTCTGGCCATTAGGGTCTGAACTCATTTTGCGGAGGGTTCGGCCGCTGTGGTCCAAAGCCACTGTGCGGAGAGTTCAGCCACTGTGTCCATAGCCACTGTGCGGAGGGTTCAGCCACTGTGGTACGAAGCCACTATGCGATGAGTTCGGCCACTGTGGTCCGAAGCCACTGTGCGGAGGGTTCGGCCACTGTGGTCTGAAGCCATCCTCCGACTATTTTGGCCCCTTCGACTGTCTTAGCCTTTTTGTGTGGGGGCCTATTTCCTTGGCTTTTTCCTGGTGTTTGTTCAACAACATTTGATATGTGACCTTTGACTTTTTTGCGAGACCTAGCCGAAGGAGACATGTTGATGTTTCTTTTCCACACTCCTACTTCAGGGTCTTTGGCACGAGTGTGCGTGTGCGTGATTCTTCTATGGCCGATTGAACTTGCTGATGAAAAACATTGCAGTCGTTAGTATAATGGGAATGTGAATCATGCCACTTATAGTAGGGGCGTTTCTTCAGCTCGTCTACGGATGGAATGACTAGGCCTTTATGCAGCCTGAGAAGCTAGTTCTTCAAGAGAAAATCATATATTTTATCGCAGTTAGTTATATCAAACGAATATTTGACTTCGCTGGGCCGACTCTCACAGGGAGACGGCCATAACTCAGAACAAATGATGGGTTTTCTCTTAGCATTCCAGACCCATTCGGCCACATACATGTCAACCAAATCTTCTTCCTCCTCTGATTCTTCCTTGTCGGAGTGTTCCATGGTGTGGACTTCAGCCCTAGGCTTGTTAAATGTTTTGATAAACTTTTTATCTTTGGCTCAGCCTTCTTGGACCAGAGCCTGCTGCAAGACTTCGATAACTTCTAAAAGGTTTTGGTTGTCTAGCCTTTCTTTAATCTCAGAACGCAACCCGTTGAAAGCTAGATCCGCCAAATCACTCTCTGAAATATTGAGACTAAAACATCGGTTTCTAGTATCTCTAAAGCGCTTGATATACTTAGAGACACTCTCGCTCGATTTCTATTTAACCGATGTCAAGTGTGAAAGCCTAAGTTCTGTCTCACCCATATAAAAATAGTCATGTAACTTTTGTTCCAATTTAGCCCATGTTTGGACTGAGTTCGGTGGGAGCGTCGAAAACCATGTAAAAGCGGTGCTAGATAGGGAAAGAGAAAATAATCTTAGTTTTAAAGTGTCCGACCCGCTAGCTTCTGCACACTGTGTTAAGAACTGGCTGATATGCCCTACTGTGGTTTTGCTACCCTCACCGTTGAACTCGGTGAACTCAGGTACTCTATAGATGCGAGGGTGTCGTATAGTGTCGAAATGGTCAGGGTATGGTTTACGGTAAACCCTAGCCCAACCCCTAGGTATGAAGCCAGTGGACTCCCTAAATAGTGCGCGGATCCGCTCCTCAATGTCATCCTGGCCCCCTATCTGCACGCGTCTCTCATGTGGAGGTGCGACAGGTGGAGGTCTGTCAACGTGTGAGCCACGGGGGTCTTCCTCACGTGTTGGCTCTAGGAATGTGACGTGCTCGGGCCTATGCGTTTGTGCGTGTGGTACAGGAAACACAGGAAGAGCTCGCGCGGGTGTAGGTGGCGTGCAATAAATAGGGTTAGCTTGGACATGTGCGTAGTGGCTTGTCTCAGCCGAATATGCTGAGGCCAAAGACATGACGGTCTTGCCAGTACAACTATTGGTCCTGCTATAGATATGATTTACCAGAGGTGCACTAGCGATTGGAGTTGGAGGAACGGCCTCGATAAAGACCAACCTACTAAGTGTCGCCTCTACTTGAGAGCTGATTGCTGAATCTAAAAGGTTGGCTAGCGAAGCGCTAATAACTTGATCTACTGATGCGGCTATTTTTTGCTCAATATCTAAAGAAGATAAAGGAGGCAATACTAGGGTTACCTAGGTCCAAGCGAGGTCGAGGACATTGACGTCGTGCTTGATGAAGCCCGCGCGTGTCTTGACGTAGCTTCCAAGCATGAGGTCCTATAGTGCTTTCATCTTTGCCTCAATCTCTGCCCGGTCCTCTTCGGGAATATCTTCAAGGGTAGGTGTCATGATGTTGCGGTTGTTGATATCTGCACCTCCCATAGGATTCATCAGCGATGTAGACGTAGTAGTCATTGTAGACGTTCTTGCAGCCGATGTAGATGTACTCATCCAGTTGGCGTAGCCTTCCCAGCGGAGTCGCCAAAAAGTGTGTTGACAAGAAAATGTTGCCCCCGTACTTGGGTCAATTCGATGATCCAAAGTGTGTGGATACTTAGGGATAAGCTTAAGCGTAACACAACATTAACATCACATTCCGACTACCCTTAAAAGTATCAATGGGGTTGAAGTCGCCAAGTAATCAGATCACAAGTAAATAATCCAATTAGCCGAAAAGAAATATATTAAATAAAATAAACCAACCAGCTGAACAGAGCCTAACTGATTCGATGTGTACTGTGCGAAGGGTTCATCAAAGGGAGGCCTTCGGCATTTGGTGCAAAGGATCTCGACGAAGGTAGGCTTCGTCGTTCGTATCGATCTGACCAAAGGCAAGCTCCGAACATATCTCGACGTGAAATCACCTCTGAACAGCGGGGTTCAGTGCGAAGTCTCTGACACAACAAAATATCCCAACGCAATGCACTGGCGTAACTTCGTTTGGGGCGAATTGTAAGCGTGACGAAGCATAGCGTGATGAAGCCTACTGCGGAGCGCTTTGGCATGCGGAACTTGGACAAACTACAATAGCGTGATAGGTCCGGCACGGGTAGTCGATGTAGGATTCCACCGAAGGGTGTTCTGGCAGCCTACGAAACCACTTTCCTGGCTTCGGACACCTCCGGCGAAGGGGCTCTGAGCGTGAAAACCTGCAACAGAACAGATATCAAGTGTCAATTTGGCCTAGGGACCAAATCTACTAAGTGTTGCAGTAGAGAAACGAAGGTAACAATCTGTTATGTAGATTAATAGATACTTCACAAGCGAAGTAACAAGGTGATAGCAATTTGTTACATAGATTAACCGATACTTCACGAGTGAAGTAACAAGGCTTACCACGGTTTCGGTGTGGCCGGTGGAGGGCTTCCAAGAAACCCACGAATGTTGTGTGGAAAAGTAAATAAAAGGTAAATACAGTTCAAAGCTAGGGCTTTGTGGTTGATTTGTGTTGGGGGGGGTCTAATGAGCCATCCTCACCCCTATATTTATAGTGGCTAGTCTTCTTATCTCTAAGGTTAATCTGGTAGGATTCGACCTAATAGGGCTTAGGGATAAAAATAGCGAGAATTAGACTCAAATTCTATCTCCTAAACAACCCGATCTGGGCCTTCGGCAAGGCCTACCGAAGCCTGCTCCTCGGGCCGAAGCTTTGGCGAGGCAAGCCTCCAAAGGCCTTCGGGCCGAAGGTAGCCGGCCACTGGAGGCTTATGAAGCCCAAGGCTTAATGGACCTTCAGCCCTGTAGGGCTTCAGCCTGATCCAGGACTTGTGTATTTTCAGCCCAAATTACCAAAATTCATATTTTGACAATCTTGACCATTAATGCCATTTTTTGCTATCAACACTAACCTAAGGGATACATATTTATTGTCCGTTGATTTCCCGTCCAAGTAACTTATCCAGCCAATTTGGGGTGAATTTGTAACCATCTGTTGCTCTTATCTCTATCGTCTCCCCTATTGGGTCATGCAGTTGTTGCGGACGAACTCCTTTGACTCTCTTTGATCGAATCTTCTTTGACCTTCTATTGACCGCGCCTTCCTTGGTGGGCCTTGGGATTTACTAAATCTTTGCGTCAACACATGCCTCCCTATTTTTGAGGCGTTAAGGGGCATCTAACGCTTCAAAACTATAAGTCATAATTGCCTTATGTCGTCAAGTATTTTCACACAGTAATCTCACATTCATTACCATCAGCCAGAAAAATCTTCGCATTTGCCTCCCACGATTGGTCTGATGCAGTAGCCAAAAAAATCAACCTGGTCAATAAATATCTGTCCTTCGTATTCTTATTTCCACGCTTTCTGCTCACCACCGCTCTGGCTTTTAACCATCGTCATCAGCTTCTAGTGCCTTCTAATCATCGTTGTCTTGCCGCCTTCTTCCTTTTGACACCACACAGAGAGGCAGCGAAATAGCTGACTTGAATAGAATCCCCTTGGTAATTCTCTGCTTCTTTATGTGTTTGGCCCTTCTCTTTTTTCTTCGTGGTCCTCATCCTTTTTCTGAACTATTTTCCCACATGTAGGCTCTTCGGAACCAGGTCTTCATAACGATTATCACCCTCATAAAGCATTCAAGTGTCTCGACATCTCTACATGATGTTTGTATATTTCTAGAGATGTGGTGTGTTGGGGGAAAATATTCCATCCTCAGGATTACCGCAGTAACAGGACAAAGGCAGGAAATCAAGTCAAAGGATTCCAACTTGTATTTTCAGATGTACACTCGAGGTAGATCGAAGTATGAAGACGGACTCTAGTTCGGAGTATACCTTCGAACTTGGACTCTTCCAAGAGCTTCTTTGCCAGCTAAGATGGAAGACTTATCTTCTTTCCCATTAGATTAGTCTTTTACCATTCTAGCCCTATTAAGGGTACCGAATAGTTTCCACTATGTCGGTTGTAATAAAGGGGTAAAAAGGTCTTTTCCTTAATGTTTGGGCCTATAAATACCCCCCGTTTTACCCTGTAAAAAGGACCGAATACAAGTTATTCAATACACACTTTCGAACTATTTCTAGCTATTATCCTTTCGGAGGGCTTGAAATAGTTTACTTCGCAAACACTTCGTTTGTTAGTTTCTAATCTTCAGAAACCTGTTAGCATAATCTTTTACGCCAACAGTTGGCGCCGTCCGTGGGCCCCAGCAGCAAGCTACCTGCGTTGGGCCCTCTCCCAAGAAAAATTAATTTAATATCGAAGTGGGCGCATGGCCCACATATCAGATATTAAACTGATAAGAACAGATATTAAATTTGTCTGAAGAGCCACAGTTTCAAGATTGAAACTCAGGGCCAGAAATTATCACATAATCAACGGTATTTTATACAAGGCCGGAGTAGGTTCCCCTCTACTCCGATGTATATCCCAAACCGAAGGCCAAGATATTCTTCGAGAAATCCATGAAGGGCTTTGTGGTAGCCATTTAGCCCCTAGAGCTTTGGCAGGAAAGACACTTCGCCAGGGGCTTTATTGGCCTACGATAGTAGCAGATGCGGAGAATTTAGTTCGCACCTGCCAAGGATGTCAGTGGATGGGACGACGGAGCCATCGCCCACCAACAGCTCTTCAAGTTATTGCTCCGGTATGGCCCATGGCCAGATGGGGTATGGATCTAATTGGTCCCTTTCCAGCAGCTAAGGGAAATCTAAAGTTCGCAGTGGTAGCTATTGAATATTTTTCTAAGTGGGTAGAAGCAGAGCCCTTAACAGCTATCACTTCGAACAATGTACAGAAATTCTTTTGGAAGAGTATCATTTGCCGGTTCGGAGTGCCTAGGCAACTCATAGTTGATAATGGAACACAGTTCGATGCAGAACCTTTCAGGAAGTTTTGCGAAGATCTAGGCATCCAGTTATGTTTTGCTGCAGTGAGACATCCTCAGTCTAATGGAGCTGTAGAAAGAGCTAATGGAAATATTTTGTCAGGGCTAAATCGAAGGATAGTAGGATTGGCAAAAGGACTGTGGACCGAAGAACTTCTGAAGATTTTATGGTCCATTCGGACTACACAAACGAGGTCCACAGGTTTCACTCCATTCAGACTACTATTTGGGGATGAAGCTATGACTCCAACGGAGCTCAGAGGAGGATTACTTCGCAGCACTGAACCGGAGATTGAAGGAGAAAGACAAGCTTCGCTGGATTTAACAGAAGAGACAAGACTTTGAGTTGTAGCCAATTTGACGAAGTATCAACAACAGACGAAGACTTGGTTTGACCTGAAAGTCAAGATCAATGAGCTTAGACCGGGTCATCTCGTTTGCGGAGCATCATATCGCCAGGAAAATTAGGAAATAATGGGAAGGTCCCATACTTAATTATTCGTTCAGGGCGTCGTGGCTCTTTTAAATTAGCTAATTTGGAAGGTGAAGAGTAGCACATACTTGGCATGCGGAGCACCTAAAGCGATACTTCGCATAGGGGCTCCTTGTAATCATTTGTAATCACTTTCTGAATTAATAAAGCATATGGTTCAGATAGTGCCTACCCCTCATAAACTTCCAGCTTCTGAGTGGACGCACTAGAACCGTGGAGTTGACCGAGAGGGAAGTGTCATTAATTTGAATCATATTTTGGACTTGAACATTGGTTCGAAGCTTCCGGCGTGGGGCTGACATAATCCGGAGTCCAAGCCACCGGCTTGTAGGCATCCGTAAAAGAGCCCGAAACCACATCATGCGGGTCCAAGCCACTGGCTTGTAGGCATCCGTAAAAAGAGTCCAAAGAGACCACTGCGAACTCCAAACATTGGTTTGACAGAATTCGCAAAAAGAGCCGAAGGAGGCCAAACAAAACAGAGTTTGAGCTATGAGCTTCGAATGTCTGTTAGAAAGTCCAAAGTGACTAATTGTTTAAGACACCAAAGTGTCCGGGAAGTGCCCAGAGCGATTTCTTTCAAAACATGAGGTACTAAGCTACCGGTCTTCAGACTCGAATAGTCGAAGACATTTATAAGATTTTAATCAATCTTAAATTGCCTGAGGGGCTCCGAACCCCAAAATTGTACTCCTAAGTTTTTTCTTTGCGCCTAACCATCTTTGAATACAGTTCGAAGTTGCTTACGCCCAAAGAGGGGCTAGTAAACAAGAGACAATTTTAAAAATCGATATTTATTATTTGAACCAATATAATTACATCATGAAAAAAATCGGTATCTATACCGAGAAGGAATCGAAGACCCCTTCGATCTCAAGAGCTAAGGTTGGAACGACTAGTTCCAGAGCCGGGAGTTCTAACAACTTTGCGTTTAACTCTCTTGCCTTCCTTCGAAGCTCGAAAGTCTTTCTGTTCCTGTTGAAGCTCGGCCCAAGTTGAAGTCGTTCGGGGCTCCTTTCCCAGCTTCCAAGGTTCTTCAGGATTTTTGCCTTGAGCTTCATCTTCATCTTCGGACCATGCGATGTCTTCTAGAAGATGAAGTTTCCAAGTTGACTTCTTTTTCTTCCTCTTTAATATAAGACAAATATGTCTTTTCTACTTCGGGTGTAATCACACCGGAGCTATCCTGAGGAACTAAAAATCGAGGGCGCTTGTGAATTTTTAAAATATCGAAGGTAGCCCATAGTAAGCGGAGTTCATCGTTCATGTTTAACACTTTGACATCTTCCATATGAGGCAAAGCCTAAAAACATGATAAGCAAATTTTCATTCATAGATATACAAAAGCATGATTCTTTACATAGTCGAATATCCTAAGATATTTCTAAACCTATGGATTTGGCGGAGGCTGGCTGCTCGAAGCTTGGGACCGAGCTTGTTTCTAGCATTGCCCTTCATCAATCCAAGCCTTGATCGCAGAGCGACCTTCGGATCTCCATGAAGTTTGAAAGGCTTGCCAAGCAACGGCCACACCTTCGGAAGGAGTGAGAAGTTGATTGTCGTCGAAGGTAATAGGAGTCGCCCCTGTGCTCGGAGTTATCGATTGGCCAAGATCTTCATAGTAACGAAGTATGCCAATAGCAGCCACTTGACCGGAAGATTTCTCCATATCGAATGCCTGCTGTCTTCATTTGCTTCGCTGCTCCTTGAATTCTCTTCAGCCGACGCAACGGGAGATGTTGGTCATCTGAAGGAAGCGTCCTAGTAGTACCAAAGTACTCCAGCAACACTTAGCAGTTCGTTCATGACCTCCGCAGCTACCTGCTCCGATTTTAACTTGTCTTCATTCAAAGCATCCTTCACCGAAGTTAATTATCTCTTACCACCCCAGAAAGCCTAGCCGGCCTCCGTAGCTAAAGAATTGATCTGGTTGAGTAGTTGGCTAGCTTCTTCAGGCAGCTTTGGCTTTTTCCTTCTTGAAGCCTGACAAGCTCCACTCCCCCGCAGCATGCTCCGCCCGCATCCTTTCAATTTCTACTCGCAGCACAATTTGTTTCTTCTTCGAGCTCTTTGTTCGCAGCCTCCAAGCTTTGTCCTGCCCTGCGCTCCGTTGAAACACATGCTGTTCAGTTGGGAAACTCGACCTTCGGAGATATTGAGATTTCTTGAAGAGTAGTGTTTTCCTCTCGAAGGCGGAGGTTTCCATGTTCATTCGAGATGTTCGCAGCTCGGGCCAAAACTGTTTGCTGCGAAGAGAAAAAACGAAGGTGAAAAATTATTTGTATATAAGTGTAACCTTGTTTTGCAGATACTCCATACCTGGTATGCTGCACGTTCCATGGCAGCGGTTAAGATCTGAGCTCTGCCGCCTCACTCAAGATGGCCACCAGGTTTCGTCTCCCCTACTTCGCGGCTAGCTCAATCTAAAGGTTCGATCAAAGCCCGAAGCCCAGTTCTTCGCTCCAAGAAGGAGCCTAGAAGGGGGAGCATACTCAGAGCCTACTGGTCATCTTCGTTTGGTGAAGGCCCAGAATCCTGAGCTGTGTTCTTCAGAGTTCCGGTAGACTAGCCCCCCTCCGTAGATTGGCTCTCGTCTGTTGACTCAGATGGAGTTGATCCTGAGCTGGATTAGGGAGATGGTCCATCTCGCCTTTGCCTTTTCCAGGTCCCATTTTAGCGGTTTGGAATTGGCTCCAAAGTTGTCGAAGGTCCAGGATTTATATCTTCAGGACAGACCTCTTCTACAGAAGTGGATTGTTAAACAAAGGTATTATACATTGTATAATTTCGTAGGAAAAAAGAACAAAAGAATTATGCGAAGTTTACCTTCGCATTTTGGCGACGGGTAAGCATTGGGCTGCTTGGTGGATCGAAGGCTACTCCGAAGTCTTTGTCAAATCAGCAGTTAAATCTTCAACTATTGGAGCATTTGGGAGCAGCCATTGTTAATTCACTCGGAATTGAAGCTGGCAACCTTCAACTCCGCCTTCGTCCGCAGGAGCTCCGTCTTGCAGTAAATTTTCTTGAGTGGCCGGAGTCCTCACTTGCTGAAGATTCTCTTGAGGCTCGGCACGCTCGCAGTATCCTCGATATTTGTTTCTGTCTGGGCTGTATCTTTGTTGATTAGGTCAATCAACATCCTTCCTTCATCCTCCAAGGATTCAGAGGCCGAAGCTCTAGGGCTCGAAGGTGATGGAACCCTCGGCTTTCGAGCCACTTTCTTTACCGGAATCTTGGCAGAGCTCGAGGCTCCGACTTCAGCTTTCCTCTTTTTGGGCCCTTTCTCCGAAGTACCGACCAACTTTTTCCTCCACTCTTTTCGGTCGGAGTTGGGACGCCTAAAATCTTTTCCGAAGCTCGTACAATCTGCTCCGAAGTTATAGGGGCTGAAGAAGCTGGAAAATGAGTTAAGTTGATCATTTCTTCGAATAATACATATGACATATGTTGTTTTCGAAGATACCTGCAGGGCTTGAATTCGAAGAAATTTTGTGGAGACCACCTCCGAATCTTCCTCGAAGGTGATCAGCCAGTTGGCTATCAGGGGAGGGATTTGAAGCCCGAGGAATTGTTCTACTAAGTCCCGCATGCTCAGGCGATGACACTAATTTTTTCGAGCAAGCTGAGG
>JAAALK010000080.1:98117041-98163881 GCA_019279435.1 Zizania palustris
TTGTTGTGCTTAGATTCTTAGGCTTGGTGGTGTTGGGTGTAGCATCTTTGGTGTGAGAGGGTCCAGGTAAAGAATCAAGAGAAGTGTGGAGAGTTTTAGGCTTTGGGAACCCAGATCTGCTTCTTAGGTGGAGCTTAGGTTGTTCTTGGAACACTCCATCCTTGGCTGACTATCCTTAAAGGACTCAGTGGAGTGAGTCTTGGGATATCTCTATTCGGGAGTCATCTTACTCCACTCCACTACTCGCTAATGGCGCTCTCAAAATCAGCCTTGGTATAGGTGTAACCTACCCCAAACCCATCTTGTCTCTTGAACTGCTGGATCATCATGCCGACCTGTGGCTCTCTTGAACTAATCCAACTCAGGATCTGACGGAGGTAAAAGTTCTCATTCTGAACATCAGCTAGCTCCTCTCTCAAAGAAGCT
Source organism: Zizania palustris (assembly GCA_019279435.1). NCBI lineage: Eukaryota > Viridiplantae > Streptophyta > Magnoliopsida > Poales > Poaceae > Zizania > Zizania palustris. The sequence continues at coordinate 98,117,468 of JAAALK010000080.1, forward strand.
AACACCTCCACCCGAGAAAAGCAGATCTCACACTCTCTATCAACATCGACAGACTTTTCTGCTTTTAGCTTGATCAACTCCATTCTAATGGACAAGAAGTTCTCACAAATAGTGGGTGGAACTGACAAGGTCTCAAGCTCTAGCTTAGTCTGCTCCAACTCAGCTCTCACTCCATCTAACTCGCTCAACTACTCATCACTCTTGGCTCTCATCTCAGCTATACTAGCTAAATGGGATGGGCAGTCTACATAAGGTGCGACGACAGTGGCATGAGCATTTTTCAGCTCCTGCTGAGCGCTCTCAAGCTCAGTGGCTAAGGCGTCTCTCTCATCTACTCTCTCTATGTACCTGGACTTAAGAGTCATCAGGTCACACAGCAACACCTCACAGTTAGGGCACTCACCATTATCACCTAAGAAAGGGGAAGAAGACAAACTCTCAATCTTGCCATTCGCCGTGACAAGCTCACTCTCAAGCTCATCTATCCTCTTCTTAGCCCCTCTAAGCAGTTTCTCCCGATACTTCAACTCCTGACGGTTCTGTTCTAGTAAATTAACAACTTCTTGTTTATAGGATGATACTTCTCATCGTCGTCGGAGTTGTCAGAGGAGTCCTTTTCTTTCTTCTCCTCAAGAGCCATTGAGCAGAAGCTCTTGTGGGGTCTTCGGCTGTCACGAGAGCGTCTCTTTGGCTTGTCCCCAAAGGCCATGAAACAGAGGCCCGCCGGATCGTCCCTGTCCTTCCCCTTCCTGATCATGATCTCTTCATCACTTGAACTTGAAGATGAGGAGGAAGACAAGGATATCTTGGAGTAGCTTTTCTCCATCTCGGCGAAGAAAGTCTTGTCTCACTTCTTGTTCTCACGCCTGTAGTCCTTCAAAGCCTTTCAAAAGAATCTCGTCTTGGGCTTGCCCTTCATGGAGTTGTCGTACTTGTCGGAGTCGTAGGAGTTGCCACTGGTTCCATTCTTGTAATTCTTCCGCTTGGGGCAGTCGACAATGAAATGACTTGTATCACCACACTCAAAGCGTCCGGATTTTGTGCCGTGTCTCTTAAACATTCGCTTATCATAGACACGTCGCACCCAGTTGTTAAACAAGCACATATCATCATCTCCTAGAGTATCAAGTTATTCCTGGGAGATAGACATCAAGGAAAAGGCAGTACAACTCATGGCATTAGGATCAGCAGACGGTGTCGCAAGCGCCTGAATCTTTGAGCTAGAACTAGTGAGATTTGATCTCAACTGGATATCGACCTCTGAGGCCTTGAGCTTACTAAAAAGCTCTGCGACGGTCAAGGTATTATAAGACGCGCTCTCAACAATAGAAGAGACCTTGATCTCCTAGATCATAGGGTCCAAGGTATGAAGTACCTTAAGCGCCTGTTCATGATCCGAGACCAACTGATCACGCTCAGCCTTGTTGACGTGAAGCTTGTTAATGATCGATTGAAAACGACCAAACAAAGCCTCAACAGTCTCACCCAGCTTCTGTGAGAAATTTTCATACTCACGCCGGTAGGTCTGGTATAGCCTAGCCTTGACCTGAGCTGTCCCCTCATGGTGTGCCTAGAGGGTAGCCCGATCTCTCGAGCAGTGGTGAGATGGCTAACACGCTCAAACTCACTAGGACCTAGACCAGAGAATAAAATATTCACCGCCTTACTATTATTTTGATGCTGGGTAACTACATCTGCAGTAGTATCCGCAGCAATAGTCACTATGGTGAAGGTAGGATGAACACAAATCTCCCATATGTCCGAGCTCTAGCTCATAAGGTATGCTCGCATGCGAGTCTTCCAATAAGTGTAGCCAAAAGCTTCCAGGGATGGGATTTGCCAGAAGACGTCATGGTCACTATCTAGGTTTAGAATTGGTTAAGATATTAGAAAACCCTAACCTTGCTCTGATACCACTTGTAGGACCGAAAGTAGTGACTAGAGGGGGGTGAATGGGCTCCTAAAAATTTCTTTCTAAACTATGATTCAAACCCAACACCCAAAAGAATTAACCCAGACAAATAATATTGGCAAAGAAAATTACTGGAATCAAAATTGTCTAGCCTAAAAATGATCGGTATCTTAATCTAAATGATATTAAAGATAAACTAAATAAAAATACTGTAGTAAATAAAAACACCTAGATAAATCACGAGATATTTATATTCCAGTCTAAAAATAAAATACTAATCAAATGAATAAAACATGTAACATCCAGAAATTAATATAGAAATAAAACTAAAATATTTCAAGTAAATCTAGAATAAAATATTACTGCGACTATTAATAAATTTTTCTTTTTATACGAGCAGATTAAAGAATATTAAAATAAAAAATATACGAGTACTAAACCTGTGTGCTCCTAAAACAAAGCTAAACCTGTGGGTCCGGCAGAGGCTGGCTGCTCGAAGCTTGAGACTGAGCTTGTTTTTGGCGATGCCCTTTGTCGATCCAAGTCTTGATCGTTGTTCGACCTTCGGCTCTCCATGAAGCTTGGAAGGCTTGCCAAGCTGCGGCCACATCTTCGGAAGGGTTAAGTAGTTGGTTCTCGTCGAAGGTAATGGGAGCCGCCCCCAAAACTGGTGCTATCGATAGCCCTAGATCTTCGTAGTAGCGAAGTACTCTGAGAGCAGCTACTTGGCCGGAGATCTCTCCATACTCGAAGGTAGTGTCCAAAGAGTACCGAAGTACTCTAGAACACCTAAAAGATTGTTCATGACCTCCGCGGCTACCTTCTCCAACTTCACTTTATCTTCAATTAAAGCATACCTTGACGAAGTTAGCTCATCTACCACAGCGGATAGCCTAGCTGCCTCCATAGCCAGAAAACTCTTCTGGCTAAGCAAGTTGCTAGCTTCCTCCGTGGCTTTAGCCTTCTCCTCTTGAAGCTTAACTAGCTCAGCCCCCGCCGTGGCGTGCTCTGCCCGCATTTTCTCTATCTCGGCCCGAAGCACGATTTGTTCGGCTTTGAGTTTTTTATTCGCAGCCTCCAGACCAAGTATGGCCCTTCTCTCCGCTGCAACCATTTCGTCTAAGCTGGAGATTCGAACTTTGGAGACGTCAAGACTCCTCTGGAGAGCAGTAATGATGGGGGATTGGTCCCGATCTTCCGCTAGGTAAAGGATAACTTGGATTGGTGGAGAATCTCGACGTTGGCGATCCAAGGCTCCGGTCCGGCGGATCAAAACCTTACAATCGTTACAACCGCTGTCTCCGTTGGTTATCAACCACGAAGAACGCGATTGACCTCGCCACGAAGGCTAATTCCTGCAAGCGAACCCAAGAACACAAGCAAGAACAGGAAGGATACAAATTGAATGCCAAATCACAAACAAACGATGAAAAGGTGAGGTTTCACAATGCCTATGCAGCAGCCAATCGGTCCGGTGCAAGGGGCGGGATCTAAACACACAAGTGTAGATGCAAACAAAGCAAAACCTAACCCTAAAGGCGGCTGGCGAGAATATATAGGGCGTGGGCAGTCTGTGGAAGGCGAACAGACTCAAACTATGGGCTAGAAGGTGAACAGACTTTGGACTATGGGCCAACACTGCCCAGTTCTGTCACGTAGGACTGTTTTAAACACACAGGTCGACTCGAGACTCCAAATGAGACGAAACCAATGGCAAACGATCCGTCCTCTCCTCAGCTTTCCAAAACGTCCAAGAACGCACCAATCGGACTTCGTATGAGGAAGTTATGCCCATTTTGGTGCATGGTGGTCGATGTAGTCCGAACCAGCGAATTCTTGACTTCAAATCATCCGTGCGCCTCCGTCTTCAACTCCAACTCTTCTATTCCATCTCCCATGTTCCTAAGCAACAAAATATCACTAGTATTCAGTAGCATCCCGTCCAAACAAATATTAACATAGTTGCTAAGGAAAGAATTAACCTCATGGTTCAAGCGACGGGCACGGGCGCGTGTGATTGGTCCTTGTAGTTGAATTGTAGGTGGAGGCTCCATGTGTGTATCAGGCAAAGTGATGTCCTCATCATCCTCCCCCTCTTGAATTGGAGTCGTCCTCGACTCAAGCTCATCGTCATCTCTCAAATAGGGCTTTAAATCTGAAATGTTAAATGTGGGACTAACCCCAAAAGCTGCAGGCAACTCAAGTTTATATGCATTATCATTTATCTTCTCAAGCACACGGAAAGGACCATCAGCACGGGGCATCAATTTAGACTTTCTCAAATCAGGAAAACGATCCTTGCGCAAGTGCAACCAAACAAGATCACCCGGTTCAAATGTTATCTCTTTTCTACCCTTACTACCGTAAGCACGATATTTCTCATTCATTTTCTCTATGTTTGCTTTAGTAGTTTCATGCATCTTAAGCAATAATTCAGCACGTCTAGTAGCATCAAAATTCAATTTTTCAGAGGGTGGCAATGGTAGCAAATCAATAGGAGCACGCAGATTAAAGCCATAGACCACTTGAAACGGACTTACCTTAGTAGTGGAGTGTACTGACCTATTATATGCAAACTCAATATGAGGTAGACACTCTTCCCAGAACTTCAAGTTGGTCTTCAAAACAACCCTTAGCATCGTGGACAATGTACGGTTGACGACCTCCGTTTGCCCATCCGTTTGGGGCTGACAAGTAGTAGAAAACAGCAGCTTCGTCCCCAACTTATGCCACAACGTCCTCCAAAAATGACTTAAAATTTAGCATCACGATCTGAAACGATGGTATTGGGAACTCCATGCAAGCGTACGACCTCTCTGAAAAACAAATCAGCAACATTTGTAGCGTCGTCGCTCTTGTGACAAGGTATAAAATGCGCCATTTTAGAGAACCGATCTACCACCACAAAAATACTATCCCTCCCCCTCCTAGTTCTAGGTAATCCTAACACAAAATCCATAGAAATATCCTCCCAAGGTACACTAGGAACGGGCAAAGGCATATAAAGACCATGTGGGTTTAGACGGGACTTAGCTTTATTGCAAGCAGTGCATCGTGCCACATAGCGCTCAACATCTCATCTCATCCTAGGCCAATAGAAGTGTGTGGACAGCACATCTTCGGTTTTCTTTGATCCGAAATGACCCATCAAACCACCACCGTGTGCTTCCTGCAATAACAACAAGCGAAGAGAGCTAGCCGGCACGCATAACTTGTTAGCACGAAAAAGATATCCATTATTCAGCACATATTTGTTCCAAGCACGGTCATTTGTACAATTTGCAAAAGCATCTTTGAAGTCCAAATCAGTAGCATACATGCCCTTCAAAGTTTCTAAACAAAAGATCTTATAATCAAGTTGAGAAAGCAATGTATAACGTCTAGATAAAGCATCGGCAATCACATTATCTTTCCCTTTCTTATGCTTAATGATATATGGAAAAGTCTCAATAAATTCTACCCATATAGCATGTCTTTTATTCAGATTTGCTTGACTACGTATATGCTTCAATGCTTCATGATCCGAATGAATAATAAACTCCTTAGGCAAAAGGTAATGTTGCCAAGTTTCAAGCACACGCACTAAGGCATATAATTCCTTATCATAGGTAGAATAATTCAACTGTGGACCATGTAATTTCTCACTAAAATAGGCCACGGGTTTACCTCCTTGTAGCAGCACACCTCCTAATCCAAAACCACTAGCATCACATTCTAACTCAAAAGGCTTACTGAAGTCGGGTAGCTGAAGTAGAGGTGCATGTGTAAGACGATCTTTGAGTGTGGCAAAAGCTTGCTCATGTGCTGGCTCCCAAGTAAAAGTAACTCCCTTCTTGGTCAACTCGTGCAAAGGACCGGCTATGGTGCTGAAATCTTTCACAAAACGCCGGTAGAAACCTGCAAGGCCAAGAAAACTACGTACCTGTGTGATAGTTTGGGGTTGCGGCCAGCTGTTGATTGCTTCTACCTTTGCCGCGTCAACCTCAATACCCTGTGAAGTGACAACATATCCAAGAAACACAACTCGATCCGTGCAAAACGTGCACTTCTCAAGGTTACCAAACATTCTAGCCTCACGGAGGACAAAAAAACAGCACGTAGGTGTTCAACATGTTCAGTGAGAGACTTGCTATAAACCAAGATATCATCAAAGTATACAACCACAAAGCGTCCTATAAAGTGTCGTAGGACTTCATTCATCAAGCGCATGAAGGTACTAGGTGCATTAGTAAGTCCAAAAGGCATGACAAGCCACTCATATAATCCAAACTTTGTTTTAAAAGCAGTTTTCCATTCATCACCTAGTTTCATGCGAATTTAGTGGTAGCCACTACGGAGATCGATCTTAGTAAATATAATGGCACCACTAAGCTCATCAAGCAAGTCATCCAATCTAGGAATAGGGTGTCGATATCGAATGGTGATATTATTAATAGCACGACAATCAACACACATGCGCCAACTACCATCTTTCTTAGGCACCAAAAGAACGAGTACTGCACAAGGACTAAGGCTTTCACGGACGTACCCACGATCAAGAAGGTCCTGTACTTGGCGCTCAATTTCTTTTGTCTCCTCCGGATTGGTACGGTACGCTGCGCGATTAGGAAGAGACGCTCCCGGGACCAAATCAATTTGGTGCTCGATGCCGCGTATCGGTGGCAGCCCAGGTGGTATCTCAGCAGGAAAAACATTGTGAAACTCCTGCAAAAGGTCACTGACTGCAACAGGAACAGAGCTAGGAATGTTCGCAAGTGAAAACAGCACGTTCGTGCAAATCAAGCCATATATCATGGGAGTATCATCACAAATTTCAGCAAGGTCAGTTTTAGTTGCAAGCATGACACTTCCTTTCAGATTAATAACTTGTGATGAGGATGGAGAAGCAAATTTATCTTTCTGTTGCCTCGAAAGTGTTTTAGCTACTTGCTGATTTTCAGAAGGTTGTTTGCTCTTTTGTGCGTCCCTAGCATGTTTTTCTTGTTCAAATTTCACAATTTCAGCAGGAGTCATAGGAAGCAATGTAACTTTCTTTCCTTTATACATAAATGTGTACTTATTGCTCCTACCATGGTGTGTAGCATCAGTATCATACTCCCAAGGTCTACCAAGTAACAGAGAACATGCTTGCATTGGTACTACATCAAAATCAGCAACTCCGAAGTATGTACCAATGGAAAATTTGATGTGAGCAGTTTGTGTTACCTTGACCTTACCGCTATTGTTGAACCATTGCACATGGTAAGGATGTGGATGCGCATGTGTGGGAAGTTGAAGCTTCGTTACCATGTCGTGGCTCACCAAATTGTTGCAACTACCGCTGTCGATGATGACACGTACACGACGGTCATTGACGAGGAAGAAGGTCTGAAACAGATTATTCCGTTGTGCCCGATCGTCCTGCTCCATGTGAGTGCTCAAGACACGTTGTACAATAAGTGCTTCATGGTCGGCTAAGGCATCCGGCGCAAAAACAGCGTCATCGTCGGATGTATCGTCATCTCCTGCAATGTTAGCAGCAAGTGCATATTCATCTTCAACATCACTAGCACTTACGTAGCCACCGTCTTCCGTAGCAATATAAGCCCGCTGACTAGGGCAGTCCTTCATAACGTGGCCAAATCCTTTGCATCGGTGACACTGGATCGCTGCAGAACGTGCAGTAGATGCCGCCGAGGAGGTGGGCTTGGCTGGCGCCTTGGATGCTGCAGCCTTGGAACTCTCAGCCTTGGATGCTGTAGATGTAGAAGGTGCTGATGTAGCCGCCGGTCGAGAAGGTGGTGGAGGTGGTCGTTGCTGCTGCCCACTTGAGCGTGAAGTGGCACCACCAATGTTGGTCCTCATGCTGCGTTGGGGTTGTTGGCGACCCTCTAATTCTTTTTCTGCAAGCATAGCAAGGTGGAAAAGACGAGTGATAGTATTGTATTCTTTATAATCAATGATATCCTGAATTTCACGTCTTAAACCACCATAAAAACGGGCCATTTTATCCTCATTGTCCTCCTCAATTTCAGCACGCGTGCAACCTATTTGCAACTCCTTATAATACTCCTCTACTGATTTATTTCCTTGGTTTAGGCGCTGCAATTTTTTTCTCAAATCACGTTTATATGAAGGAGGGACCCATCTACCACGCATTTGTCGTTTTAACATACCCCAATTTTGTGGTTCATTGCCAACCTGAACTATTTCAGTCCACCAAAGAAGGGCATACCCAGTGAAGTCACTAGTAGCTAAGCGCACGCGGTGGATAGCAGGAACCATGTGGGCATTAAATTTTTGTTCGACTGACATCTCCCAATCTAAATATGCATCTGGATCATAGGTGCCAGCAAATTGAGGTACTGAAAATTTTACCTTGGAATAGTGTTGGAGGAAAATATCTCATCTTCGAGGTTATTGCCGAAGCAACATGAAGGCAGATAGCGGGTTCGAAGGTTCCCAGACGGTCATCTTCGAAGATACTCGGAACCCAGTTCGAAGTACGAAGTAGGCATTAGTTTGAAGTACATCTTCGAACTAAGGCCCTTCAAGATCTTTTCTGCCAGCTAAGATGGAAGACTTATCTTCTTTCTCATTAGATTAGTCTTTTACCATTTTAGCCCTATTAAGGGAACCGAATAGTTTCCACTATGTCGGTTGTAATAGAGGGGTAAATAGGTCTTTTCCTTAATGATTGGGCCTATAAATACCCCCCATTTCACCCTGTAATAAGGACCGAATACAAGTTATTCAATACACACATTCTAACTATTCTAAGTTATTATCCTTTCGGAGGCTTAGAACAGTTCTCTTCGCAAACACTTCGTTTGTTAGTTTCTCTTCTACAGAAACCTGTTAGCGTAATCTTTTACGCCAACAGTTGGCACCGTCCGTGGGGAACCTAGTCCGAAAAACTTCGTTCTCTACCAACTTCTTACATCATGCCTCCTAAGCGGAGCGCACCCCGCAATCCCACTCGGAGGTCCTCTTGGATCTCCGGAGAAATACCCTTCGACACAGTTGAAGTCGGAGGTCCTTCGACATTCCCTCCACAAACTCCGGAAGGGGCTTCCATCCCTCGAACATACGAAGCTTCTCCGCCAACCCCTTCTATACTCCGACCGCCCGGAGTCCCTTCTCCACCCTCCATCCCGATTCGAACTGATCCGACCAGTTCTCAAGACCCGGAAGATCCTTCCGGAAGAGATGAAAATAATTTTGGAGATATGGCCACTCAAATGGCCAACCTTCAAGCTGAAGTGGCAAGGTGGCGACAGGAAGCTGCGAGCAGGCTTCGCTCTCAAGCCACCCCAACCATCCCAGAAGTGCCCGAAGATGACGATCTTGATTATCCCGAAGCTCCGGAGAACGCCTCTTTCGACAATGAATCTCCGCTGCATCCCGAGCTGCAGAAGGTTCGCTTTGATCCAAAGTTTAAAACTTCGAAGCTCTGTAAGTATGCCGGAGATGAAGATCCCGGAGAGTTCGTTCGGTCTTATGCCCTAGCAATTGAGGCTAGCGGAGGTGTTCGAGACACCATGGCGAAGTGCTTCCCTTTGGCTCTTCAAGGAGTGGCATTGAGATGGTTCTGGTCTTTGAAGCCAGGATCAATCAATTCATGGTCGCAGCTAAAGAGGAAGTTTATAAGCAACTTTCAGGGCACCTTCGTGCCTCCTATGTCAACAGGAAGCCTTTTCCAGGTGAAACAGCTCCCCGGAGAAACATTGAGGCAGTACTTTAAGCGCTTCGCTCATACGAAGTCGCAAATTCGGGGGCTGTCCACATCTTCAGTGGTTGATGCAGCTCGGGAAGGCGTCAGTCATCAAGGCCTTCTGGATAAACTGCATCGGAAGAGCATCTCCTCAGTCTCTCAGTTAATGTCATACTTCGAGGAGTATGCGAGGTCAGAAGAGGGTTGGCTTCGGAGGACTGCTGCTACTTCGTCTATATTGCAAGAAGTCAAAGTAGAAGTGAAGACTTCGGCGCAGCCGCAGGAACCAATCTTCGAAGTGCAACATGATCGGAGAAGAGGGCAAAAGCACCCTCGTTCTGAAGTCATGAATATTGCACCCCCACAGAAGTTTGCACCAAGGGCTCCACAGTCTACGGGGAACAAGGCCAGCGGCTGGAGGCCGCCAGGGAAAATGGCTGGCAAGGGCCAGACCCTTTTCTACTGCATTCATGGAGAAAATCGAAGCCATGCAACTGACACTTGCAAGGCTATACTTACTCTAAGGGGAGAGTACTTAGAGAGAACTTCGGGTCGAGGCAGTACCGACCGAGTTCCAGCTGCAACGCGCCCAGAGCCGATTCAGGCTGTGGCGCGAATAGAAAATTTTGATGCTGCAAGGCACCCTTCGGTGGCCAATGTTATGCCACCTCCGAAGCAAGAGGAAGGGCAAGATAGAGGAAAAAGAGTAGTTCTCCCTATCTCCGGAGGAGGTACCCTCGGAAGCATGTCCAAGAGACAGCGAAGAGAGTACGTTGGGAAGTAGGTCATATTGGGACTTCGTCATCTGCAGCTGCAATGCCGGAGTGGTCTCACGTTCCGATATCTTTCTCTGCGGAGGATGCAGCTGGTATTAAGTTCCCGCACGCAGATCCATTGGTTATCACTGCTGATATTGCGGGCACTAAGGTCCGAAGGGTGTTAATTGACGGAGGTAGCTCGGCAGATATCATTTTTGTTCAAGCCTTCGATCAGTTATGCATTTCCAGGAAGCATCTCCTTCCAGCGGCTCGTCCTCTGCAAGGCTTCGCAGGACCCCCGCTTGATGCACTTGGCCAGATAGGCCTGGAAGTTACCTTCGGAGAAGGTTTATTAGCCCGGACTGAAGAAGTTATCTTTGATGTGATAGATGCCCCGTATGCTTATAACGTCATCTTCGGACGGGGCATGTTGAACCAGTTCGGAGCTGTGGCGCATCACAATTACTTGTGCATGAAGATGCCCACACAAGCAGGAGTCCTTACGATCTTCGGAGATCAAGCCATTGCTCGGAGGGCGGAATATGGTCATGGTCCCCCTCTTGATCCGAGGCAAGTAAACAGTGTGCAAGATAATGAAGAAATTTTTTCAGCCTCCTCCGAAGCTTCGAAGAAGTCCTCTCCGAGACCAAGTCCCGAAGGAGAGATTGCAACGAAGGTCATTGTTAAAGATGGTAAAGAGTACACTTTTCAATTTGGTAAAGATTTACCTCCTGAAGTTGCAACCTCCTTGGAAAAGGTGGTGGAAGAAAATTTGGATGTCTTCGCTTGGTCTGACGAAGATATCACCGGAGTCGATCGGGATATCATTGAGCACAGTTTACTTGTAAACCCGAAGGCCCGGCCTGTTCGACAAGGACTCCAGAAGATGTCCGCAGAGAGAGCTGCTCTAGCTAAGGATGAAGTTGAAAAATTATTGAGGGCTGGGATTATCAGAGAAGTGGCTCACACAGAATGGTTAGCCAACCCAGTCTTCGTCAGAAAGAAGTCTTCCGGGAAGTGGCGCATGTGCATTGATTTCACATCTTTGAATAAAGCATGCCCACGTGACCCCTACCCCATGCCCCGAATTGATCAACTGGTTGACTCCACCGCAGGTTCGGAGTTACTAAGCTTCCTCGACGCGTATTATGGTTATCATCAAATATGGTTGAAGCGCGAAGATGAAATCAAGACAAGCTTCGTAACTCCTTCGGGAGTCTTCTGCTATGTAAGAATGCCCTTCGACCTAAGAAACGCCGGGGCTACTTTTTGAGATTAGTTGCTAAGGCTCTAGGTCATCAACTAGGTCGCAATGTGGAGGCCTATATGGATGATATTGTAATAAAGAGTGCTTTAAAGCACCAACATAGCCTAGACTTAGCAGAAACATTCAATAGCCTTAGGGCATGTAGGATCCGTCTTAACCCCGAAAAATGTATATTCGGAGCTAAGGCTGGAAATTGTTAGGGTATTTAGTTTCAAGCAGGGGAATTGAAGCTAGCCCTACTCAAATAACTGCGCTGCAGAAGATGGCTCCTCCGGAGAATTTAAAGCAAGTGCAAAAGCTGACTGGGCGTCTGGCCGCACATAGCAGGTTTTTATCAAGGTCTGCGGAGAGGAGCTTGCAAATATTCAAAGCTTTGAAAGGGTCCGAAGATTTTGCATGGACACCGGAGTGTCAGAGAAGCTTCGAAGATATTAAAGATTATCTCAGTAATCTTGCTACACTCACGGTGCCTACTGCGGACGAAACCCTACTCCTGTTGTTGGCGTAAAAGATTACGCTAACAGGTTTCTGTAGAAAAGAAACTAACAAACGAAGTGTTTGCGAAGCAAACTGTTCTAAGCCTCCGAAAGGATAATAGCTTAGAATAGTTCGAAAGTGTGTATTGAATCACTTGTAATCGGTCCCTATTACAGGATGAAATGGGGGGTATTTATAGGCCTAAACATTAAGGAAAAGACCTATTTACCCCTCTATTACAACCGACATTAAGGAAACTATTCGGTTTCCTTAATAGGGCTAAAATGGTAAAAGACTAATCTAATAGGATAGAAGATAAGTCTTCCATCTTAGCTGGCAGAAAAGATCCTGAAGGGCTTTGGTTCGAAGACATACTTCGAACTAGTGCCCGTCTTCGGGCTTCGAACGAGGTTCTGCGCATCTTCGAAGATGGTCTTCGGACAATCTTCGAACTGGTTGACTGCCTTTATGCTGCTTCGGCAATAACCCCGAAGATGAGATATTTTCCCCCAACAGTAGCCCCTCGAATACGCTTCTCCGTTTGACCTGTAACGTTAGGAGAGCAGTATACGGAAAGAAAAGATAACCAATCATAGGGGTTATTGGTTTTATTTTATCTTCGAAATGCATGAAGGTATGAACTTCGAGTCAATTATAAGGTAATTACTTTTCGAACTATCTTAGAACTGACTCAGGAAGTTCGAAAGTCTTTTTAGACTTAGAAAAAATAGCCGTTAGTTCCTGTTTCTAACGGAAGTTATATGATGCGTTATTTCCGGAGGAAAATAACGGGCGGGAATGCGAAAAGGCAGGGCCCAAACGGTAACCAACAGAACGATTAGGCTATAAATAAAGAGCCCAAAACTTAGCCGATTACCTTTTCACTGCTTTCTCTCAGTTAAAAACTTTTGAGCCCTTTGAGTTCTTGAGCCCTAGCCTCTGAGTTCTTGAGCTCTAGCCTCCATTCCTTCAGATCAATCCAACAATCGCGATGGTGAAGACCAAGGGATCTGCGCCTCCTTCGGCCTTGGCTCGGCAACAGGCGGCCGCGGCAGCAGCAGCGGCGAAAGTGGCGGCGACACCTTCGATGCAAGCGACAACTTCCATGGCGGCAGGAGGAAGAAATCCCCAAATCGCCGATGACCAAGGTCTGTGCCCTCCATCGACCAAATATTTGGATCAGTCCTTCGAATTGGGACCTTCGACCTGCAAAAGAGAGTCCTTGGCAATCACAGCAGGGGGAAAGATTAGCAATGGGGTTATGGTTCGGAGGCCGGGCAAAGAATCAATCCCATCACCAACACCCGGAGAGGTTGTAGTGTTCGAGGCTTTTTTCGAAGCAGGCTTAGGCCTCCCTGCTGTGGATTTCTTGGCCGAAGTTCTTGACCTGTTTCATGTAACCCTCCCCCAGCTGTCTCCGAACGCTGTAGCTAGATTAGCTATCTTCGAGTGGGCACTGAGAGCCGAAGGTTGTGAGGGGAGGGCTGAAATCTTCGCTGCACTGCATAGAGCGACTTGTCAGCCGAAGACCTCCGTAGACTCCGGAGGTGAAAAAGTAGTGGTTGCCTTCGGAAGCATCAATTTCAGGCTTCGAGACGAATATGCTCTGCGATTCCCTGCTAAGGCCATCAATGCTAGATGGTACACTGATTGGGTACTGAGGTGGTTTTATGCCGAAGTCGGAGCTATCAGTCCTCTGGCTGGGCCCCTCAAAGAAATCAGATTCCGGAAAGAAGCCCTAGTGCAACCTGACGAAGGTCAGCTCGAAGCCCGCCTGAACCTGCTTGAAAAAGTTAGCCGAAGGCTCAGTATGCGAGATTTGGCTGAAGAATTCATCGGTCTTCAAATTCCTCCACTGATGGCCAACTGGCCTATCATCTTCGAAGATGACTCCGAAGGCGGCCTTCGCAAAATCAATTATACTTCGAGCCCTGCAGGTAACTTCGAAACCAACATGCATTGTACATATTTACTTCGAAGAAAGACTAACTCGAATTATTTTTTAGCTTCTTCAGACCCTATTACATCAGAACAAATTGTAAGGGCTTCGGAGAAGATTCTGGGTGCTCCAACTCCGTCGGAAAAAGAATGGCGAGTCAAATTAGTCGGAAGTTGGGAGCGATTTAACAGAGTATGGGGAATGTTGGAGTTAACTCCGCCCCCTCTGATGGACTGGGTGCCTCAAGAGAAAGGACCCAAGAAGAGAGTAGCCGAAGCTGGAGCCTCCAGCTCCGCGAGGACTCCGGTGAAGAAGGTGGCTCGGAAGCCGAAGAACCTCGCACCTTCGAGCTCAAGAGCTTCAATTTCTAGTTCTAAAGAAGACGAAGGTATATTTTTAATGAAATTGATTGAGGAAGATGCAGCTCAACGAAGTATTCACATTGAAGATACTGCAGGTATACCGGAGCCCCAAGCCAACATCGACGAAGTAAGAGCTCCGGATACCCATGAAGAACAAAACGAAGCCCCTTTGGGTGTAGATGAGGCCGAAGTACCTGCGAACGTACCGGAGTCTGGAGATAATGCTGATCAATCAATGACTTTGGTAGTTCAAGAAGATACAACTCAGGACGGAGTTCCTGTGGACGAAGGTGGGGTCGAAGTCACTATGGCTTCGATTCCTGAAGAAGTAACAAGGACTCCCCAGGACGATGCTCCTGCAGTCCAAGATTTAACGGCTGATTCGGATGAGGACTACACTTTTGATCCTCCGATCAGTCCGGTACTCGATATTCCAGAGAATGTCGAAGGTAAATTTTGCATAATTTTTATCAATTTTTGCAAAATTATACAATGTATAATATTTCTGTTTTTGCAGAGCCTCCTGTTGTCGAAGTATCTCACGAAGATACAATTCAAAGACCTTCGACAACTTCGGAGCCACGACCAGAGGTTACTCTACCGGGGCCTGGAAGAGGAAAAAGACACATAGAGCCTCCAACTCAAGGATCGACTTCATCTAACTCAACGGATGAAAGTGAATCAACTGAGGGGGGGCCATCTTCAGAAGTTCCAAGGGCCTCGGAAGAACTCTCCGGACCTTCGCTAAGCAGAGCTGATCAGAAGGCTTCAGTAATGCTTCCTCTCATAACTCCTTTTTTGGAGGAGAAAACCGGACTTGGGACTTTGGTTAAACCTTTGGGTGAAGCCAGTCGCAAAGTCGGGGAAACAGAACTGGTAGCCCGCCTAAGCAGAGTGAAGGGTTCGGAGCTTAACCTTGCTGTGGAAAGAGCAGCTTATCAGGTATAAAGCATCTTCGAACCAAATAGCAAATTATATATGAATAATTTCTTATTTCATTTTTTCTTTCTTTTTTAGCAAGCAGTCTTAGCCCGCGCTGCGGCTTTATCGAACGAAAACGAAATTGCTCAACTTCGGGAAGAGAACAAAGCTCTTCAAAGAAATTTTAACTTCTCCGAAGGTCGAGTAGCTCAGATGGACAATGTAATATCAGCAGAGCGAAGGGCTAGGCAAAGCTTGGAGGCTGCGAAGAAAGAGCTCGAAGCAGAAAGAATTGTGCTTCGGGCAGAGATTGAAAGACTGCGGATGGAGGATGCTGCCAAAGGGTCTGAACTTGTAAGGCTACAAGAAGAAGCTGGCCAACTCTGGACTCAGAAGAATGCTTTGACTACGGAGAATGCTAGAATCTCCGGAGTTTTAGCAGAAACGACTTCGGTCAAGGATGCACTTAATGCGGAAAAGCTCAAGTCTGAGAAGGTGGCTTCGGAGGTCATCGAACAGATGCTAGGTGTCTTGGAGTACTTCGGTACTACTGGATCACTACCTTCGGATGACAATGTAACTCTGCTGCGCCGGCTAAAGAGGATCCAAGGAGCAGTGAAGCAAATGAAGACGGCAGGCATGCGTTATGGAGAACTCTCCGGACAAGTGTCTGCCCTTGGAATACTTCGCTACTACGAGGATTTGGGCCGAACAATCACTCCGAGCGCAGAGGGCTCCATCATCTTCGACGACGCGAGACTTTTGACTCCTTCCGAAGGCGTAGCTACTGCTTGGCGAGCCTTCCAAACTTCGTGGAGAGCCGAAGGTCGATCTGCGATCAAGGCTTGGATTGATGAAGGCCAACGCCAAAAGCAAGTTCGGAGCCAAGCTTCGAGCAGTCAGCCTCCTCCGAACCCGCAGGTTTAGGATTATTTAGGATTTTTTGATTATGTAAAGCTGATGCTTGTAAATATTTATCAATGAAAGTCTTGTTTGTCATATTTTTAGGCTTTGCCTCTTATGGAAGATATCGAAGTGTTAGAGCTTAACAGCGAACTTCGCTCACTGTGGAACACCTTCGAACTTCTAAAGAGTTATAAGCGTCCTCGATTTCTTATTCCTCGAGATGACTCCGGCGTTATTGCGCCCGAAGTAATCAAAGACGTATTGTCTTATATCAAAGAGGAAGATAAAGAGATTGACGCAAACACCTCGTCTTCTGAAGACACTAATTGGTCCGAAGACGAAGGTGAAGCCCAAAATAAAAGATCTGAAGATCTTAGAAGCTGGGAGAGAAGCCCCGAGCGGCTTCGAACTTGGGCCGAGCTTCAACAAGAGCAAAAGGATTTTAGAGCTTCGAAGGGGAGGAAGAGAGTTAAACGTAAAGTTCTTAGAACTTCCGATGTTGGAACTAGTCGTTCCACCCCTAGCTCTCGGGACCGAAGAGGTCTCCGATTCCTTCTTGGTATAGATACCAATTTTTCATAATGTAATCTGTAAACACATTTGTTTCAATAATGAATGCCGATTTAAAATTGTCTCCATATTTACTAGCCCCTCTTTGGGTATAAGCAACTTCGAACTGTATTCAAAGATGGTTATGCGCAAAGAAAAAACTTCGGAGTACAATTTTTTGGGGGTTCGGAGCCCCTCTGTCATTTTAAAGATCTTTTGAAATCTTATGAAATGTCTTCGACCTTTGTAGTCAGAAGAATGGTAACTTGGTACCTTTGTTTGCTTTACGAAAGAAATCAATTGAGATAACTTCCAGGACACTTTAGTGTCTTAAGAAATTTGTCACTTTGGACTTATATGAACAAACATTCGAAGCTCATGGCTCAAATGTTGTTTTGCTTTAGCCACCTTCGGTTATTTTTGCAGAAGTCTACCAGCCATAGCTTGGACTTCGCAGAAATTGTAGCCACCTTCGGCTATTTTTTGCAGAAGTCTACCAGCCGGAGCTTGGACTTCGCAGAATTTGGCCACCTTGGGCTCTTTTTTGCAGAAGTCTACCAGCCGGAGCTTGGACTTCGCAGAATTTGTCCACCTTGGGCTCTTTTTTGCAGAAGTCTACCAGCCGGAGCTTGGACTTCGCAGAATTTGGCCACCTTGGGCTCTTTTTTGCAGAAGTCTACCAGCCGGAGCTTGGACTTCGCAGAATTTGGCCACCTTCGGCTCTTTTTACGGATGTCTGACAAGCTGCAGCTTGGACTCCACAGATTTTGGTATTGGCTCTTTTACGGATGCCTACAAGGTATCAGCTTGGGCTCCGGATGGATTTCAGCCACCACACCGGAGGCTTCGACTTTATGGGTACGAAGTCCGGAAATACAGCCCAGCTTAATGACACTTCCCTCTCGATCGACTTCCGTCCCAGCGCGTCCGCTCGGGAAACTAGGAGTGTCAAGGGGAAGGCAACTATCAGGGTGTATGCTTTATTAATTTAGAGGTGATTACAAACGAATTACAAGGAGCCCTTATGCGAAATATCGCTTTAGGTGCTCCGCATGCCAAGTATGTGCTAACTCTTCACCTTCTAAATTAGCTAATTTGAATGAACCAGGGCGCCCTGAGCGGACAATTAGATATGGACCTTCCCATTTATTGCCTAACTTCCCTGGTGCTATAATGCTTCGTAGAACAAGATGACCCGACCTTAACTCGCTGAGCTTAACCTTCGGGTCATACCAAGTCTTCGTCTGCTGATGATACTTTGATAAATTAGCTACAGTTCGAAGTCTTGTTTCTTCTGACAAATCTAACGAAGCTTGTCTTTCTTCTTCGATGTCTGGTTCGGTGCTGCGAAATGATCCCCCTTTGAGCTCTGTTGGAGTCATTGCTTCATCTCCGAATAGTAGTCTGAACGGAGTAAAACCTGTGGACCTTGTTTGCGTAGTCCGAATGGACCATAGAATCTTCGGAAGCTCTTCGGTCCACAGTCCTTTGATAATCCTACTATTCTTCGATTTAGCCCTGATAAAATATTTCCATTGGCTCGCTCAACGGCTCCATTCGACTGAGGATGTCTCACTGCAGCAAAACATAGTTGAATGCCTAGGTCTTCGCAAAACTTCTTGAAGGGTTCTGCGTCGAACTGTGTTCCATTATCAACTGTGAGATATCTAGGCACTCCGAACCGGCAAATAATGTTCTTCCAGAAGAATTTCTGTACATTATTCGAAGTGATAGCTGTTAAGGGCTCTGCTTCCACCCACTTAGAAAAATATTCAATGGCTACCACTGCGAACTTCAGATTTCCCTTTGCTAACGGAAAGGGACCAATTAGATCCATACCCCATCTGGCCATGGGCCATACCGGAGCAATGACTTGAAGGGCTGTTGGTGGGCGATGACTCCGTCGACCCATCCACTAGCATCCTTGACAAGTGCGGACCAAGCTCTCCGCATCAGCTGTTATTGTGGGCCAATAAAGCCCCTGGCGAAGTGTTTTTCCTGCCAGAGCTCTAGGGGCTAAATGACTTCCACAAAGGCCTTCGTGAATTTCTCGAAGAATTTCTTGGCCTTCGGCTTGAGATATACATCGGAGTAGAGGGGAACATACTCCGGCCTTGTATAGTATACCGTTGATTAACTGATAGTTTCTTGCTCTGAGCTTTAATCTTGACAATTGGGGCTCTTCGGGCAAATTTGTTCCTCCTTGCAAGAGTTTTGTGATCGAATCTTTCCAATCTGCACTAGGAATGCAGAGAATCTCTGCAGAAGCAACTTGTGGCACCGAAGGTATATTGAGCTCCTCATAGAAAGCTTCGTCGGGCACATCCACAGCTCCGGCAGCAGCCTTCGCTAAAATGTCCGCTTGCACATTTTCAGCTCTTGGTATACTCCGAATGGAAATACCCTTGAAATGTGATTCGATCTTGCGGATTTCTTCCAAGTATTTTGCAAGTTGCGGATGTCGGACATGGAAACTTTTGTCCACGTGCCCTGCTACTATCTGAGAATAATTATAAAGACAGATTCTCAGATAGTAGCAGGGCACGTAGACAAAAGTTTTCAAGTTCGGCATCCACAGCTTGCAAAGTACTTAGAAGAAATCCGCAAAATCGAAGCACACTTCAAGGGTATTTCCATTCGGAGTATACCAAGAGCGGAAAACGTGCAAGCAGACATTTTAGCGAAGGCTGCAGCCGGAGCTGTGGATGTGCCTGAAGAAGCTTTCTATGAGGAGCTCAATATACCTTCGGTGCCACAAATTGCCTCTGCGGAGATTCTTTGCATTCCTAGTGCAGATTGGAAAGATTCGATCATAGAACTCTTGCAAGGAGGAACAAATTTGCCCGAAGAACCCCAGTTGTCAAGATTAAAGCTCAGAGCCAGAAACTATCAGTTAATCAACGGTATATTATACAAGGCCGGAGTATGTTCCCCTCTACTCCGATGTATATCTCAAGCCGAAGGCCAAGAAATTCTTCGAGAAATTCACGAAGGCCTTTGTGGAAGCCATTTAGCCCCTAGAGCTCTGGCAGGGAAAACACTTCGCCAAGGGCTTTATTGGCCCACAATAACAGCTGATGCGGAGAGCTTGGTCCGCACTTGTCAAGGTTGCCAGTGGATGGGTCGACGGAGTCATCGCCCACCAACAGCTCTTCAAG
This sequence comes from Zizania palustris, assembly GCA_019279435.1. Classification (NCBI taxonomy): domain Eukaryota; kingdom Viridiplantae; phylum Streptophyta; class Magnoliopsida; order Poales; family Poaceae; genus Zizania; species Zizania palustris. The sequence goes on from JAAALK010000080.1 coordinate 98,137,410, forward strand.
TCATTGCTCCAGTATGGCCTATGGCCAGATGGGGTATGGATTTAATTGGTCCCTTTCCGTTAGCAAAGGGAAATCTGAAGTTCGCAGTGGTAGCTATTGAATATTTTTCTAAGTGGGTGGAAGCAGAACCCTTAACAGCTATCACTTCGAACAATGTGCAGAAATTCTTCTGGAAGAACATTATTTGTCGGTTCGGAGTGCCTAGATACCTCACAGTTGATAATGGAACACAGTTCGACGCAGAACCCTTCAGGAACTTTTGCGAAGACCTAGGTATTCAACTATGTTTTGCTGCAGTGAGGCATCCTCAGTCGAATGGAGCCGTAGAATGAGCCAATGGAAATATTTTATGAGGGCTAAATCGAAGAATAGTAGGATTAGCAAAGGGACTGTGGACCGAAGAGCTTCCGAAGATTCTGTGGTCCATTCGGACTACGCAAACAAGGTCCACAGGTTTTACTCCATTCAGACTACTATTCGGAGATGAAGCTATGACTCCAACGGAGCTCAAAGGGGGATCATTTCGCAGCACCGATCCAGACATTGAAGAAGAAAGACAAGCTTCGTTAGACTTATCAGAAGAAACAAGACTTCGAGCTGTAGCTAATTTATCAAAGTATCATCAGCAGACGAAGGCTTGGTATGACCCGAAGGTTAAGCTCAATGAACTAAGACCGGGTCATCTTGTTCTACGAAGCATTATAGCACCAGGGAAGTTAGGCAATAAATGGGAAGGTCCATACCTAATTGTCCGCTCAGGGCGCCCTGGTTCATTTAAACTAGCTAATTTAGAAGGTGAAGAGTTAGCACATGCTTGGCATGCGGAGCACCTAAAGCGATACTTCGCATAAGGGCTCCTTGTAATTCGCTTGTAATCATCCTCTAAATTAATAAAGCATATGACCCTGATAGTTGCCTTCCCCTCATAGACTTCCAGCTTCCGAGTGGACGCACTGGAACCGCGGGGTCGACCGAGAGGGAAGTGTCATTAAGCTGGGTTGTATTTTCGGACTTCGAACCCATAAAGTTCGAAGCCTCCGACGTGGGGGCTGACATAATCCGGAGCCCAAGCCACCGGCTTATAGGCATCCGTAAAAGAGCCCAAAACCACACCCTACGGAGTCCAAGCCATTGGCTGGTAGACTTCCGTAAAAGAGCCGAAGGTGGCCAAAACCTACGGAGTCCAAGCTGCAGCTTGTAGACTTCCGTAAAAAGAGCCGAAGGTGGCCAAAATCTGCGAAGTCCAAGCCATTGGCTGGTAGACTTCTGCAAAAAGAGCCGAAAGTGGCCAAAATCTGCGAAGTCCAAGCCATTGGCTGGTAGACTTCTGCAAAAAGAGCCGAAGGTGGCCAAATTATACGGAGTCCAAGCCATTGGCTGGTAGACATCCGTAAAAAGAGTCCAAAGAGACCATTGCAAACTCCGAACCATTGGTTCGTCAGAGATCGCAAAAATAAGCCGAAGGTGGCTAAAGCAAAACAGCATTTGAGCCATGAGCTTCGAATGTCTGTTAACATAGTCCAAAGTGACAAATTTTTTAAGGCACTAAAGTGTCCTGAAAGTTATCTTAACTGATTTCTTTCATAAAACAAAGGTACTAAATTACCATTCTTCTGACTACAAATAGTTGAAGACATTTCATAAGATTTTAAAAGATCTTTAAATGACAGAGGGGCTCCGAACCCCCAAAAAATTGTACTCCGAAGTTTTTTCTTTGCGCATAACCATCTTTGAATACATGTCGAAGTTGCTTATACACAAAGAGGGGCTAGTAAATATGGAGACAATTTTAAATCGGCATTCATTATTGAAATAAATGTGTTTACAGATTACACTATGAAAAATTGGTATCTATACCAAGAAGGAATCGGAGACCTCTTCGGTCCCGAGAGCTAGGGGTGGAACGACTAGTTCCAACATCGAAAGTTCTAAGAACTTTACGTTTAACTCTCTTCCTCCCCTTCGAAGCTCTAAAATCCTTCTGCTCTTGTTGAAGCTCGGCCCAAGTTCGAAGCCGTTCGGGGCTTCTTTCCCAGCTTCTAAGATCTTCAGATCTTTTATTTCGAGCTTCACCTTCGTCTTTAGACCAAATAGTGTCTTCAGAAGACGAGGTGTTTGCGTCAACCTCTTTCTCTTCCTCTTTAATATAAGACAATACGTCTTTGATTACTTCGGGCGCAATTACGCCGGAGTCATCTCGAGGAATAAGAAATCGAGGACGCTTATAACTCTTTAGAAGTTCGAAGGTGTTCCATAATGAGTGAAGTTCGTTGTTAAGCTCTAACACTTCGATGTCTTCCATAAGAGGCAAAGCCTAAAAATATGACAAACAAGATTTTCATTGATAAATGTTTACAAGCATGAGCTTTACATAGTCAAAAAATCCTAAATAATTCCTAAACCTGCGGGTTCGGAGGAGGCTGACTACTCGAAGCTTAGCTCCGAACTTGCTTCTGGTGTTGGCCTTCATCGATCCAAGCCTTGATCGCAGAACGACCTTCGGCTCTCCATGAGGTTTGAAAGGCTCGCCAGGCGACAGTCACGCCTTCGGAAGGATTCAAAAGCCGCTCGTCGTCGAAGGTAATGGAGCCCTCTGCGCTCGGAGTGATTGTTCGACCCAAATCCTCATAGTAACGAAGTAGTCTGAGGGCAGACACTTGTCCGGAGAGTTCTCCATAACGAATGTCTGCCGTCTTCATTTGCTTCGCTGCTCCTTGGATCCTTTTTAGCCGGCGCAGCAGAGTCACGTTGTCATCCGAAGGAAGTGATCCAGTAGTACCGAAGTACTCTAGAACACCTAGCATCTGTTCCATGACCTCCGTAGCTACCTTCTCCGATTTGAGCTTTTCTTCAGTTAGTGCATCCTTGCTCGAAGTTGTTTCTGCCAAAACTCCGGAAATCCTAGCATTCTCCGTAGTTAAAATATTCTTCTGGTTTAGGAGTTGGCTAGCTTCCTCTTGGAGCCTTACAAGTTCGGACCCAGCACTAGCATGCTCCAACCGCACCTTTTCAATTTCAGCCCGAAGCACGATTCTTTCTGCTTCGAGCTCCTTATTAGCAGCCTCCAAGCTCTGTCTGGCCCTACGCTCCGTTGAAATCACATTATCCATTTGAAGTACTCTAGCTTCGGAGAAAGATAAGTTGCGTTTAAGAGCTTCATTTTCTTCCCGAAGCTGAGCAATTTCATTCTCGCTTGATAAAGTTGCAGCGCGAGCCAAGACTGCTTGCTGAGAAAAGAAAAAACTAAAGTAAGAAATTATTCATGTATAATTTGCTGCTGGTTCGAAGATGTACTCCGAACCCAATATAATTCGCTAAAGATATTGGCTCGAAGGTGCTCTGTACCTGGTAGGCCGCTCGTTCCAGGGCAACGTTAAGCTCCGAACTCTTCGCCCTGCTTAATTTTGCTACCAGCTCTGTCTCCCCGACTTCGCGACTCACTCGACCCAAAGGTTTGAGCAGAGTCCGAAGCCCAGTTGGCTCCAAAAAAGGAGTCAAAAGAGGGAGCATTGCCGAAGCCTTTTGGTCATCCCTGCTTGACGAAGGTCCGGAGCGTTCTCCTGAGGTCCTTGGAACTTCAGAAGATGGCCCCCCCTCAGTTGATTCACTTTCATCTGTTGATTCAGACGAAGTTGATCCTTGAGCAGGGAGAGGCTCTATTTGTCTTTTACCCCTTCCAGGCCCCTGTTGAGCGACCTCCGGGTGCGGCTCCGAAGTTGTTGAAGGCCTTTGAATTGTGTCTTCGTGTTGTACTTCTTCTAAAGGGGGCTCTGCAAAAGCAAAGATATTATACATTGTATAATCTTGCAGAAAATAATAAAAGAATTATGCGAAATTTACCTTCGACATTCTGGGGGAGGTCGAGCACTGGACTGCTCAGAGGATCAAAGGTGAAGTCATCATCTGAATCCACAGTTAAAACTTCAGCTGCCGGAGTATCTCCGTGAGCAGTCCTCCTCTCATCCACAACTGAAGTTGAAGGAACTTCAACTTCATCTTCGCCCATAGGGGCTTCGATTTGCTCCTCTTGAGTATCTGGAGCTCTCACTTCTTCAATGTTAGCTTGAAGCTCCGGCATACCTGCAGTATCTTCAATGTGAATATTTTGTTGAGCTGCATCTTCATCAATCAATCTTACTAATAATATACCTTCATCTTCTTTAGAACCGGAGATTGAGGTTCTTGAGCTCGAAGGCGCAGGATTCGAAGGTGCGAGATTTTTTGGCTTCCGAGCCACCTTCTTCACCGGAGTCCTTGCGGAGCTCGAAGCTCCGGCTTCAGCCATCCTTTTCTTGGGCCCTTTCTCCAAAGGCACCCAGTCCATCAGAGGGGGCGGAGTCAACTCCAACATTCCCCATACTCTGTTAAACCTCTCCCAACTCCCGACCAATTTAACTCTCCATTCTTTTTCAGTCAGAGTTGGGGCACCCAAAATCTTCTCCGAAGCCCTTACAATTTGCTCTGAAGTAATAGGGGCTGAATAAGCTAAAAATAAATCAAATTAGTCTTTCTTCGAAGTAAATATGTATAATACATGTTGGTTTCGAAGTTACCTGCCGGACTCGAAGTCAAGTTAATCTTGCGGAGACCGTCTTCCGAATCATCCTCGAAGATGACAGGCCAGTTGGCCATCAGCGGAGGAATTTGCAGTCTGATGAATTCTTCGGCTAAGTCCCGCATGCTTAACCTTCGGCTAATCTTTTGAAGCAGGTTAAGACGAGCTTCGAGTTGGCCTTCGTTGGGCTGCACTAAGGCTTCTTTCCGGAATTGAATTTCTTTAAGGGGCCCAGCCAGAGGACTGCTTGCTCCAACTTCGACATAGAACCATCTCAGAACCCAATCAGTGTACCATCTAGCATTGATGGCCTTGGCAGGAAACTGAAGGGCATATTCATCCCGAAGCCTAAAGTTGATAGAGCCGAAGGATACCACCACTTTCTCACCTCCGGAGCCTACGAAGGTCTTCGGCTGGCAAGTTGCTCTATGAAGTGCAGCGAAGATTTCTGCCCTCCCCTCACAACCTTCGGCTCTCAACGCCCATTCGAAGATAGCTAATCTAGCTACTGCATTCGGAGATAATTGGGGGAGGGTTACATGGAACAGATCAAGTACCTCCGCCAGGAAATCCACTGCAGGGAGGCCCAAGCCAGCTTCGAAGAAGGCTTTGAATACCACTACTTCTCCGGGTCTTGGCGATGGAATCGATTCTTTGCCTGGCTTCTGGATCATAACTCCATTACTAATTTTTCCCCCTACTGTGATTGCCAAAGACTCCCTCTTGCAGGTAGAAGGCCCCAACTCAAAAGATTGATCCAAATACTTTGTCGATGGCGGGCACAGACCTTGGTCATCGGCGATTTGGGGATTTCTCCCTCCTGCCGCCATGGATGCCGCCGTCGACGCTGCCGCCGCCGATGTCGCCGCCGCCGACGTTGCCGCCGCTACTGCTGCAGCCACCTGTTGCCGAGCCAAGACCGACGGAGGTGCAGATCCCTTAGTCTTCACCATGGCAGTCATCGGATTGCTCTGAGGAAATGGAGGCTAGGACTCAAGAACTCAAAGGGCTCGAAAGTTTTGGATTGCGAGAATGCGGTGAAAAGGTAACTGGGTAACTTCTAGACCTCCTATTTATAGCCCAGACTTCGCTTTTTTACCGTTAATCCATGTCGTTTCGCATTCCTGCCATTACTCCTCTTACGAAATTAGCGCCTGCTACAGTTTCCGTTAGAAACAGAAACTTAACGGCTATTTTCTCTAAGTCTAAAAGACTTTCGAACTTCTTGAGTTGGTTCTATGATAGTTCGAAAAGCAATTACCTTAAGACTGATTCGAAGTTCATATCTTCATGCATTTCGGAGATAAAATAAAAACCAATAACCCCTATGTTTGGTTATCTTTTCCTTCCGTATACTGCTCTCCTAACGTTACAGGTCAAACGGAGAAGCGTATTCGAGGGGCTACTGTTGGAGGAAAATATCTCATCTTCGAGGTTATTGCCGAAGCAACATGAAGGCAGACAGCGGGTTCGAAGGTTCCCAGACGGTCATCTTCGAAGATACTCGGAACCCAGTTCGAAGTACGAAGTAGGCATTAGTTTGAAGTACATCTTCGAACTAAGGCCCTTCAAGATCTTTTCTGCCAGCTAAGATGGAAGACTTATCTTCTTTCTCATTAGATTAGTCTTTTACCATTTTAGCCCTATTAAGGGAACCACATAGTTTCCACTATGTCGGTTGTAATAGAGGGGTAAATAGGTCTTTTCCTTAATGATTGGGCCTATAAATACCCCCCATTTCACCCTGTAATAAGGACCGAATACAAGTTATTCAATACACACATTCGAACTATTCTAAGTTATTATCCTTTCGGAGGCTTAGAACAGTTCTCTTCGCAAACACTTCGTTTGTTAGTTTCTCTTCTACAGAAACCTGTTAGCGTAATCTTTTACGCCACCAAATAGGGATCATTGTTCCCGCGGTTGCCATTGTTACCTCGTGGATGGCGGTTGCGGTGGCCGCCCATACCTTGCTGATTGAACTGAAAGGGATGATGTGCAGCCTCATCAGGGTCAATGCCATTGTTCCCGACATCGGATAGGTCGTATTCCTCTTCAAAATGATCGTCTTCCCCCTCAACATGGTCATCGCCGGCTTGTGCAGCAGGCAAGCGTGTCTCTAGGGCAGTCATCCGGTCCACTAGGTCAGCCACAGTACGCGCGAGACGTTCGATGGAATGTTGGGTCTGCCGCTGAGACTCTAGTAGAGTACGTCGTGAGATACAGTCATTAAAATCAGATGGAGGGGTACCGCTGTTATCTGCCATGTTAGTGAAAAGACAAAACAACAAAGAATAATCCTTATGGAACACAACTAGGTGGGGTGGTGGGTGTGTGGTGGAAGCAATCCGTCAAGCACCTTACCCACGCTTGCAAGTGTTCTTACCACGCCGCAGTGAGGTCACCGGCCTACCGGTGATGAACCAAGTGGAGGGTGGTGTGCAATTGCAAGAAATGAACCTGTCCTGACCAAGAGAAAGGTGTAGCTTGGAAGGCAAAGTGAGTAGCAAGGATTAGCGATAATAATAACAGTTAAACCAAGTTCAATAAGTATTCCCTAGTACTCGTCAAAGTTGCTGACCTTAGTGCTCCCAAGGTGAAAATTCAAATAGTAGAGGGAAAAACTATGTGCCCAAAACTCAAGTGGAGGCAAAAAATAGGCCAAATTCAGCTCTCTACAGATCGGACAAGGGATCGGACAAGGGTATGTGCACAATTTTTTTTCTGCCGCTGATCGGACAAGGGATCGGACAAGAGATCGGACAAGGGATCGGACAAGGGATCGGACAAGCAGAAAACTGCCACTGCCTGCTGCTGATCGGACAAGGGATCGGACAAGAGTTCGGACAAGAGTTCGGACAAGAGATCGGACAAGCAATAGACATGACCGCTTCTTTTTTTTTCTCTTTTTTTTCTTTTTTTTTCACTCTATTTTTTTTGAACAAGGATGACAAGAGATACAACCACAAAAATTGGCACCTGCAACTGAGGTGGGATGTGGTTCACAGAAATTCAACAAGTTCGCTGAACGGCGAACAAAAACTTTGTCCAATTTTTTCTTTATCTTCCTGATTTTTTTTGGCGATTCTGGTGAGGGCTAACAGGGGAGCCGAGTTAGGGTACGCCCCCAAATTGGGTCAGGAATACGCTCAAAAAATTTCAGATTTTTCTGCCAAACGAGCGAAAAGTTATGCCTGTTATATCGAAGGGGGGTCACAAAGACTCGATGTGGAAAAATGAGTAGGGTTCTGGAGGGGGGGGTTACGGGTGGGGAAATTTTTTTTGAGACACAAGACCAACTACTACTCAAACGACATAGAGGGATGACTAAACCAGCAACAAGACTCGACCAAGAACACAAACTCAACAAGGTTAAAAACTGAAATTAAAATCACAAGGCACAAATGGGTTCTCGGTGGGGATTTTTTTGTGAGGGTTTTCTGGACTCTAGGTAAAAATAAGAGAAGATCGAGATTACCTAATGGGAAATCTGAGCTTTGATACCAACTGATGGGGGATTGGTCCCGATCTTCCACTAGGTAAAGGATAACTTGGATTGGTGGAGAATCTCGACGTTGGCGATCCAAGGCTCTGGTCCGGCGGATCAAAACCTTGCAATCGTTACACCACTGTCTCCGTTGGTTATCAACCACGCAGAACGCGATTGACCTCGCCACGAAGGCTAATTCCTGCAAGCGAACCCAAGAACACAAGCAAGAACAGGAAGGATACAAATCGAATGCCAAATCACAGACAAACGATGAAAAGGTGAGGTTTCACAACTTCTATGCAGCTGCCAATCGGTCCGGTGCAAGGGGCGAGATCTAAACACACAAGTGTAGATGCAAACAAAGCAAAACCTAACCCTAAAGGCGGCTGGCGAGAATATATAGGGCGTGGGCAGTCTGTGGAAGGCGAACAGACTCAGACTATGGGCTAGAAGGCGAACAGACTTTGGACTATGGGCCAACACGGCCCAGTTCTGTCATGCAGGACTGTTTTAAACACACAGGTCGACTCGAGACTCCAAATGAGACGAAACCAATGGCAAACAATCCGTCTTCTCCTCAGCTTTCCAAAAAGTCCAAGAATGCACCAATCGGACTTCGTATGAGGAAGTTATGCCCATTTTGGTGCATGGTGGTCGATGTAGTCCGAACCAGCGAATTCTTGACTTCAAATCATCCGTGCGCCTCCGTCTTCAACTCCAACTCTTCTATTCCATCTCCCATGTTCCTAAGCAACAAAATATCACTAGTATTCACTAGCATCCCGTCCAAACAAATATTAACATAGTTGCTAAGGAAAGAATTAACCTCATGGTTCAAGCGACGGGCACGGGCGCGTGTGATTGGTCCTTGTAGTTGAATTGTAGGTGGAGGCTCCATGTGTGTATCAGGCAAAGTGATGTCCTCATCAAGTAACCCTCTCCTGAAGATGAAGGCTTCCGCACTCATTCGAGACGGCTGCAGCTGAAGCCAAAACTATTTGCTGTGAAGAGAAAAAGCAAGGTGAGGAATTATTCATAAGTTGAAATTAATCTTGTTTTGCAGATACTTCGTACCTGGTATGCTACCCGTTCCAAGGCTGCGTTGAGCTCCGAACCCTCAGCTTCGCTAAGTATGGCCACTAGGTCCTTCTCCCCAACTTCGTGGTTAGCTCGATCCAAAGGCTCGAGCAGGGCCCGAAGTCCGGTCCTTCGCTCCAGGAAAGGGGCTAGTAGGGGGAGCATAGACAGAGCCCTTTGGTCATCTTCGTTCGGCGAAGGGTTGGAGCGCTGCGCTGCATCTTCGGAGACCTCGGTAGACTGGCCCCTCTCCACAGATTGACCTCCATCTATTGATTCAGACGGAGTTAATCCTGAGTTCAGAGCATGAAAGGGGTCCATTTTTCCTTTACCTTTCCCAGTTCCCATCTGCGCAGCTTCTGGAACCGACCTAGGAGATGTCGAGGTCCCAAGAGCAATATCTTCGGGAGAAGTCACCTCCATGGGAGCAGACCCTGCCAAAACAAGGTATTATGTATTGCATAATTTTGCAGGGTAATGAAAACTGCAGTTCAAGTAAAGTTTACCTCCGAAGCCCTGTCGGCGGACGAGCACGGGGCTACTTGGAGGATCGAAGGCCGCTTCGAAGTCGTCGTCAGACTTGGTGGCAGGAACCGAAGGTTTGATTGCTGGAGCCTCCTTGGGAGCAACAGCTACCACTTCATCCGGAATCGAAGTTTGTTAAGCTAGAACTTCGACTCCACCTTCAGTAGCAGAGGCTTCTTGATGCAGCATGTACGGCTAGATGCTTGAAGTCCCAGTTTGTCCGGAGCTGCCTGGAACATCTGGCATGCTTGCTGCGTCGCTAGTGTTCACATCTGCCTGGGCTTCATCTTGGGCAATCAGGTCCACAAGGGCCCTTCCTTCATCTTCAGAGGATTCGGAGGGCGAGGCCATCGTACTTGAAGGAGCCACTTTCTTCGGCTTGTGGGCTAGCTTTTTTACCAGGGTTTTAGCCGGAGCCGAAGGCCCAGCATCCGCTTTCCTTTTCTTCGGACCTTGATCAGAAGGTACCCAGTCCAGAAGAGGAGGGGGTGTGACTCCGAGTACGCCCCATACTCGGTTGAGCCGCTCCCAACTACCCACTAGTTTTTTCCTCCATTCCTTTTTTGCCGGAGTTGGAACTCCCAGAATCTTCTCCGCAGCTCAAACAATTTGCTCCGAAGTCATGGGAGCTTGGGAAGCTGAAAGATAAGTTTGCATTAGTCATTTCATCAAATAATTGTATATACAACAAGTTGTTTTCAAAGCTACCTGCAGGGCTCGAGTTCAAAGATATTTTTCGGAGTCCACCCTCCGGATCTTCTTCGAAGGTTACAGGCCAATTGGCCATCAGAGGTGGAATCTGGAGCCCGATGAACTCCTCGGCTAAGTCCCGCATGCTCATGCGGTGACTAATCCTTTGAAGCAAGGCAAGGCGATCTTCGAGCTGGCCGGGGTCCGGGTGAACTTGATCTTCTCTTCGGAAGTTTATATCTTGTAGAGGTCTGGGCAGACGGCTACCTGCTCCAACCTCGGCATAGAACCATCCGAGAATCCAATCCGTGTACCATCTAGCATTGATGACCTTCACTGGAAATCGCAGTTGGAATTTGTCCCGAAGTCTGAAATTGATGCTGCCGAAGGCTACTACAATCTTCTCCCCTCCGGACCCTTGGTAAGTTTTTGGTTGGCAAGACGCCCTGTGCAGTGCTGCGAAAATTTCTACTCTTCCTTCGCAGCCTTCAGCTCATAGCGCCCATTCAAAGATGGCCAAGCGCGCTATTGCATTTGGAGATAGCCGAGGAAGAGTAACGTGGAACAAATCTAATACCTCCGAAAGGAAGTCCACTGCTGGGAGTCCTAACCCCGCTTCGAAGACCACAACTTCTCCAGGCCTCGGCGTGGGGATGGTTTCTTTTCTTGGTTTCTGGATGATGACCCCTGAGCCAATCTTCCCTTCTACTACTGCTGCGATCGTCTCCCTCTTAGAGGTAGATGGCCCCAAGGTATAAGATTGGTCCGGGTACTTCGAAGAGGCCGAAAGGAGATCTTGAGGACCAGTCTGTTGGGGATTCCCTGTTGGAGCCACCACCGCCGCCGCTGGCGCCGCCACTATTGCTGCCGCGGCCGCGGCCGCAGCTTGCTGCCGGGCTAGAGCCAAAGCCGCCCTAGGAACCTTGAAGTTGGTTTTCGCCATGAACTCGCACCGAATGCTAAAGCTAGAGTCTAGAGGCTAGGGCTTGATTGCACAAAGATGGTGAAAAAGGTATTTGAGAAGTGTCTGGGTCCTCTATTTATAGCCTAGGCCCACGATTTTTTACCGTTCACATTTGTTGTTTCGCATTCTTGACCGTTACTCTTTGCGAAGTTAACGCACCGCGTAACTTCTGCTGGAAGGAAAAAGCCAATGGCTATTTCTTCCAAGTCTAAAAAGGCTTTCTGGCTTTTTAAGTTAATTTCGAGATTGTTCGAATGCAACTTCCTTAGGAATCAATTCGAAGTTTTGAATCTTCATATACTTCAGAGGTTGATTAAATCTGTTAACCCCTACGCATGATTATTTTTCTTGCGTATACTGCTCTCCTAATGTTACAGATCTACCGGAGAAGTGTATTCGAGGGGCTACTGTTGGGGGAAATACTTCATCGTTGGGGTCACTTCTGCAACAAGACAAAGGCAGGTGATTTAATCGAAGGTTTCCAGCATCTAACTCCGGAAGTGTACTAGAACAAGTTCAAAGGATAGAGGCGAACTCTAGTTTGGAGTATATCTTCGAACATTGACCCTTCAGAGAGCTTCCTTGCCAGCTAAGATGGAAGACTTATCTTCTTTCTCATTAGATTAGTCTTTTACCATTTTAGCCCTATTAAGGGTACCAAATAGTTTTCACTATGTCGGTTGTAACAGAGGGGTAAAAGGGTCTTTTCCTTAAGGTTTTGGCCTATAAATACCCCCCGTTTTACCCTATTATGAGGATCGAATACTGAGTTATTCAATACACATCTTCGAACTATTTCGAGCTATTATCCAATTCAGAGGCTTGAAATAGTTCATTTCACAAACACTTTGTTTGTTAGTTTCTAAACTTTGAAAACCTGTTAGCGTAATCTTTACACCAACAGTACCAATCACCACCACCCTGTCTTTGTGAGTTTTGGTCGAAGGAGTGCCACCCAGATCAAACTCACGTGTTTTATGATTGGAGGACACTTCGCTGCAGATCCTATCAGTCGAACCTACCTGATCCGACCGATTGGACCGGGCTCTGGCGCTAGCGTCGGCTAGCCTCCCACCGAAGGGTTTGCCCAGAGCGGAGTTGAGTCTGGCCATTAGGGTCTGAACTCATTTTGCGGAGGGTTCGGCCGCTGTGGTCCAAAGCCACTGTGCGGAGAGTTCAGCCACTGGTGTCCATAGCCACTGTGCGGAGGGTTCAGCCACTGTGGTACGAAGCCACTATGCGATGAGTTCGGCCACTGTGGTCCGAAGCCACTGTGCGGAGGGTTCGGCCACTGTGGTCTGAAGCCATCCTCCGACTATTTTGGCCCCTTCGACTGTCTTAGCCTTTTTGTGTGGGGGCCTATTTCCTTGGCTTTTTCCTGGTGTTTGTTCAACAACATTTGATATGTGACCTTTTACTTTTTGCGAGACCTAGCCGAAGGAGACATGTTGATGTTTCTTTTCCACACTCCTACTTCAGGGTCTTTGGCACGAGTGTGCGTGTGCGCGATTCTTCTATGGCCGATTGAACTTGCCGATGAAAAACATTGCAGTCGTTAGTATAATGGGAATGTGAATCATGCCACTTATAGTAGGGGCGTTTCTTCAGCTCGTCTACGGATGGAATGACTAGGCCTTTATGCAGCCTGAGAAGCTGGTTCTTCAAGAGAAAATCATATATTTTATCGCAGTTAGTTATATCAAACGAATATTTGACTTCGCTGGGCCGACTCTCACGGGGACACGGCCATAACTCAGAACAAATGATGGGTTTTCTCTTAGCATTCCAGACCCATTCGGCCACATACATGTCAACCAAATCTTCTTCCTCCTCTGATTCTTCCTTGTCGGAGTGTTTCATGGTGTGGACTTCAGCCCTAGGCTTGTTAAATGTTTTGATAAACTTTTTATCTTTGGCTCAACCTTCTTGGACCAGAGCCTGCTGCAAGACTTCGATAACTTCTAAAAGGTTTTGGTTGTCTAGCCTTTCTTTAATCTCGGAACGCAACCCGTTGAAAGCTAGATCTGCCAAATCACTCTCTGAAATATTGAGACTAAAACATCGGTTTCTAGTATCTCTAAAGCGCTTGATATACTTAGAGACACTCTCGCTCGATTTCTATTTAACCGATGTCAAGTGTGAAAGCCTAAGTTCTGTCTCACCCATATAAAAATAGTCATGTAACTTTTGTTTCAATTTAGCCCATGTTTGGACTGAGTTCGGTGGGAGCGTCGAAAACCATGTAAAAGCGGTGCTAGATAGGGAAAGAGAAAATAATCTTAGTTTTAAAGTGTCCGACCCGCTAGCTTCTCCACACTGTGTTAAGAACTGGCTGATATGCCCTAGTGTGGTTTTGCTACCCTCACCGTTGAACTCGGTGAACTCAGGTACTCTATAGATGCGAGGGTGTCGTATAGTGTCGAAATGGTCAGGGTATGGTTTACGGTAAACCCTAGCCCAACCCCTAGGTACGAAGCCAGTGGACTCCCTAAATAGTGCGCGGATCCGCTCCTTAATGTCATCCTGGCCCCCTATCTGCATGCGTCTCTCATGTGGAGGTGCGACAGGTGGAGGTCTGTCAACGTGTGAGCCACGGGGGTCTTCCTCACGTGTTGGCTCTAGGAATGTGACATGTTCGGGCCTATGAGTTTGTGCGTGTGGTACAGGAAACACAGGAAGAGCTCGCGCGGGTGTAGGTGGCGTGCAATAAATAGGGTTAGCTTGGACATGTGCGTAGTGGCTTGTCTCAGCCGAATATGCTGAGGCCAAAGACGTGACGGTCTTGCCAGTACAACTATTGGTCCTGCTATAGATATGATTTACCGGAGGTGCACTAGCGATTGGAGTTGGAGGAACGGCCTCGATAAAGACCAACCTACTAAGTGTCGCCTCTACTTGAGAGCTGATTGCTGAATCTAAAAGGTTGGCTAGCGAAGCGCTAATAACTTGATCTACTGATGCGGCTATTTTTTGCTCAATATCTAAAGAAGATAAAGGAGGCAATACTGGGGTTACCTAGGTTCAAGCGAGGTCGAGGACATTGACGTCGTGCTTGATGAAGCCCGCGCGTGTCTTGACGTAGCTTCCAAGCATGATGTCCTATAGTGCTTTCATCTTTGCCTCAATCTCTGCCCGGTCCTCTTCGGGAATATCTTCAAGGGTAGGTGTCATGATGTTGCGGTTGTTGATATCTGCACCTCCCATAGGATTCATCAGCGATGTAGACGTAGTAGTCATTGTAGACGTTCTTGCAGCCGATGTAGATGTACTCATCCAGTTGGCGTAGCCTTCCCCAGCGGAGTCACCAAAAAGTGTGTTGACAAGAAAATGTGCCCCCGTACTTGGGTCAATTCGATGATCCAAAAGTGTGTGGATACTTAAGGACAAGCTTAAGCGTAACACAACATTAACATCGCATTCCGACTACCCTTAAAAGTATCAAGGGGGTTGAAGTCGCCAAGTAATCAGATCACAAGTAAATAATCCAATTAGCCGAAAAGAAATATATTAAATAAAATAAACCAACCAGCTGAACAGAGCCTAACTGATTCGAAGTGTACTGTGCGAAGGGTTCATCAAAGGGAGGCCTTCGGCATCTGGTGCAAAGGATATCGACGAAGGTAGGCTTCATCGTTCGTATCGATCTGACCAAAGGCAAGCTCCGAACATATCTCGACGTGAAATCACCTCTGAACAGCGGGGTTCAGTGCGAAGTCTCTGACACAACAAAATATCCCAACGCAACGCACTGGCGTAACTTCGTTTGGGGTGAATTGTAAGCGTGACAAAGCATAGCGTGATGAAGCCTACTGCGGAGCGCTTTGGCATGCGGAACTTGGACAAACTAACAATAGCGTGATAGGTCCGGCACGGGTAGTCGAAGTAGGATTCCACCGAAGGGTGTTCTGGCAGCCTACGAAACCACTTTCCTGGCTTCGGACACCTCCGGCGAAGGGGCTCTGAGCGTGAAAACCTGCAACAGAACAGATATCAAGTGTCAATTTGGCCTAGGGACCAAATCTACTAAGTGTTGCAGTAGAGAAACGAAGGTAACAATCTGTTATGTAGATTAATAGATACTTCACAAGCGAAGTAACAAGGTGATAGCAATTTGTTACATAGATTAACCGATACTTCACGAGTGAAGTAACAAGGCTTACCACGGTTTCGGTGTGGCCGGTGGAGGGCTTCCAAGAAACCCACGAATGTTGTGCGGAAAAGTAAATAAGAGGTAAATACAGTTCAAAGCTAGGGCTTTGTGGTTGATTTGTGTTGGGGGGGTCTAATGAGCCATCCTCACCCCTATATTTATAGTGGCTAGTCTTCTTATCTCTAAGGTTAATCTGGTAGGATTCGACCTAATAGGGCTTAGGGATAAAAATAGCGAGAATTAGACTCAAATTCTATCTCCTAAACAACCCGATCTGGGCCTTCGGCAAGGCCTACCGAAGCCTGCTCCTCGGGCCGAAGCTTTGGCGAGGCAAGCCTCCAAAGGCCTTCGGGCCGAAGGTAGCCGGCCACTGGAAGGCTTATGAAGCCCAAGGCTTAATGGACTTTTAGCCCTGTAGGGCTTCAGCCTGATCCAGGACTTGTGTATTTTCAGCCCAAATTACCAAAATTCATATTTTGACAATCTTGACCATTAATGCCATTTTTTGCTATCAACACTAACCTAAGGGATACATATTTATTGTCCGTTGATTTCCCGTCCAAGTAACTTATCCAGCCAATTTTGGGTGAATTTGTAACCATCTGTTGCTCTTATCTCTATCGGCTCCCCTATTGGGTCATGCAGTTGTTGCGGACGAACTCCTTTGACTCTCTTTGATCGAATCTTCTTTGACCTTCTATTGACCGTGCCTTCCTTAGTGGGCCTTGGGATTTACTAAATCTTTGCGTCAACACATGCCTCCCTATTTTTGAGGCGTTAAGGGGCATCTAACGCTTCAAAACTATAAGTCATAATTGCCTTATGTCGTCAAGTATTTTCACACAGTAATCTCACATTCATTACCATCAGCCAGAAAAATCTTCGCATTTGCCTCCCACGATTGATCTGATGCAGTAGCCAAAAAATCAACCTGGTCAATAAATATCTGTCCTTCGTATTCTTATTTCCACGCTTTCTGCTCACCACCGCTCTGGCTTTTAACCATCGTCATCAGCTTCTAGTGCCTTCTAATCATCGTTGTCTTGCCGCCTTCTTCCTTTTGACACCACACAGAGAGGGCAGCGAAATAGCTGACTTGAATAGAATCCCCTTGGTAATTCTCTGCTTCTTTATGTGTTTGGCCCTTCTCTTTTTTCTTCGTGGTCCTCATCCTTTTTCTGAACTATTTTCCCACATGTAGGCTCTTCGGAACCAGGTCTTCATAACGATTATCACCCTCATAAAGCTTTCAAGTGTCTCGACATCTCTACATGATGTTTGTATATTTCTAGAGATGTGGTGTGTTGGGGGAAAATATTCCATCCTCAGGATTACCGCAGTAACAGGACAAAGGCAGGAAATCAAGTCAAAGGATTCCAACTTGTATTTTCAGATGTACACTCGAGGTAGATCGAAGTATGAAGACGGACTCTAGTTCGGAGTATACCTTCGAACTTGGACTCTTCCAAGAGCTTCTTTGCTAGCTAAGATGGAAGACTTATCTTCTTTCCCATTAGATTAGTCTTTTACCATTCTAGCCCTATTAAGGGTACCGAATTGTTTCCACTATGTCGGTTGTAATAAAGGGGTAAAAAGGTCTTTTCCTTAATGTTTGGGCCTATAAATACCCCCCGTTTTACCCTGTAAAAAGGACCGAATACAAGTTATTCAATACACACTTTCGAACTATTTCTAGCTATTATCCTTTCGGAGGCTTGAAATAGTTTACTTCGCAAACACTTCGTTTGTTAGTTTCTAATCTTCAGAAACCTGTTAGCATAATCTTTTACGCCAACAGTTGGCGCCGTCCGTGGGCCCCAGCAGCAAGCTACTGCGGTGGGCCCTCTCCCAAGAAAAATTAATTTAATATCAAAGTGGGCGCATGGCCCACATATCAGATATTAAACTGATAAGAACAGATATTAAATTTGTCTGAAGAGCCACAGTTTTCAAGATTGAAACTCAGGGCCAGAAATTATCACATAATCAACGGTATTTTATACAAGGCCGGAGTAGGTTCCCCTCTACTCCGATGTATATCCCAAACCGAAGGCCAAGATATTCTTCGAGAAATCCATGAAGGGCTTTGTGGTAGCCATTTAGCCCCTAGAGCTTTGGCAGGAAAGACACTTCGCCAGGGGCTTTATTGGCCTACGATAGTAGCAGATGCGGAGAATTTAGTTCGCACCTGCCAAGGATGTCAGTGGATGGGACGACGGAGCCATCGCCCACCAACAGCTCTTCAAGTTATTGCTCCGGTATGGCCCATGGCCAGATGGGGTATGGATCTGATTGGTCCCTTTCCAGCAGCTAAGGGAAATCTAAAGTTCGTAGTGGTAGCTATTGAATATTTTTCTAAGTGGGTAGAAGCAGAGCCCTTAACAGCTATCACTTCGAACAATGTACAGAAATTCTTTTGGAAGAGTATCATTTGCCGGTTCGGAGTGCCTAGGCAACTCATAGTTGATAATGGAACACAGTTCGATGCAGAACCTTTCAGGAAGTTTTGCGAAGATCTAGGCATCCAGTTATGTTTTGCTGCAGTGAGACATCCTCAGTCTAATGGAGCTGTAGAAAGAGCCAATGGAAATACTTTGTCAGGGCTAAATCGAAGGATAGTAGGATTGGCAAAAGGACTGTGGACCGAAGAACTTCTGAAGATTTTATGGTCCATTCGGACTACACAAACGAGGTCCACAGGTTTCACTCCATTCAGACTACTATTTGGGGATGAAGCTATGACTCCAACGGAGCTCAGAGGAGGATTACTTCGCAGCACTGAACCGGAGATTGAAGGAGAAAGACAAGCTTCGCTGGATTTAACAGAAGAGACAAGACTTTGAGTTGTAGCCAATTTGACGAAGTATCAACAACAGACGAAGACTTGGTTTGACCTGAAAGTCAAGATCAATGAGCTTAGACCGGGTCATCTCGTTTTGCGGAGCATCATATCGCCAGGAAAATTAGGAAATAAATGGGAAGGTCCATACTTAATTATTCGTTCAGGGCATCGTGGCTCTTTTAAATTAGCTAATTTGGAAGGTGAAGAGTTAGCACATACTTGGCATGCGGAGCACCTAAAGCGATACTTCGCATAGGGGCTCCTTGTAATCATTTGTAATCACTTTCTGAATTAATAAAGCATATGGTTCAGATAGTGCCTACCCCTCATAAACTTCCAGCTTCTGAGTGGACGCACTAGAACCGTGGAGTTGACCGAGAGGGAAGTGTCATTAATTTGAATCATATTTTCGGACTTTGAACCATTGGTTCGAAGCTTCCGGCGTGGGGCTGACATAATCCGGAGTCCAAGCCACCGGCTTGTAGGCATCCGTAAAAGAGCCCGAAACCACATCATGCGGAGTCCAAGCCACTGGCTTGTAGGCATCCGTAAAAAGAGTCCAAAGAGACCACTGCGAACTCCAAACCATTGGTTTGACAGAAATCGCAAAAAGAGCCGAAGGAGGCCAAAACAAAACAGAGTTTGAGCTATGAGCTTCGAATGTCTGTTAGAAAGTCCAAAGTGACTAATTTTTTAAGACACCAAAGTGTCCGGGAAGTTGCCCAGAGTGATTTCTTTCAAAACATGAGGTACTAAGCTACCGGTCTTCAGACTCCGAATAGTCGAAGACATTTTATAAGATTTTAATCAATCTTTAAATTGTTGAGGGGCTCCGAACCCCCAAAATTGTACTCCTAAGTTTTTTCTTTGCGCCAAACCATCTTTGAATACAGTTCGAAGTTGCTTACGCCCAAAGAGGGGCTAGTAAACAAGGAGACAATTTTAAATCGATATTTATTATTTGAACAATATAATTACATCATGAAAAATCGGTATCTATACCGAGAAGGAATCGAAGACCCCTTCGATCTCAAGAGCTAAGGTTGGAACGACTAGTTCCAGAGCCGGGAGTTCTAACAACTTTGCGTTTAACTCTCTTGCCTTCCTTCGAAGCTCTAAAGTCTTTCTGTTCCTGTTGAAGCTCGACCCAAGTTCGAAGTCGTTCGGGGCTCCTTTCCCAGCTTCCAAGTTCTTCAGGATTTTTGCCTTGAGCTTCATCTTCATCTTCGGACCATGCGATGTCTTCAGAAGATGAAGTTTCCAAGTTGACTTCTTTTTCTTCCTCTTTAATATAAGACAATATGTCTTTTCTTACTTCGGGTGTAATCACACCGGAGCTATCCCGAGGAACTAAAAATCAAGGGCGCTTGTGAATTTTTAAAATATCGAAGGTAGCCCATAGTAAGCGGAGTTCGTCGTTCATGTTTAACACTTTGACATCTTCCATATGAGGCAAAGCCTAAAAACATGATAAGCAAATTTTCATTCATAGATATACAAAAGCATGATTCTTTACATAGTCGAATATCCTAAGATATTTCTAAACCTATGGATTTGGCGGAGGCTGGCTGCTCGAAGCTTGGGACCGAGCTTGTTTCTAGCGTTGCCCTTCATCAATCCAAGCCTTGATCGCAGAGCGACCTTCGGCTCTCCATGAAGTTTGAAAGGCTTGCCAAGCAACGGCCACACCTTCGGAAGGAGTGAGAAGTTGATTGTCGTCGAAGGTAATAGGAGTCGCCCCTGTGCTCGGAGTTATCGATTGGCCAAGATCTTCATAGTAACGAAGTATGCCAATAGCAGCCACTTGACCGGAGATTTCTCCATATTGAATGCCTGCTGTCTTCATTTGCTTCGCTGCTCCTTGAATTCTCTTCAGCCGACGCAACGAGGAGATGTTGTCATCTGAAGGAAGCGTCCTAGTAGTACCAAAGTACTCCAGAACACTTAGCAGTTCGTTCATGACCTCCGCAGCTACCTTCTCCGATTTTAACTTGTCTTCATTCAAAGCATCCTTCACCGAAGTTAATTCTCTTACCACCCCAGAAAGCCTAGCCGCCTCCATAGCTAAAGAATTTTTCTGGTTGAGTAGTTGGCTAGCTTCTTCAGCAGCTTTGGCTTTTTCTTCTTGAAGCCTGACAAGCTCAACTCCCGCCGCAGCATGCTCCGCCCGCATCCTTTCAATTTCTACTCGAAGCACAATTTGTTCTTCTTCGAGCTCTTTGTTCGCAGCCTCCAAGCTTTGTCTGGCCCTGCGCTCCGTTGAAACAATGCTGTTCAGTTGGGAAACTCGACCTTCGGAGATATTGAGATTTCTTTGAAGAGTAGTGTTTTCCTCTCGAAGGCGGAGGTTTCCATGTTCATACGAGATGTTCGCAGCTCGGGCCAAAACTGTTTGCTGCGAAGAGAAAAAAACGAAGGTGAAAAATTATTTGTATATAAGTGTAACCTTGTTTTGCAGATACTCCATACCTGGTATGCTGCACGTTCCATGGCAGCGTTAAGATCTGAGCTCTCCGCCTCACTCAAGATGGCCACCAGGTTCGTCTCCCCTACTTCGCGGCTAGCTCAATCTAAAGGTTCGATCAAAGCCCGAAGCCCAGTTCTTCGCTCCAAGAAAGGAGCTAGAAGGGGGAGCATACTCAGAGCCTACTGGTCATCTTCGTTTGGTGAAGGCCCAGAATCCTGAGCTGTGTTCTTCAGAGTTCCGGTAGACTAGCCCCCCTCCGTAGATTGGCTCTCGTCTGTTGACTCAGATGGAGTTGATCCTGAGCTTGGATTAGGGAGATGGTCCATCTCGCCTTTGCCTTTTCCAGGTCCCATTTTAGCGGTTTCAGGAATTGGCTCCAAAGTTGTCGAAGGTCCAGGATTTATATCTTCAGGACAGACCTCTTCTACAGAAGTGGATCTTGTTAAAACAAAGGTATTATACATTGTATAATTTCGTAGGAAAAAAGAACAAAAGAATTATGCGAAGTTTACCTTCGGCATTTTGGCGACGGGTAAGCATTGGGCTGCTTGGTGGATCGAAGGCTACTCCGAAGTCTTTGTCAGAATCAGCAGTTAAATCTTCAACTATTGGAGCATCTTCGGGAGCAGCCATTGTTAATTCACTCGGAATTGAAGCTGCAACAACTTCAACTCCGCCTTCGTCCGCAGGAGCTCCATCTTGCAGTAAATTTTCTTGAGTGGCCGGAGTCCTCACTTGCTGAAGATTCTCTTGAGGCTCCGGCACGCTCACAGTATCCTCGATATTTGTTTCTGTCTGGGCTGTATCTTTGTTGATTAGGTCAATCAACATCCTTCCTTCATCCTCCAAGGATTCAGAGGCCGAAGCTCTAGGGCTCGAAGGTGACGGAACCCTCGGCTTTCGAGCCACTTTCTTTACCGGAATCTTGGCAGAGCTCGAGGCTCCGACTTCAGCTTTCCTCTTTTTGGGCCCTTTCTCCGAAGTACCGACCAACTTTTTCCTCCACTCTTTTTCGGTCGGAGTTGGGACGCCTAAAATCTTTTCCGAAGCTCGTACAATCTGCTCCGAAGTTATAGGGGCTGAAGAAGCTGGAAAATGAGTTAAGTTGATCATTTCTTCGAATAAATACATATGACATATGTTGTTTTCGAAGTTACCTGCAGGGCTTGAATTCGAAGAAATTTTGTGGAGACCACCCTCCGAATCTTCCTCGAAGGTGATCAGCCAGTTGGCTATCAGGGGAGGGATTTGAAGCCCGAGGAATTCTTCTACTAAGTCCCGCATGCTCAGGCGATGACTAATTTTTTCGAGCAAGCTGAGGTGAGCTTCAAGCTGGCCCGGATTCAGATGCACAAGTGCTTCCTTTCGGAAGTTGATATCTTGCAAAGGTCCATCTAGACGGCTACTCGCCCCAACTTCGGCATAAAACCACTTCAAGATCCAATCGGTGTACCATCTTGCATTGATAGCCTTGGCGGGAAACCAGAGAGAATACTCGTCCCGAAGCCTGAAGTTGATGCTTCTGAAAGCCACCACCATCTTCTCACCTCCGGGGCCTACGAAGGTCTTTGGTTGGCACGAAGCTCTGTGCAGTGCTGCGAAGATCTCCGCCCTTCCTTCACAGCCTTCGGCTTGCAATGCCCATTCGAAGATGGCAAGACGTGTTACGACATTCGGAGAAAGCTGGGGGAGAGTGACGTGGAACAAATCCAATACCTCGGCCAAGAAGTCGACTGCCGGAAGCCCTAAGCCAGCTTCGAAGAATGCTTCGAAAACAACCACTTATCCGGGTTTTGGTGACGGAATGATTTCCTTCCCAGGTTTGCGAATCATAACCCCAGAACTGATTTTACCCTCTACTGCGGCCACGAGCGATTCCCTTTTGCAGGTTGAAGGCCAAGTTGATAAGACTGATCAGTGTACTTTGTCGACGCCGGGAAGAGATCCTGAGGGCCAACATTTTGGGGATTTCCCCCCCGCCATTACTGCCACTGCAGGTGCCGGATTTGCCGTCGCCGATGATGTAGCCGCCGCTACTGCAGCTTGTTGCCGAGCCAAAGTTGAAGATGGTCCAGGACCCTTGAAACTGGTCTTCGCCATTGGATCTCACGGATTGCTTCAAGAGAAAAATGAAAGCTAGGGCTTGGTTGATGGTTTGTTTGCATGAAAGCAGTGAAAAGGTACTCGAGAAGGGTCTGGGTCCTCTATTTATAGCCCAGACCCTGATTTTTACCGTTTGCCTATGTCGTTTCGCATTCTTAATCGTTACCTTGTTGCGGAATTAACGCGTCGTGTGGCTTCCCTTAGAAGGAAAAAGCCAACGGCTATTTCTTCCAAGTCTAAAAAGGCTTTCGGGTTTCTCGAGTTATTTCTAAGATACTTCGAACGTAATTCTCTTAGAAATTAATTCGAAGTTTGCATCTCTATACATTTCAGAGGTGTATTAAGTCTGCTAACTCCTACGCATGGATATGTTTTCTTGCGTATACTGCTTCCCTAACATAACAGATTTAACGGAGAAGCGTATTCGAGGGGCTACTGTTGGGGGAAAATATTCCATCCTCAGGATTACCGCAGTAACAGGACAAAGGCAGGAAATCAAGTCAAAGGATTCCAACTTGTATTTTCAGATGTACACTCGAGGCAGATCGAAGTATGAAGACGGACTCTAGTTCGGAGTATACCTTCGAACTTGGACTCTTCCAAGAGCTTCTTTGCCAGCTAAGATGGAAGACTTATCTTCTTTCCCATTAGATTAGTCTTTTACCATTCTAGCCCTATTAAGGGTACCGAATAGTTTCCACTATGTCGGTTGTAATAAAGGGGTAAAGAGGTCTTTTCCTTAATGTTTGGGCATATAAATACCCCCCGTTTTACCCTGTAAAAAGGACCGAATACAAGTTATTCAATACACACTTTTGAACTATTTCTAGCTATTATCCTTTCGGAGGCTTGAAATAGTTTACTTCGCAAACACTTTGTTTGTTAGTTTCTAATCTTCAGAAACCTGTTAGCGTAATCTTTTACGCCAACATGGTGTTTGATGAAACTATCTTTCCATTTTCAAAACTGCAACTCAAGAACTGTACCGGGTAAAATTTAGAAAACAATCTCAGGTATCTCTTTCATATTCTGGGGGTATAGCACCGTATGACCTTTTTACTAATCAGGTTGTAGAAAGTACTAATGATATTAGTGTAGATCAACAAGAATTTCCACAAGAAGTTATCCTTGCAAGCAATGACAACTCTTCCGTCAACCATACAGCGGCGGAGAGAATTGCAGATGCTCTAGAACTAGAAGTCAACCCACCCGTCGGTAATTCAGTGGTCGACAACACGCCCATCGACAATTCAGTGGTCGACAGAGAGAACGCCCCAGAAATCAACGAATTTGTCAACAATCCATTGATGGAAATTCAACAGAATTCTAGTGTTTCAGACTCTTCTCTAGTAGGGGGAGAACTTCAACTCGAGGCACATCGTCCAGTCACTCAGCTACAAAGAGATATAAGAAAAGAGAAGAGGTATATAAATGGCACTGTTAAATACAATTTGCTCACATTGACCGGTGAACCTTGTAATCTCACTGATGCTTTACATGATAAAAATTGGAATGATGCAATGGATGCTGAATATGCAGTGATAATGAGAAATAAAACATGGCACCTAGTTCCTCCCCAAAAAGATAAAAATATTATAGGATGCAAGTGGGTCTACAAAATTAAAATAAAACAAGATGTTAGTCTTGATAGATATAAGGCTAGACTTGTAGCAAAAGGTTTTAAACAAAGATATGGTGTTTGTTGGTTGCTCATGCTCATAGCGTGGTATATCTGTCGGAGGGGTCCAACAATATACAATTTAGAGGTTGTATCGAAGGGGTTGGTACTTTGGGCAGTACATTGCTGTGTGTACCTGTAATATCTTAGAAAATATCTCAAAGAAAATATCTAATGAAAATACCAAGAGAAATATCCCAAAAGGTAAATATTGACCAAATTCTCCAAAAAGTTGACTTTTTGATCTGTTGCTTGTATGGTCGATTGGGAATCATGGTTGCGAATATCTCATCGAGACGATTCCATTTTTGGTATTAAATATCTGTTTTGAATATCCGATGAATTGCAGAAGGATCGATAATTCTCAACTGTTGATTTCTTTATATATATATGAAAGGAGGATGCTAGAACCTCCTCACAACCTCCCGCGTGCTCCATTTTTCTCCTTGCTCATGCCTAGGGTTCCCTCTTCTTCTTCTCCAGTTGATTTCTTCTTGCCATTTAATCTTCATCATCCACCGCATGTTTTTATTTCTGTCAATCACATCTATGTGCTACAGTCATTATCTTCAGTTACTCCTTTTTTGGTCACATACGTTGTCGTATGGTGTAACACCCCAAATTTTCAATACAATAAAAACATTATTAAATTCAATTTCTTGGAATATATATTTCTGAAAATACTTAAAATACCCTTTTATACCCAATTGAACTACAGCATAGAGTAGATTGCCAAATTAGGAGGTGAAACTTTTTGTATATGATCCTAAGACCAAGATATATTTTTGAGAATTTTTTATAAATTTTTACCAAGCAGGGAAGTAGCCCTATTATTTTAAACCAATTGCTGCAATTATTTTTAATCAGAAAATAGTTTCAAATAGTATTGGGCCCTCTCCCCCTTTCTCTCTCTCCCAGCCGGCCCAGCCCGTTACCTCGCGCACCTTAGGCTGACAACCCGACCCCACCTGTCGGCGCCATCTGCCTCCCCTCGCGCGCGGCGCCCGACACCACGGCCCCACCCGTCAGCTGCCTCCCTCGCTCGTCCGCGCTCGCTGGCCAGTGGACCCCACTCATCAGGCCCGTCGTCAACCTCACGCCGTCGCCCCCAAACTTCGCCGGCCGCCTTTACTCCCTCGGATCCGCTCGTCGCCGGTCCCCTCCCCTCCATTATTCGCCGGCATTAAAATCCCCGTATCGCGTCGCCCGTTTCCCCTTTAATCCCACGCGTAATTCCCCCCCCCCCCCGCTGTCGACCGCATGCAGAGAAACTGTCGCCAGCGTTAACCCTCGCCCCCCTGATGGCGCCCTCCCTACCCCCGCCGGTACCCCTATTTAAACCACCGCCCTCCACCGCGTCCGGTCCACGCATCCAATTGCACCCAGACCAAACGGAGCGCCCGCACTTCACCTTTTTGCGCACTCCTTCTATTTCGCCTCCAGCCACCACTCGCCATCCGCCGGAGCCCCTCTCCGTCCACGCCGACCACACCGCTACGACCGCACTGACCTCACCGACCTCGACCACCACTCCGTCGACGACGAACCCCGCCGAATCGCCGTCGCCGCCAAGGACCCCAACGCCTCCACCGCCTCCGCTCGTCGCCGGCCTAGCTCCGTCGACCTTTTCTCACCGCCGAGGTACCTTCGTGACCCCCTCATTGCCCTCCTTCCATTTTAGGCCCTAGCATCGACCGCCGTCGCCCGCCGTGGCCGCTGGCCCGCTCGCCGTCGTCGGAGAAGACGACCGACACGGGTCGAGTACCCGTGCCGTGTCGGATTCACGCACGACCGTGCGATCTGGATCCGACGGTGACGATTAATTCCCGTGTGCGATTTAATCTGATCCGTTAGATCTGTGCGAAGGGGTACGTTTTAATTTCGTGCGTCCGTTAGTTTTAAAACCCCGCATCGCATCTAAGCCGTCCATC
>JAAALK010000080.1:98164881-98223854 GCA_019279435.1 Zizania palustris
GATTATAAAAGTCTTAAATATTTTTCATCCAAAGATATTTTAATTCGAGACAATGAAGATAGTTTGAATTAATTAAAGATTATGATGTAACCATTCAATATCATCTAGGAACGACCAATGTAGTAGCAGATGCTCTTAGTAGAACAAGTGTTCCTAAAGCATCAATGTCCTTGCTTTCTGATTTGTATCATATGAAGATATCATTTTGCTTTAATGGGACTGTACAAGAAGAAACTCAAGTGCTTATTCAGTTCGATATACTTGAGCGTGTGTGTGAAGCTCAACAACATGATCATCTCCAATTAGTTGTTCGAAAGTTAATTTGGCAAGAAAGCCAAAAAAGTTTAGTACTAATGATAATTATGTTATACATTTTAAGGGGTGTATTTATGTACCATAGAAAGAATATGTGAAATGGATATACTAAGAGAAGCCCATCGAACCCCTTGTACATGTCATCTAGGTGAAAACATGATGTACTGAGACCTAAAGTAAAAAAACTTTTGGTGGAAAAGAATGAAGGTGGATATTATCATGTTACAGCTCGTGGTATTTGTCAACAAGTAAAAGATGAACATAAACGACCAACATGGTTAATATTGCCTTTAGAAATCCCAAATTAAAAATGAGAACATATTACTATGGATTTCATAATTGGATTACCTCGCTCACCCATAGCAAAGATGCTATTTGGGTTATCATTGATAGACTTACAAAATCTTCCCATTTTATTCCAATAAAGACAACCATACACCACCAGAATTGGCCCCCTTGTATGTTAAGGAAATAGTGAGATTAAATGGAGTATCAAACTCGATTATTTCCGATCGTGATTCTATGTTTGTATCCCAATTATAGCAAAGTTTTGCAAAAGGCTATGGGTACCAAACTTTCCTTTAGTACAACCTTCTATCCTCAACAAATGATCAATGAGAACGCACCATCCAAAAATTAGAAGATATGTTTTGTGCTTGTATCTTATGTTGGAAAGGAAATTGGGAGAATCATATACCATTGGCAGAATTTTCCTACAACAATAGGTACCAAGCGAGTATTCAAATGGCTCCCTTTGAAGCATTGTATGGTCGAAAGTGTGTTTCTACTTGATGTTGGAATACAATTAGAGAAAGATCCTTGATTGGTCCAGATCTGATTCAGCAAACTTCAAAAAAGATGCATCAAATATATCAAAATTTGTTGGCTGCTTAGAGTCGATAAAAAAGTTATGCTGATGTGCGAAGATGAAACCTAGAGTTTGAAATTGGCAATGAGGTTCTCCTTAGAGTATCGCCAACTAAAGGTGTGGTACGATTTAGTGTCCCTAAAAAACTTAGTCCAAGATACATTGGTCCATTTCTGATTTTAGCCAGAGTAGGCACTTCGAATTACCGTCTTGAATTACCGAAATCAATAAGTGGAATACATAATGTATTCCATGTGTCTATGTTAAGAAAGTATTTGAAGGACCCTAAGCATAAAAGTGACATTAGACCTATTAGAGTGGAACAAGATTTAACTGTGGAATGTCGCCCAGTGCGTACATTAGAATTCTTAGAACGAGTTATCAGAAGAAGAGTTATTAAGTTTGTAAGAGTTCTATGGAAAAATCAATCTGAACGGGAGGCAACTTGGGAATTAGAGAAACAAATGCGTAAGAAATATCCCGAACTCGTTGGAAATAGAGAATCATAAACTTTAATTTTTTTTCATAATGAGTTTTAAAGTGGTAGAATTCGGGCACGAATTCTTTTAAGGGGGAAGGGTGTAATATCTTATAAAATATCTCAAAGAAAATATCCAAAGAAAATACCAAGAGAAAATATCTAAGAAGGCAAATGTTGACCAAATTCTCCAAAAAGTTGACTTTTTAATCTGTTGCTCGTATGGTCGATCGGGAACCATGGTTGCAAAGATCGCATCGAGATGATTCCATTTTTGGTATTAAACATCTGTTTTAATATCCGATGAATCACAGAAGGATTGATAATTCTCAATCGTTGATTTCTTTATATATATGAAAGGAGGATGCTAGAACCTCATCACAACCTCCTGCGTGCTCCATTTTTCTCCTTGCTCATGCCTAGGGTTCCCTCTTCATCTTGTCTAGCTGATTTCTTCTTGTCATTTAATCTTCGTCATCCACCGTAGGTTTTTATTTCTGTCAATCTCATCTATGTGCTATAGTCGTTATCTTCAGTTACTCCTTTTGTTTTGGTCATAGACATTGTCGTATGGGCTTCTACCGCTTAATCTATCATTTACCTCTTTGTTGTTTTGTCAACCATTTTCATCTCTTCCTATACTTATTCTAGTGTTTCCCAACTACTTACCCATCAATTTTTACGGTCAAATTTTGTTATTTCTACCCTGTTTTAGTCAATGCACATCATGTGTTCGATGAAATGTCTATAAAAGGTTTATATGCTATTTTCCTTTGTGAAAATAGGAGTAATCTTTAAACTTGTAAAGTGACATATTGTTCAAAATATGTGGTTTTCTTTAAGAAAATATAATTTTTGATTACTATGGAGTAGACCAAATAACACTGTATAAATGATATTAAGGAGTGTAGAAAGAATGTTTTGATGTTGTTTGTACTTTGGTTATGTAATGCTTAATATGTGTTTATATAGGTGGTATCACTTCTAAGCACAATTAAACATAGTTTTGTTTGTCGACATCGTTATAAAGGCAAGTAACATGTTATGTTTATATTCATGTCTTACTTTTTTCTCAAGTTAATTAAACTTGGGATATTGCTTTTAAATTTAGTCCATCTATATTCATTTGGGCTATTTTGTTGATATCATATTGCATCAATGAAAAATATAAGAATTGACGTCGATTCACATGCATACATATGCACATATGCATTGCATAAGGTGATAAAGGCCGGTCATTGCCATCGTGCGTGACTCATACTAGTACATGGAGTTGCATGAGAGACTAATACATCTAACACAAAACTCTCAATTGGAGTTACATGAGAGACTAGTATATCTAGCATAAACTCTCAAATAGAGTTGCATCATGGCATACATATATTCATGTAATGATTGAAAGATAAATGATTTCGATGTGTGAAATTCAATGCCATGACAAGTAAAAGGTATATTGAAAATTTGTTGTTGATGCAATTGGTTAATTGTAAACCAATTGAAGATGATGGCTCTTCCAATCAACAATTGAAGATTGTTGAGGATGATTATAACACAACATGTGGATGAGTAAAATATGTTTATATTCATAATTGTTGCTTGCTGAGCTTGGCTCACCCTTTTTAATTCTATTTCAAGTGTGTTTGCTCGGTGAAAATATCTTTTGGGTATGGGAATTGTAGTGCACTTATCACATCACCATCCCTAATTACATCATCCCTAATTACAAACTCAAACCATGTTTAAAATAATCATGTTTTGTAATAAGTAGTTTGTGTTGTAATAAGTTGATATTTAAAGAAAATTGGTTTGCTAGTCATTGAAAGGTTTATGACTTTGAGTTTTGAGAAGTTTGATATCTTTTTATGATAAGTTATAAACTTCATGTGATTGTGTGTTGATTACATCACAATTACAAAGGAGTTATTGACAATATTTTTGGTTTTGGTTATTAATTGATGATTATAAAGGTAGGGCGTTACAGTACCGGAGGGTGTTATTGTTGGGGAATAGGGGAGCTACGCTAGCCGGGAAATTCAAAATTTACGCCCTATGGCCCTAGGCTCATGCATGTGTGAGATCATAGATCGGAACCTTCTAGCACTTGACGCGCTAGGTGCAGCGGAAGAATAGGTCGATGAAGAAGTCGTCTTTCCTCATGGTGGCAGCCACGAGCGTCGCTTATGGAGCAATGCCTCCACAGAGTCCACATATACAGGGATGGAGTTCCTCGCACGGCAGCGTGCTAGCACCACACGTGAGAGACGGGAAATCCTCGATCTCAACGGTTGAGATTAAGAAAGGGAGGAGAGGACTCTTGGGTGGCTAGGTCTAATCTAGTCTTATTCTTTCTTCCAAGACCTTCTCCTCCTCTCCTTATATAGGGCTGAAAGCCCCCTAGGTCATGCACATCTTGGAACCCGCAAATTAGTTACAACTAATCTGTATTCGTAACAGATCTAATCTGATACCCCACATCAGAACATTTGATCCTAGATCGGAACTTCCGACAAGGTATTTTGTAGGTCTCGAATCGGAACTTCCGATACCATATCAGAACTTCCGAAGCAACATTTGCTCTCTGTATCAAGACCAGATAATAACCGGAACTTCTGATACTACCTATTGGAACTTCCGATCGACAGAATTTTCTTGGGCATATCCTTCAATCTCCCACTTGCACAAGAACCAATTCTTTGCATGTTTTTAATCCATCCCCTTAAGTGTGTGACCCGATAGGTTCATACACTAACGGCTTTTCACTGGAAACCATTTCTGACTCACTGATCAATAGCGGTACCTAGTAGCACATATTGACCCCCGAAAGCGTACAAAATCAAATTTTCATGAATGTTGATATACGCATGCACCAGTCCCTTCACCATGCGCCGTCAGTCAAGTCGAAGGCGAGACATGTTCACTCGATCAAGCATTTGATTCAAATCATGACTAACTCCTTAGTCATAGTGGCATGGCCATGCATTTTTCTAATCCAATACCTCGAGGGGCCCAAAGACAACTCTCCCATTATTAGGAGGGGTAAATTCCATCTTGACCGTTCACATCCCAAGACATGTTTCACAACAAACCTGAAAACAACCCTTATTACTATCCTGTTATGGAATAGCGTTAGGAAGCATCTAAGTGTGTCATTACACGTTCTGGAATCAACAGTATCTCAAGTGGGTCTATCCAACACCATGTTCACCAACATGTGTCCACATCACTGATTTGACACCTCTATGTCTATGATCTGTGAAACACAATCATCAATCAGTCGGATGTGCTAATCCATGTATCATCACTGTCGTACTCATAAAAAGATTAGGGACCCTTTTGAACAACATCGTCATAAAGCAAATAGTTTCACATAACAAGTCGTACTCATTAATTAAATGCAAATGATATTTATTCAAGGAACAAGATAACAATTATCCTCATACATTAGCATAGACTCTACTAGCATCTTCCACCAACACATGACTCACTCATGCAAGTATCTAATACCCATGGAGTTCATATGCGCCTCATGCTTGGGCTGTGGAAGAGACTTCATCAATAGATCCGCCATATTCAAATTCGTGTGCACCATGCAAATCTTCACATCACCTCTCTCAATGATCTCGCGGATCAGGTGATATCTCTGAAGTATATGTATGGATTTCTAGTGTGATCTAGGCTCCTTGGCTTGCGCAATGCCACCACTATTATCACAATAGAGGTCAACTAGATTGAACGCACTAGGAATAACACCCAGCTTAGAAACAAACTTCTTGATCCAAACGACATCATTCGCTGCTTCTGAAGAAGCAATATACTGAGCTTCTGTTGTAGAATCGGCCACCGTCTCTTTCTTGGAACTTTTCCAACTCACCGCGCCTCCATTGAGACAGAACACAAAACCAGATTGTGACCGAGAATCATCTTTATCGGTCTAAAATCTAGCATCCGTGTAACCACTTACAACGAGCTCCTCTTCACCACCATAAACCAGGAACATTTCCTCCGTCCTTCTCAAGTACTTGAGGATACTCGTTACTAAAGCCCAGTGACTTTCACCCGGGTTTGATTGGTACCTCCTCATAAGACTTAGAGTGTATGACACATCTAGGCATGTACATATCATGGCATACATGATGGATCCAATTGCGAAGGCATACGTGATCGCACTTATCTTCTCTAGCTCATCAGGTGTCACAACACACTGAGTCTTACTAAGAGAAATACCATGTGACATTGCAGGAATCCCTTCTTAGAATTCTGCATTTTGAACTGTTTCAAAACCTTGTCAATGTACATACTTTGGCTTAGTCCAATTAACCGTTTTAATCTATCTCTATAGATATTTATGGCCAAAATGTATGCTGCCGCTCCAAGATCTTTCATTGAAAAACTATTTTTCAGTGAAGTCTTGATAGCATTCAACAAAGGAATGTCATTTCCGATCAACAATATGTCATCCACATATAGGACCAAAAACACAAGTGAGCTCCCACTAGCCTTTTTGAAAACACAAAGCTCTTCTTCATTCTTGATGAAGCCAAACCCTTTGACTACCTCATCAAAATGAAGATTCTAACTCCGAGAAGCTTGCTTCAATCCATAAATGGACTTTAGCAACTTACAAACTTTCCCAGCATTCCCCGGACTGTCAAGACCTTCAGGCTAGGGTCATGTACACATCCTCACTTAGGTTTCCATTTAGGAAAGCCGTCTTGACATCCATTTGTCATATCTCATAATCATAAAATACGGCAATAGCTAGGATGATCCGAATAGACTTAAGCATAGCGACGGGCGAAAACGTTTTATCATAGTCAACACCTTGAATCTATCTAAAGACTTTTTCCACCAATCGTGCCTTATAGATGTG
The DNA here is from genome assembly GCA_019279435.1 of Zizania palustris. Lineage (NCBI taxonomy): Eukaryota > Viridiplantae > Streptophyta > Magnoliopsida > Poales > Poaceae > Zizania > Zizania palustris. The sequence goes on from JAAALK010000080.1 coordinate 98,171,413, forward strand.
AACATTTCCATCAATGTCTATCTTTTTCTTGAAGATCCATTTACACTCAATAGTTTTTACACCATTGGGTGGATCAACCAAGTTCAAAACATGATTAACACGCATGGACTCCAACTCGGATCCAATGGCTCCAAGCCATTTCTCAGAGTCTGGTCCCATCACTGCTTCCGCATAGGTCTTGGGTTCGTCGTTGTCCAACAACAACACGTCGTGATGTACAGTGGTCAAGAACATGTACCTCTCTAGCACACGGACTACTCTCTCAAATCTCTGTGGGGCTAGCGCACCCAGAACATGAGGAGCCATGTTGAAGATCATGGGCCTCATGGCTCCAGAAGTGATGAGTGATTGTCAATGGAAGTCAACAATGAAGAGAGAGAGAGGATGTAAAGAGAAGATGAGACCTGCCATGCCTGGGCCGCGTGTGACTCTGGTACACGGGTGGCAAGCGACTACCGGGTAGAGGGGCCACAGAGTCGGGCCAGCCCAATCCGAGTACATGGGCTAGGAGCGGCAAGGGATCCACTGGTCTGTTGACCGTGATTGACTTAGGTACACGGGTGGCGAGCGATTGCCGGGTTGAGGGAGCCATGGAATCGGGCCGGCCCAATCCGGGTACCCTGTGTGAACACGGTGGACGCTCTGTCGATTTCAGCGCAAAACCGACACCCAATACAGACCGCCGATTTGTGATCGAGCCGTCCTAAAGCAAAGCCGTAGCTTCTACAAAAGCTCCGCATCAGGACAAGTTATCTTTATTTAGGATTTTACTATTTTGCCTTTTAGGCCCACAATGTGTTAGTCGAGTCTGTAAAAATCCTAAGGGCGTGTTAGTCTTTTAATTTTATTTTTGCGTCTGGTTAAGCTACCCTAGGGGTAAATCTGTCTTTTCCCATTTTTTTGCTACCTATAAACAGGCCCCAATCCCTAGGGTTAGGGTTAACTCACAAAATCAGAAAAATCAGAGTTCACAAATTTTGTTTTCTTCCATCTCATAGCCGTCGGCATACTGGTGATTTTTGTCGTCGCAAGTTTTCTCGTTCTAACCGGCAGTCTCCTGCTCATGGTTTTTCTACCTCATCAGCTCCACTGGACATCTCCTCACTCCGGCAGCAATCTCTTGCGACCTGCCTTGGAACTATGCACCGGATTTTCTGCGAGCAAGCTCATCATCCATGCCTCCTATTCTATACTTGTTCCTTGTGCCATGTACTGCGATGCGGTGCATCTCTGAGCAGCCAGGCGGAGGGACCGAGGCACATGGAGCTATTGTTTGGCGAATGCAGAAGGCAGCAGGCTGCTCATGGACTGGTCGCTGCTGGCATCATTTGGCTGACGCGTGCGGCGCGAGGATTCCTTGCGTGCTGAAGCAGCACATTAGAGCGACAGGAGCATCGATGGTCGGCATGAGGCGAAGCGAAGTGGCGTGCGAGCACAAGCAGCAATGTCTTGGCGGCGAGGACTTCACGGCTGGGAGTCTGCAGTCCTCACAACGGCTTAGTGGAGCCCCGCACGGCAGGCCATTGCTTCGCAGACCGACGCATGGACTCGGTTCCCTGCTGTAGCTCGTGGTCTTCAGCAGAAGGATCTGGCGCAGCAGTAGCACAGTGCGGCGGCGTGGATCGACGAGCGCATGCACACAGTGCGTTCGGTGGAATGCTCGAATAGGAGACAAATTGCACAATAAATCCTGTCTCGTTTTGCGTGCACTTGAATTAAATTTCTGGATAGATTGAATTGCTGCAAGAAGTTTTTATTTCAGTGAGATCCGCATGCGCATGATGTATTTGTTTAAATGCTTGTGAACTGATGATGTCTATTTTGTGCTTGATGGATTGCTTGTGATTGATAAATATTGTTAGCTTTTTATGATTTACTTGCCTAGTCTGTCATTATCCGTTTAATCTGCCTTTAAACACTTTGATGGTGTCTTTTCAATTAGGACACCAATCATTTTTAGGCTAGATCATTTTAGAACTTTTGTTTGTTTTGGCTCTGTTGTTTTTCTGTTGAGGTGCGTTGGGTGTTGGGAGAAGGCCATTGAGTCAAAAGAATTTTTTAGGCGCCCATTCACCCCCTCTGGTCGGTACCCTCGGTACTACAAGTGGTATCATAGCAAGGTTAGGGTTTTTCCATACCTTAACCGGTTCTAACCCAAGGTAGTGATCATGACTTCCTCTGGCAAGGTCCCGTTCCTTGAAGCTTTTGGCTACAATTACTGGAAGACTAGCATGCGAGCCTATCTCATGAGCCAGAGCTCGGACATTTGGGATATTTGTGTTCACGACACTTTTACTGTGCTTCCAGCTGCTGAGCGCACTTCCCCTGAGTTAATTGCCCAACATCAAAACAATAACAAAGCTGTGAACATTTTATTTTCTGGTCTAGGTCCCATTGAGTTTGAGCGTGTGAGCCATCTCAGCACTGCTAGAGAGATCTGGGCTACCCTCCAAGCACACCATGAGGGGACAGCTCAAGTCAAGGCTCGTCTCTATCAGACCTACCGGCGTGAATATGAAAATTTCACATAGAAGCTGGGTGAATCTGTTGAAGCTTTGTTTGGTCATTTTCAATCCATCATCAACAAGCTTCGTGCCAACAGGGCCGATAGAGTTCAGCTGGTCTCAGATCATGAGTAGGCGCTCAAGGTTCTTCATACCTTGGACCCTATGATCTGGGAGATCAAGGTATCCTCTATCCTTGAGAGCACTTTTTACGATACCTTGACTATCGCAGAGCTTTTCAGTAAACTCAAGGCCACAGAGGTTGATATCTAGTTGAGATCAAATCTCACTCCTTCTGGCTCAAAAACACTGGCTCTTGTGACACCTTGTACTGACTGCTCTTTGAGTTGTGTTGCGTTCTCCTTGATGTCTATCACTAAGGACCAGCTTGATTTGTTAGGAGATGATGATCTGTGTCTTTTTAACAACCGGGTTCATCGTATCTATGATAAACGAATGTTCAAAAGACACGGCACAAAATCCGTATGCTTTGAGTGTGGTGATCCAGGTCACTTCATCAGCCCCAAGCGGAATAGTTACAAGAAAGGCACCGACGGTGGCTCCTACGACTCATTCAAGCACCACAACAGCTCCACCTTCACAAAGGGCAAGCCAAAAACCAAGTTCTTCCGAAAGGCCCTAAAGGACTACCGGCGTGAGAACAAGAAGCGAGACAAGGCCTTCTTTGCCGAGATGGAGAGAAGCTACTCCAAGAGATTATCGTCTTCTTCTTCTTCATTGAGCTCAAGCGATGAGGAGATTGTGATCAAGAAGAGGAAGGACAAGGATGATCCGGTGGGCCTCTACTTCATGGCCTTCGGGGACAAGCCGAAGAGCCGCTCGCATCACAGCCGAAGATCCCGCAAGAGCATCTACTCAATGGCTCTTAGGGATAAGGAAGAGAAGGGCTCCCCCGACAACTCTAATGATGACGACAATGAAAAGGTATCCTCCTATGAACAAGAAGACGTTGATTTACTTGAAGAGAACTGTCAGGAATTGAGATATCGGGAGAAACTGCTTAGAGGGGCTAAGAAGAGGATAGATGAGATTGAGAGTAAGCTTGCCATTGCCAATGGCAAGATTGAGAGTCTATCTTCTTCTCCTTGCTTGGATGGTACAGTGAGTGCCCTAACTGTGAGGTGCTATTGTGTGACCTGACGACTCTGAAGTCTAGGTACACAGAAAGGGTAGATGAGAGAGACACTTTGGCCAATGAGCTTAAAGGCGCTCAACTGGAGCTGAAAGATGCTCATGTCACTGTCGTCGTGCCCTGTGTGGACTGCCCATCCCATTTAGCTGTTTTAGCTAAGCTGAGAGCCTAGAGTGATGAGCAGTTGGGCGAGTTAGCGAGAGTCAGAGCTGAACTAGAGCAGACTAAGCTTGAGCTTGAGACATTGTCAGTTCCACCCACTGTTTGAGAACTATTTGTCCCTAAGATTGGAACTAAGCAAGCTAAAAGCTGAGAAGTATGTCCAAGTTGATAGAGAGTTTGAGATGTGCTTGTCCTAGGTGGAGGTACTAGCTTCCTTGAGAGAGGAGCTAGCTGAAGCTCAGAACGAGAACTCTTACCTCCGTCAGATCCTGAGTTGGGTGAGTGCTAGAGAGCCATAGCTCAGCATGATTATCCAGTAGTTCGAGAGGAAGGATGGGTTTGGGGTAGGTTACACCTACAACAAGGCTGACTTTGAGAGTGCCATTAGTCGTGCAGTGGAGTGGAGTAAGATGACTCCAGAACAAAGATATCCCAAGACTCACTCCACTGAGTCTTTTCAGGCCTGTCAGCCCAAGGATGGAGTGTTCCAAGAACAACCTAAAGCTCCACCCAAGAACCCTATCTGGATCCCAAAGCCCAAGCATCTCCACACTTCTCTTGACTCTCTACTTGGACCCTCTCACACCAAAGAGTCTACACCCAACACCACCATGCCCAAGAACCCCAAACCTCAACCACATCCCAAGAAGCCTACCTATCACTATGAGTTTTGTCAAAGAGACGGGCATCTTGAGGAGTTCTGCTTCAAGAGGAAGCGGGTTGAGAGAGCAGAGAGAGCTCGAGGTGGGCAGGAGCAGTTATACCAATAGGGTGGTAGACAGAGAGTCCTTCGATGTAGAGAGAGGCTAGAGGCCAGGGCGCGTCATGTAGGTGGTGGTAGAGGAGACGGTTTTCATACCCATGGTCTAGAGGGTGGTTTTCACTCTAGCAGAGCTCCAGGTCATTCTGGATATGGCTTTGGACATCGTGGCCGAGACTTTAGGCAGAATAGAGGACCACTCTTTGAGCCATGTTTTGGTCCATACTCTTATGATTCCTTCTGCTTTCCTTCTTTTGAGCAGATGGCTCGACACTGGTTTAGCTCCTTTGATAAACCTGGTGTCAGACCATTTGCTCCCACTTATGACCATTGATCGTGTAGGATCGAGGACTGGAGGACGTGTGGATCATGGATTCAGGATTCTCTTGCCACATGACGGGACATCGCAGATGGTTCTCTAGCCCCACTTCCCTGAGCTCCAAGGAGTACATCACTTTCGGGAACAATGGTCAAGGGAAGGTACACGACATTGGTTCAATCCGAATCTCTGAGCATTTCTCTTTGAAGAATGTTGCTTTGGTTGGAAACTTGAGTTTTAATTTGCTCTCTGTTTCACAACTTCTTGAGGATGGCTTAGAGGTTCTTTTTAAGAAGGGCATGTCTTTTGTTGTTGATTCTAGATGATCTTTAGTTTGCCAGATCATACCCTTTGATAAGGTTTTCAGATTGATTTCTCTAGTTCTTTTGGCCCTTCTCGCTATTTGATCGCTGGATCCTCTTCTGAGTTCTGGAAGTGGCATAGGAGGTTAGGTCATTTGAGGTTTGATCTGCTAGTCAGATTGAGCTCTATGGACCTTATCCGAGGATTGCCCAAGCTTAAGATGGAGAAGGATCTAGTTTGCCATCCCTGTCGTCATTAGAAAATGGTTGTCGCTTCTCACTGCACCTATGACTTAGGTGATGACTTCGTACCCGAGGGAACTTTTACACAGTGGATACTATTAGTCTAGCTCGGGTACATTTAGTCGGTGGGAAGTGGTATGCCCTTCTGATAGTTGATGACTTTTCTCGATTCTCGTGGGTTTTCTTTCTGGAGTCTAGATATGAGGCTTTCTAGTTTGTTCATGACCTAGTTTTGAAGTTGAAGAATGAGAACAATGGTCAGATGCAAGCCATTCACTCTGATAATGGATTTGAATTTAAGAATTCTCAGTTCATCAGCTTCTGTAGTGATCAGGGTCTTGAGCATTAGTTTTCTGCTCCTTACACTCCCCTACGGAACGGTGTTGTGGAATGAAAGAACCGCACACTGGTCGAAATGGCCAGGACGATGCTTGATGAGCATAGGACTCTTAGGCGTTTTGGGGCTGAAGCCATGAACAAGGCTTGCTATCTAGCCAACCACATTTTCCTTAGAGCTTACCTAGGTAAGACCTCATACGAGTTGTGGTTTGGCAGGCAGCCCAAGGTGAGTCACTTGCGAGAGTTTGGTTGCAAGTGCTTTGTGCTCAAGAAGGGAAGGCATTTGGACAAGTTTTAGTCTCGTTGCTAGGATGGAGTCTTTCTTGGTTATGATTTACATTCTCGAGGCTTCCGTGTTTGGAACCTCGATTCCCAGCAGCTTGTCGAAACTTGCGAGGTTTCTTTCGATGAGTCCATGCCTTCGCTTATTCCTTCTTTTGAGATTTCTAGTGATGATGAGCTTCGAGATCTTCGAGGAAGATGATGACACTCCCGCTGTTGATGAGGGTGGGACTTCTGCATAGCCTGCAGACCCGACACCTTTTGAGACTTCGACTGAGGATGAGGGTGGACCTCTGATCACTACTTCCACTTCGATCGAGCCCCCTCAATCGAGTCTAGAGGTGCCAGCTGCTGACTCCGGTGAGTTGACATCTGATCACCTAGGATCCCAAGCAGTTCAGCGTGATCACCCCTCAGAGCTCATCATTCGTGATCTCACCTCAAGATCCTTGTGTTCTCATGTTGGCTAACTCACTGTTTTTGCTAAGTCTACTTTTGTTGCCACTTTTGAGCTAGAGATGTTGCTCACGCTCTTTCTGATGCAAATTGGATAAACGCCATGCAAGAAGAGCTTGAGAACTTTGTTCGCAATCAGGTTTGGACACTAGTTGAGCTGCCACCTCGATGCAACCCCATAGGCACCAAGTGGGTGTTTAAGAACAAGGAAGGTGAAGATGGGGTTGTGGTGCGCAACAAAGCTCGATTATTTGCCTAGGGTTTTTGCCAGAAAGAGGGTATTGACTTTGAGGATACTTTCACCCCTATTGCCCGTCTTGAGTCCATTCACATACTTTTGGCATTCGCTGCTTCTAAAGATTTTAAACTTTTTCAAATGGATGTCAAGAGTTATTTTCTAAATGGGTATATAGAGGAGGAGGTCTATGTTAGACAGCCCCTCGGTTTTGAGAACCCTAAGTTTCCTCGTCATATTTTCAAGTTGCAGAAAGCTTTATATGGTCTGAAGCAAGCCCCGAGGGCTTTGTATGATCGTTTGAAGAAGTTTTTGTTGTGGAGTGGCTTTGTGATGGGTTGTGTGGACAAAACACTTTTCTTGCTTCATGTTGGCACTGATTTCTTAATTGCTCAGTGTTGGGGGAATATATTTCCCTTGAACAGGGGCCAAATGATGTCAGCCTCCGACAGCCTTCGGCCCAGAGCCCAACACTGTATATGTGGATATGGAGTGTAAAATGAACCTCGAAGGGTTCTCTCAGAGGGAGAAAGGATTTATACTGGTTCGGGCCTCTCATAGGAGATAATAGCCCTACGTCCAGTTGTGTTGGATTTGGCATGGCTTGCCCTAGTATGGAGCAGTAATTCCAGGGTCTCTTGGCCCCCTAGATAAGGTGTCCTGTTAGAAGGGCTTGGCCTGCTTTTATAGGCACACGGGCCTTAAGGAAAAGACCAAAATACCCTCTATAAGCCCTAGGCTCATAGGGGTAAAAGGGGAAAGGGAGCTAGCTACTGTACAAAAGTGCTTTACAGCTTTACAGACATGTCAGACAACGTCAGGCTTTGACCAGCTAAACGACATACCAGGGGCGGAGGGGCCCCCGGTATGGCCTATACACTTGGATATTTCTTGACCTCCGGAGTAGGGGCCGGAGCTCTTCTGGCGGAGGCTGTGAAGAAGGCTTCGAAGTGCACCCCGAAGGGGGCTTCGAAGCATGCTCCGAGCGAGGCTTCGAGTTGGGCTCCGAACTGTGGTCTCGGAACCTTGGCTTCGAAATAGGCGGATCGGGTCCGAAGGCGGGCTCCTTGGAGCTCCGAAGGGTGGTTCGAAGGCTATCCCCGGACAGGGTCTGGAGGTTAACCTTGAACTGGGCTCGGAGGCTGGCTTCGAGGCCAGCCCGAGACTTATCTTCTTGCAGTCTTCAGGGAATCTTGAGGGCTCAGCTCCGGAGGGCTCCGAAGGACCTCGCTCTGGAGGGCTCCGACGGGGCCCAGGGGCTTCGCCCCACCATGCTCCAGGATGAACCTTGAGACCTGGGAACAGTTCCTGGGGAGGATACAGGCTTCGACAGTGTTGGGCTCCGGGCCGAAGGTTGTCGGGGGCTGACGTCATTTGGCCCCTGTTTAAGGGAAATATATTCCCCCAACAGTAGCCCCTCGCGTGCAGGCCTTCGAGACGAAGGGGTGCGCGTGCCCTTGGGACAAATGACCTGAAAAATACAACTTCAGATAAAACATGCCTTCGGAGCTTGGACCGAAGGTGACCTCGAAAACCTGCAGGTAATAAATGCCTGCGCCAGCTGTCAGAACGACCTTGGGGAGCCCAAACGGCTCCGCAACGGCTAGAAAGATTATCGTTACCATGCGCTGGGCCGCTTCACCTTCGCTGGAGGCCTGCGCGGCAGTGGGTTCGGCCCACGACCGTTGGAATTCTTACCGCGCCTATAAATAAGGGTTTACCGCGTACGACTTCGGCACACTCTCATTTGCTTTCCTCTCCTTGCCTTACAACCTTCGCTCTCTTCTCTTCTTTGGCTTCGCACAGAGCACCCTTCGCTCTCTTTAGCCCCTCGCGCCGAAGCCCCACAAAAATGTCGAAGAAGGCAGCGGCGAAGTCCTTGGCTCTAGGCCCGAGCTCGAGCTCTGCCCAACTACAGGCGGCAGCGGCAGCGAAGCCCGCACCTAGGCGACTGGGGCCGAGGGACCTTCAGGACTCCCTCGGACTCCCTAGGAAATGAGGGCTTCGATCTCCATGGAGGAGTCCGTCCGGAGGGCCTGCGAAGGGAGGATCGCAGCGAAGATCCAACTTTCGGGTCCCGAAGAAGTCGGAGGCCTTGCCGAGGCCTCGGGCTGATGAAGTGGTCGTGTTCGAGGCATTCTTCAAAGCTGGCCTCGGGCTGCCAGCTGGTCGGGATGCTGAGCGAAGTCTTGAGGGCTTACAACCTCGAGCTTCCTCAACTCTCGCCTAATGCTGTGGCGAGGCTGGCTGTCTTTGAATTGGCCATGAGGGCCGAGGGCTGCGAGGGCCGCGCGGACATCTTCGTCGCCCTCCACGACGCCAACTGTCAGCCGAAGCCGAGGGAGGGGACAGACCACGTCAAGAGGGCGCTGGCCTTCGGCAGCGCTAACTTCCAGCTCCGGAAGGAGTTCCTAGGACGCCTTCCCGGCGAGGGCCGTGAACAACAAGTGGTACTCGAAGTGGGATTAGGAGTGGTTCTATGCCTCCGTCGATGCGAACTCTCCCCTTCGGAGTACTAACGCCCTCATCTCTTATCGGTGTGAAGGGGTGGTGAAGACCAGCGAGGACACCCTTCGCTTGAGGATCTTGCTACTCCGGACAGTGGGGGTGAAGAAGAGCATGAGGGACCTCGCGGAGGAGTTCATCACCCTTCGGCTCAGCCCCCTCACGCGCTCTTGGCCGGAGGGGCTCTTCCAGGCTTCGGGCCAAGGTGAACTTCACGAGTTGGCCTTCAACAGCTTCTGTAAGGCTTCGAAATCTTTTTACTTTCATACTTCGCAAAACTTCACTTCTGACTTGAACTTTTATGAAGCCCACCTCGAAATGAGGACTCCGGAGGAGGCCATTGTGGTGGCGGAGCGAGTCGTTGGGACTCCGACACCGGAGGAGCAGGCCTAGTGCTTCGCTCTGGTGGGGTCCTGGGAGCGCTGGAACAGGGAATGGACAACGCTTGGCCTCGAGGTGCTCCCTGCTCTGCCGGACTTTGCCCCCTTCACTACTTCGACGGCCGGAGCCAAGAGGAAGAGAGGGGATGACGACGAGCCGAATACTTCAGGGGCTCGGCCGGAGGTCCCTACGACTGAGGCCTCTAACCCGGAGGAGGTTGCGGCGGAGCCCGCAAATGCTCTGGCTACCAAGAAGGCAGCGGAGCCCCTGGCGGTGACACCTTCGGCGGCGGAGGCCGACATGCTTACTCCGGCCACCAAGAAGGCCGCGGAGGCTTCGGTGGCAACAACTTCGGGCGCGAAGGCTGATACACCAGCTTCGCAGCGAAGGGATTGGGGGGCACACATAGCCCCTCCATCCTTCGAAGAAATCTCCGATGAAGGTAAACCCTTTTTACATGCTTCTCTTCAATACGCAGATCTTGACTTGGTATTTTTCGCAGAGGATGACACCGGTGCGAGGCCCGCCGTGGCAAAGCTAGCAGGCGAAGCCGGATTGAAGCCCGCCACGGCGAAGCCAACAGAGGCTTCGGGCAGTAGCGGCAGCAGCAGCGGCAGCGGCAGTGACTCGGAGTCCGAGAGCACTTCGTCCGAAGATGGAGGTAGCGGGGGCCGCGGCGGAGAGGACCCTCAAAGCAACGAGGATGTCGACGTGGTGGGCCTAAGCCCTGCCTTGCCGAAGCCTGCGCCGGCGGATGCGGCGGAGGAAGTGGTCCACCCCTTTCAGCCGAAGGGGGCCAGTGATGAAGGCGGCGATCAACTAGCTTCCGCGAAAGCTACGCGGCTGCGAAGGCAGGGGACCTGGTGGCTCAACTTAGCCACTCGAACCCCACAGAGCTCTTCATCAGTGTGAACTGAAGCACTCATGCGGGTGAGCGAAGCCCTTCGCAGCCTTCGAATTATTCTTCTAATCTTCGATCAACACTTATGATTTCTTGTATTCTTGCAGGCCTTTGCGCTGAATGCAGCAGCCTCGACTTCTGCCGATAGGCGGATGGAGTGCCTGGCTGAGGAGAAGGAGGCCCTTCGACGCGAAGTCTTGGTGGAAGCCGAGAAGCAAAGGCGGGCCGAGGCGGCGAGGGCTGAAGACTGAGGCGGCGAAGGTTGAGGCCGACAAGGCTAAGGATGCCTTGGCCTCAGAGATGGAACGACTCCGCGCGGAGCTCAAGGCCTCGAAGGACGCCGAGGCTCGGCAGGCGAAGGAGAATTCATCGCTCCGCCGATGGGCTCAGAAGCTCGAGTACTTCGTTGTGGACAATCTCGGCGAAGCCACCCAGAGCCTGACCGAAGTCCTTGAGCTAATAGGGACCGAGTGCCGGGCTCCGGACTTCGGCGATCAGGACTCGATTGGGGACCGCGTCGATTTCTTGAAGACGGTGGCTTCGACGGTGGAGGTACCATTGAAGGGCTTCGCCCTTATGGCCGGTCGGGTCGCGGGCCCAGGGGTGCTGCAGATGCTCCATGAAGCGGGGTGTCAACCACCTCCAGGCAGCTAACTCCATGACTCTGGTGGCCTTCTGGGGTCAGCACTTGGTGACGCCTCCAGCCGATGTTCCGCGGAGCCTGGCGGCGGCTACAGGAACCTTGGAAGGTACAAGGCTGCGAAGCAGTCCTCGACCTCCTCGAAGGCCCTTCGACACCGCCAATCCAAAGGACCTGCTGCGCCTGACAAGCCTTCGACTTCGACACCTCCGCCTCCGAAGGTGTAGATCTCCTTAGGCTTCTTTGTAATACTTAGCTGCAGGCTTGTAAAAACTTTATCAGCTTATTAATATGAATGCAGGGGTTTTTTATACCTGCCCAGGCTCAGCCTCCGAGTGTAGACCTCGAAGTGCTCGAGGACTCCGAAGAACTTCGATAGTTGTGGGCGGTCCTCGAAGTAGCTAGGTCCGAGGGCCCCCTCGGTTTAAGCTTCCGAGGAGGCCTAGCGGCCAAGCCATCTCCGAAGTAGCTCAGGACTTGCTAGCCACTGTGAAGATGGAGTCCCTTCAGAGTTCTTTGTCTTTGCCTTCGCGAATGGCCTTAGCATGCGACGAAGCCTTAGACTTCTCTGCCTTCGATACGGCACTGCCTGCTTCGACTTCTCGGAGCGACCTGCAAAGTGGAAGATGAGGTCTGCGTGCTTCGGAGCCTGGACGAGCCAGACCTAGGAGAGCGAGCTCCGACGAGGCTACGTCCAACCGAGGGGTCCCCGGCCGAAGGAGAGGCAGGCGAGGGTCTGGGCCTCGCACTCGATTCTTCTTAGGCTTAGACACAGACTACACATAGTTTTGTTTCGAAGTATATTTGTAACACACTTCTTAATTATCATTTAATGAATGGAGTTTATTGTATTTGCATACTTCGTCTGTATGCTTCGCATTGTTTGACTTCGAACAATTTTAGCTTGTCACGCTCGTACTGCATATTACATTCGCACGCTTCGCATACATGCTTCCCTCCTTGCTCATGGCAGCTAGGGACTTAGCGGTTTCTGGTGTGGGCAATAAAAAAATGCGAAGGGGTGCGCCTTTTGGTGGCTTCGGATGCTTGAAATTCATTGAGCAAAGGCCTCTTTTGGGCTTCGAACGCTTTAATTGGTGCGAAGCAAGGCTTCAGCACAACCAAATTAAGCGAAGCATGCTTCGACATGCTGGGATTTTGGATGCTGTGTGTGAGCAAGGCTCCGAAACGCACTTAGATTTTTTAGCGAAGTATGACTTCGACAAGCTTAGTTTTTAGCTTAGATCACATCACACGAAGCGAGGCTTCGGTGCGTGTTTAGATAGCGAAGCAAGGCTTCTAGAGCTTGGTCCTGTAGTGAAATGATATTTGGTGTGGATTCAGCGAACCTGTGATAGTTGAGCCCCCTTCGACTCTGAGCCACCTTCGGCTCTGAATACCGAGAACGGATCTCGGAATTGTGGGATACTTCTAGCCGGTGGCCGTCGGATCCCGGACGCATCAGGCCGATGGCCTTGGAGTCCTTGGACACATCGGGCCAGTGGCCCGGAGTCCTTTTAGCCCACTGCTACGGGCCCAGAGGCACTGTGTAGCCTTCGGAGGGGTGCTCCGGATTTTATAAAGCGAAGCGGGGCTTCGAATTTTAAACAAGACGAAGCAAGGCTTCGAGGTTTTTGATAAGGCGAAGCAAGGCTTCGATTTTTTCAACAAGATGGGGCAAAAATTTGCTATAAAGGCGAAGCTAGGCTTCGAATTTTGAGGCAAAGCATGACTTCGAATATATATCAAAATGATTGTGAAATGGTACATCAAAGTAGTACTTCGGACAGCGGACATACCTCGCAAAATGGCTGAAGATTGGCCTCGTAGCCCATGGGGCTTCGACGACCTTCGACGCATGAAGCGGAGCCCCTTGATGGAGGGTGAGCTCCGGTATGCGAAGGGTAAAGGAAGGCGAAGATGGCCTTCGAACTGCACCTGAAGCCCCTTTCCGTAGGTGCGCGAAGCAAGAAGCTTCGAAGCTCCCCCCTCAAGCGTACTTCGAGTTGCAGACAGTGGCAGAGAACTTAGCTTTTAGGACTAAGGTCCCCACGGACGGTGCCAACTGTAGTAGCAATTTTGTTAGCTACAACACAGGTTTAGTATATGTGAATATGGAGTGTAAAATGAACCTCGAAGGGTTCTCTCAGAGGGAGAAAGGATTTATACTGGTTCGGGCCTCTCCTAGGAGATAATAGCCCTACGTCTAGTTGTGGTGGATTTGGCATGGTTTGCCCTAGTATGGAGCAGTAATTCCAGGGTCTCTTGGCCCCCTGGAGAAGGTGTCCTGTTACAAGGGCTTGGCCCTGCTTTTATAGGCACGCAGGCCTTAAGGAAAAGACCAAAATACCCTCTATAAGCCCTAAGCTCATAGGGGTAAAAGGGGAAAGGGAGCTAGCTACTGTACAAAAGTGTTTTATAGCTTTACAGACGTGTCAGACAACGTTAGGCTTTGACCAGCTAAACGACATACCAGGGGCGGAGGGGCCCCCGGTATGGCCTATACACTTGGATATTTCTTGACCTCCGGAGTAGGGGCCGGAGCTCTTCTGGCGGAGGCTGTGAAGAAGGCTTCGAAGTGCACCCTGAAGGGGGCTTCGAAGCATGCTCCGAGCGAGGCTTCGAGTTGGGCTCCGAACTGGGGTCTCGGAGCCTTGGCTTCGAAATAGACGGACTGGGTCCGAAGTCGGGCTCCTTGGAGCTCCGAAGGGTGGTTCAAAGGCTATCCTCGGACAGGGTCTAGAGGTTAACCTTGAACTGGGCTCGGAGGCTGGCTTTGAGGCCAGCCCGAGACTTAGCTTCTTGCAGTCTTCAGGGAATCTTGAGGGCTCAGCTCTCGAGGGTTCCGAAGGACCTCGCTCCGGAGGGCTCCGACGAGGCCCGGGGGCTTCGCCCCTGCATGCTCCGGGATGAACCTTGAGACCAGGGAACAGTTCCTGGGAAGGATATAGGCTTCGATAGTGTTGGGCTCCGGGCCGAAGGCTGTCGAGGGCTGACGTCATTTGGCCACTGTTTAAGGGAAATATATTCCCCCAACAACTTTGAATTCGAAGCCTTGCTTCGCCTTTAAAGCAAATCTTGTCCCATCTTATTGGAAAAATTCGAAGCCTTGCTTCGCCTTATCAAAAACTCGAAGCTTTGCTTCACCTTATTTAAAATTCGAAGCCTCGCTTCGCTTTGCAAAATCCGAAGCACTCCTCCGAAGGCTACACAGTGCCTCCGGGCCCGTAGCAGTGGGCTAAAAGGACTCTGGGCCACTGGCCCGATGCGTCCAATGACTCCAGGTCATCGGCCTGATGCATCCGGTATCTGAAGGCCACCGGCTGGAAGTATCCCAGAATTCCGAGATCCGTTCTCGGTATTCAGAGTCGAAGGTGGCTCAAAGTCATAGGTGGCTCAAAATCACAGGTTCGGTGAATCCACACCAAATATCCTTTTCACTATAGGACCAAGCTCCAGAAGCCTTGCTTCGCTATCTAAACACGCACCGAAGCCTCACTTCGTGTGACGTGATCTAAGCTAAAAATTAAGCATGTCGAAGTCATACTTCACTTAAAAATCTAAGTGTGTTTCGGAGCCTTGCTCACGCACTCCTTCGCATTTTTTATTGCCCACACCAGCAACGGCTAAGTCCCTACTACCACGAGCAAAGGGGGGAAGCATGTATGCGAGGTGTGCGAATGTAATATGCAGTACGAGCGTGACAAGCTAAAACGTTCGAAGTCATCAAACAATGCGAAGCGTGCGGACAAGTATGCAAATACAATAAACTCCATTGAATAATAGTTGAGAAGTATGTTACAAATGTACTTCGAACACAAAACTACGAGTAATCTGTATCTAAGCCTAAGAAGAATCGAGGGCGAGGTCCCAACCCTCGCTTGCCTTTCTTTCGGCCAGGGCCCCCTCGGCTGGACGAAGCATCGTCGGAGCCTGCCCTCCCATGTCCGGCTCGTCCAGGTTCCGAAGCCCGCAGACCTCGTCTTCTACCTTGCAGGTCGCTCTGAGTTAGCGAGGCAGGCGGTGTCATGTCGAAGGCAGAGATGTCTAAAGCTTCGTCGCCTGCTAAGACCATTCGCGAAGGCAAAAACGAAGAACTCTGAAGGGACTCTGTCTTCACAATGGCTAGTAGATCCTGAGCTACTTCGGGGATGGCTTCGCCGTTAGGCCCCCTCGGAAGCTTAAACCGAGGGGGGCCTTCAGACCTAGCTACTTCGAGGACTGCCCACAACTGTTGAAGTTCTTCAGAGTCCTCAAGCACTTCGAAGTCAACATTCGGAGGCTGAGCCTAGGCAGGTATAAAAAACCCCCGCATTCATATTAATAAGCTGATAAGTTTTTACAAGCCTGCAGCTAAGTATTACAAGAAGCCTAAGGAGATCTACACCTTCGGAGGCGGAGGTGTCGATGTCGAAGGCCGATCTAGCGCAGCAAGTGCTTTGGCTCGGCGAAGGCGGAGGGCCTTCTGAAGGTCGAGGACTGCTTCGCAGCCTTGTTCCTTCCAAGGCTCCTGCAGCCGCCGCCAGGCTCCGCGGACGTCTGTTGGAGGCGTCACCAAGTGTTGGCCCCCGACGGCCACCAGGGTCACGGAGGTTGCTGCCTCAAGGTGGTTGCACCCCGCGTCATGAAGCATCTGCAACACTCCTTGGCCCACGACTCGGCCGGCCATCAAGGCGAAGCCCTTCAGTGATTGCTCCACCGTCGAAGCTACTACCTTCAAGAACGCGGCGCGGTCCCCAATTGGATCCTGGTCGCCGAAGTCCGGAGCCCGGCATTCGGTCCCTATCTGCTCGAGGACTTCGGTCAGACTCTGAGTGGCTTCGCCAAGGTTGTCCGCGACGAAGTCTTCAAGTTTCTGAGCCCGTTGGTGGAGTGAAGAGTTCTCCTTCGCCCACCGGGCTTCGGCGTCCTTCACAGCCTTGAGCTCCACGCGGAGCCTATCCATCTCCGAAGCTAAGTCTTCCTTAGCCTTGTCGGCCTCAGCCTTCGCTGCCTTCGCCTCAACCCTCGCCATCTAGGCCTCGCCCCTTGCCGCATCAGCTGAAGCTTCGACCCGCCTTCGCTTCTCAGCTTCCACCGAGACTTCGCATCGGAGGGCCTCCTTCTCCTCTGCCAAGGCGCGTCATCCGCCTGTCCGCAGAAGTCGAAGCCACTGCATTCAGTGCGAAGTCCTGGAAGAATTCAAGAAATCATAAGTGTTGATCGAAGACTAAAGTATAATTCGAAGACTGTATAGGACTTCACTCACCTGCACAAGGGCTTCATTCGCATTGATGAAAAGCTCCATGGGGCTCGAGTGGCTGAGTTGAGCCACCAAGTCCCCTGCCAACTGCGACTGCACAGCCCTCGCGGAAGCTGTTGATCGCCGCCTCCGTCATGGCTCTCTTCGGCCGAAAGGGATGGACAATCTCCTCCGCCGCGGCCACCTGCGCAGGCTTCAGCAAGGCGGGGCTTAGGTTCACCACATCGACTTCCTCGTTGCTTTGGGGGTCCCCTTCGCTGCGGCCGCTGCCTTCGCCTTCTTGAGACGAAGAGCTGTCAGACTCCGAGCTGCTGTCGCTGCTGCCTCTGCTGTTGCTGCCGCTGCTGCCCGAAGCCTCTGCTGGCTTCGCCGCGATGGACCTCGCTCCGGCATCGTCTACCGGCTTCGCCGCGGTGGGCCTCGCACCGGCATCCTCTTCTGCAAAAAGACCAAGTCAAGATCCGCATATTGAAGAGAAGCATGTTAGAAGGATTTACCTTCGTCAGAGATTTCTTTGAAGGAAGGAGGGTCAATGTGTGCCCCCCAGTCCCTTCGCTGCGAAACTGGCGTGTCGGCCTTCGCACCCAAAGTCGTCGCTGTTGAAGCCTCTACTACCTTCTTGGTGGCCGAAGTAGGGGCGTCGGCCTCCGCCGCCGAAGTTGTCACCGTTGGAGTCTTCGCTGCCTTCTTGGTAGTCGGAGCACCTGTGGGCTCCGCCGCCGCCTCCTCTGGAGAAGAGGCTTCGGTTACGGGGACCTCCGGCCGAGCCCTCGAAGTCTCAGGCTCATCGTCGTCCCCTCTCTTCCTCTTGGCACCGGTCACCGAAGTTGCGAGGTGGGAGAAGTCCGGCAGGGCAGGGAACTCCTCAAAGCCGAGCGAGGTCCACACCCTGTTCCAATGCTCCCAGGACCCCACCGAAGCAAGACGCTGGGCCTGCTCCTCCGGTGTCAGAGTTCCAACGACTGCGCTCCGCCGCCACGATGGCCTCCTTCAGGAGTCCTCACTTCAAGATGGGCTTCATAAAAGTTCAAGTCAGAGTGAAGTTTTGCTGAAGTATGAAAGTGGAAAAGATTTCGATGTCTTACAGAATCGTTCGAAGGCCAGCTCTCTTAGTTACCCTTGGCCCAAAGCTAGGAAAAGCCCCTCCGACCAAGAGCACGCGAGGGGGCTGAGCCGTAGGGTGATGAACTCCTCCGCGAGGTCCCTCATGCTCATCTTCGCCGCCACCTTCCGAAGGAGAGAGATCCTCGAGCGAAGGGTGCCCTGGCTGGAAGTTAGCGCCGCCGAAGGCCAATGCCCTCTTGACGCGGTCTGCGCCCTCCCTCGGCTTTGGCTGGCAGTTGGTGTCATGGAGGGCGACGAAGACTTCGGCGCCGCCCTCGCATCCTTCGGCCCTCATGGCCCACTCAAAAACAGCAAGCCTCACCAGGGCGTTGGGTGAGAGTTGAGGAAGTTCAAGGTTATAAGCCCTCAATACTTCGCTCAGCATCCCCACTACTGGCAGCCCGAGGCCAGCTTCGAAGAAAGCTTCAAACACGACAACTTCGTCGGCCCGAGGCCTCGGCTCGGCCTCCGACTTCTCTAGGACTCTGAGTTGAATCTTCGCTACGATCCTCCCTTCAGGGGCCCTCCGGACCGACTCCTCCGTGGAGATCAAGGCCCTCATCTCCAGCGTCTGCTCGAATTTGTTGGATGGCGTCCGAAGGTCCCTCGGCCCCAACCGCCTAGGTGTGTGCATGCTTCGCTTGCCGCAGCCGCCGCTGCCTGCAGTTGGGTGGAGCTCGAGCTCAGGGCCCAAGGCCAAGGACTTCGAAGCCGCCTTCTTCGGCATTTTTGTGGGACTTCGGCGCGAGGGGCTAAAGCTAGCGAAGGGTGCTCCGCGCGAAGCCAAGGAGGAGAAAGGAGCGAAGGTTGTAAGGCAATGAGAAGAAAGCAAATGAGAGCAGTTGAGGAGCCATGCTGAATAGCGTGGGCCTCATGGCTCCAGATGTGATGAGTCATTGTCAACGATAGTCAATGAGGACAGAAGAAGAGAAGAGATCTGCTGTTTCATGGGCCGCGTGTGACTCAGGTACACGGGCAGCAAGTGACTGTCGGGCAGAGGAGGCTGCGAAGTCGGGCTGGTCAATCCGGGTACATGGGCCAGGAGCAAGCAGAAGACCCACTGGGCTGTTGACCAGGATTGACTCAGGTACACGGGCGGTGAGCGATTGCCAGGCTAAGAGAGTTGCGGAGTCGGGCCGGCCCAATCTGGGTACCTGGTGCAAAGTCGGTGTAGGCTTTGTCAGTTTCAGCAGCAAAACTGACAACCATTGATCATGTATCCGACTGTCTAGAAGAGAAGCCGTAGTCGCTACGAAAGCTTAGCTTCCGAATAAGTCATCTCTATCTCTAGGCCCACAGTCAGTCAGTCATGTCTGTAAAAATTCCTAAGGGCAGTTGAGTCTTTTCCTTTATTTTAGCGTCTGTAAAAACCCTAAGGGGTAGGTGGAATATTCCTAGTGGTGGGCAGCCTATAAATAGGGCCCCAATCCCTAGGGTTAGGTCACCCCTTCTAGAATTCACTTTTCAATCTATTGGATCATTTTTGCTTCCTGCAGTTTCTCTCTCCTGTGTGTGCGCCGCCAGGCAGGTTGCTGCTGTTCATCCATTTTGTTCCCTGTTTTTTGGATGATTCTATTCCTGTTGGAACGACGGATCGGACCAACAGGTTTTCTTAGTGGAAATGAACGTAGTATATTCAATGCTCCTCAAGCGTGTCCGTTACAACTGTAGCTGGGAGGTATTTATAGGGCGCCCCGTCCAGAGGACCAAACGCCTCTGGACCGCCAGCCGCTACGTGGCCGGGCGCCGGACAATAGTACAGACAAAACGGACTACGTACAGTACAGACAAGAAGATTCGACACTGACAGCGTATCAGCCGAGAGGAGTTTGACCGAGCCCGCTGGGTGCCCGCGCGCCTTTGACCGTAGGGTCCCGGTCCCGAGGAGGCAGCCAAGCGCCGCCTGAAGCAGTTAATGTTGCGTGTGTGTAAACGGCGTAGGGGAGGCGAACCGCCAGGAACTGGCGTGCCTGATGCGCTGGTTGGGTCTTAAATGCAGGTGCCATGCGACCGCCGCGTTCACACGTCCGAACGAGCGGAAGAGGAATCGACGGCGACATTGTGCTTAAATATCTCCCACCGTGCGGCCTATTCTTCCTCCTTCCCCTTGTCGCATCCTCTCTCACCACCTTAGATAGTACCCATCTGCTTCCTGAGCGCTAGCTCCTTCCTTGCTTCTTTCCGCAATGGTGAGGAGTTCAACCCCAGCCATGGCGATGGACCCACGCTTCATTGCAGCGCCAGATGGCGGCGGCGGCGGCAGCGGCGGCTGCGACGGCGTCGGGTCCGTCGGAGACACGTGGCTCGCGAGAGCTTCGTCCTACCTCGGAGCAGGTTTCGGGAGCAAACCCTGGACCTCGGCCCATCTGCGTGCATAGATACATCGATCGAGCAAGCGACCAGGGCCCGCCTCGGCCCTGAGACGCTGGCGAGGAAGCCGGGCCGAGAAACGGTCCCGCAGCCGCGAGAGGGCGAAGTCGTCGTCTTCGAGGCTTTCTTCGACGCGGGACTGGGGTTCCCCGCTTCGGAGCTCCTCGCCGGGGTGCTAGATGCCTTCCATCTAGAGCTCCCACAGCTGTCCCCTAACGTCGTGGCCCACCTCGCCATTTTCGAGTGGGCCATGTGCGCCGAAGGCTGCGAAGGGAGGGCGGAGGTCTTCGCGCAGATGCACGAAGCTCTCTGCCAACCGAAGAAGAAGGGAGGTCAGATACTGGCCTTCGGGAGCATTAACTTCCAGCTCCGAAGGAAGTATGCGGACTCCTTCTCAGCGAAGGCCATCAACGAAAGATGGTACTCCAAGTGGGTGAACCGGTGGTTTTACGTCCACGTGGGGCTCAGCTCCGGTCTCGTCGGGATCCCGCGCCACATTTGGTTTCGGAGGTAAGCGTGCGTCGAGGCCAACGCTGGCTCGATCTCCGCGAGGATCCAGCTCCTCTAGATCGTCACCCGCCGAATGAGCATGCGGGACCTGGCGGAGGAGTTCGTGGCCCTCGAGATCCCTCCGCTAAAGGAAGAATGGCCGGCATCGCTCCGGAGCAGCCGGGACGAGTCGATTTCGACGGAGCTCTCCCGCCAGCTTGGTAAGCCTCCGCGCCTCTTAACTTTGTTTCTTTCTTCCATGCTCGAAGGGTACTCCGGTCCTGATCCTCGGTAATGGGGGATTGGTCCCGATCTTCCGCTAGGTAAGGATAACTTGGATTGGTGGATAATCTCGACGTTGACGATCCAAGGCTCCGGTCCGGCGGATCAAAAACCTTGCAATCGCTACACCACTGTCTCCATTGGTCATCAACCACGTAGGATGCGATTGACCTCGCCACGTACGACGCGACTCGAGTCTCCAAATGAGGCAAAACCAACGGAAAAAGATCCGTTTTCTCCTCAGCTTTCCAAAAAGTCTAAGAACGCGCCAATCGGACTTCGTATGAGGAAATTACGCCCATTTTGGTGCATGGTGGTTGACATAGTCCGAACCAGCGAATTCTTGACTTCAAATCATCCGTGCGACTCCATCTTCAACTCCAACTATCCTATTCCATCTCCCATGTTCCTAAGCAACAAAATATAACTAGTATTCAGTAGCATCCCATCCAAACAAATATTAACATAGTTGCTAAGGAAAGAATTAACCTGATGGTTCAAGCGACGGGCATGGGTGCGTGTGATTCGTCCCTGTAATTGAATTGTAGGTTGATGGTGCATGTGTGTATCAGGGTGGTGCATGTGTGTATCATGTTGGTGCATCTGTGTATCATGCTGGTGCGTGTGTGTATCATGCTGGTGCATCTGTGTATCATGCTGGTGCATGTGTGTATCATGTGAAGTGATGTCCTCATCATCCTCCCCCTCTTGAATTGGAGTCGTCCTCGACTCAAGCTCATCATCACCTCCCAAATAGGGCTTTAAATCTGAAATGTTAAATGTGGGACTAACCCCAAAAGCTGCAGGCAACTCAAGTTTATATGTATTATCATTGATCTTCTCAAGCACACGGAAAGGACCATCAGCACGGGGCATCAATTTAGACTTTCTCAAATCAGGAAAACGATCCTTGCGCAAATGCAACCAAATAAGATCATCCGGTTCAAATGTTATCACTTTTCTACCCTTACTACCATAAGCACGATATTTCTCATTCATTTTCTCTATGTTTGCTTTAGTAGTTTCATGCATCTTAAGTAATAATTCAGCACGTGTAGTAGCATCAAAATTCAATTTTTCACATGGCGGCAATGGTAGCAAATCAATAGGAGCACGCGGATTAAAGCCATAGACCACTTGAAAACGGACTTACCTTAGTAGTGGAGTGTATTGACCTATTATATGCAAACTCAATATGAGGTAGACACTCTTCCTAGAGCTTCAAGTTGGTCTTCAAAACCGTCCTCAACATGGTGGACAATGTACGGTTGACGACCTCTGTTTGCCCATCCGTTTGGGGGTGACAAGTAGTAGAAACAGCAGTTTCGTCCCTAGCTCATGCCACAACGTCCTCCAAAAATGACTTAAGAATTTAGCATCACGATCTGAAACGATGGTATTGGGAACTCCATGCAAGCGTACGACCTCTCTGAAAAACAAATCAGCAACATTGGTAGTGTCGTCGCTCTTGTGACAAGGTATAAAATGCGCCATTTTAGAGAACCGATCTACCACCACAAAAATACTATCTCTCCCCCTCCTAGTTCTAGGTAATCCTAACACAAAATCCATAGAAATATCCTCCCAAGGTACACTAGGAAAGAGCAGAGGCATATAAAGACCATGTGGGTTTAGACGGGACTTAGCTTTATTGCAAGTAGTGCATCGTGCCACATAGCGCTCAACATCTCGTCTCATCCTAGGCCAATAGAAGTGTGTGGACAGCACATCTTCGGTTTTCTTTGATCCAAAATGACCCATCAAACCACCACCATGTGCTTCCTGCAATAACAACAAGCGAAGAGAGCTAGCCAGCACACATAACTTGTTAGCACGAAAAAGATATCCATTATTCAGCACATATTTTTTCCAAGCACGGTCATCTGTACAATTTGCAAAAGCATTTTTGAAGTCCAAATCAGTAGCATACATGCCCTTCAATGTTTCTAAACCAGAGATCTTATAATCAAGTTGAGAAAGCAATGTATAACGTCTAAATAAAGCATCGGCAATCACATTATCTTTCCCTTTCTTATGCTTAATGATATATGGAAAAGTCTCAATAAATTCTACCCAGTTAGCATGTCATTTATTCAGATTTGCTTGACTATGTATATGCTTCAATGCTTCATGATCCGAATGAATAATAAACTCCTTAGGCAAAAGGTAATGTTGCCAAGTTTCAAGCACACGCACTAAGGCATATAATTCCTTATCATAGGTAAAATAATTCAACTGTGGACCATGTAATTTCTCACTAAAATAGGCCACGGGTTTACCTCCTTGTAGCAGCACACCTCCTATTCCAAAACCACTAGTATCACATTATAACTCAAAGGCTTACTGAAGTCGGGTAGCTGAAGTAGAGGTGCATGTGTAAGGCGATCCTTGAGTGTGGCAAAAACTTGTTCTTGTGCTGGTTCCCAAGTAAAAGTAACTCCCTTCTTGGTCAACTCATGCAAAGGACTGCCTATGGTGTTGAAATCTTTCACAAAACGCCGGTAGAAACCTGCAACACCAAGAAAACTACATACTGCAAGATTAGTTTTAGTTGCAAGCATGACACGTCCTTTCAGATTAATAACTCGTGATGAAGAAGGAGAAGCAACTTTATCTTTTTGTTGCTTCGAAAGTGTTTTAGCTACTTGCTGATTTTCAGAAGGTTGTTTACTCGTTTGTGCGTCCTTAGCATGTTTTTCTTGTTCAAATTTCACAATTTCAGCAGGAGTCATAGGAAGCAATGCAACTTTCTTTCCTTTATACATAAATGTGTACTTATTGCTCCTACCATGGTGTGTAGCATCAGTATCATACTCCCAAGGTCTACCAAGTAATAGAGAACATGCTTGCATTGGTACTACATCAAAATCAGCAACTCCGAAGTATGTACCAATGGAAAATTCGATGTGAGCAGTTTGTGTTACCTTGACCTTACCGCTATTGTTGAACCATTGCACGTGGTAAGGGTGTGGATGTGCACGTGTGGGAAGCTGAAGCTTAGTTACCATGTCGTGGCTCACCAAATTGTTGCAACTACCGCTGTCGATGATGACACATACACGGCGGTCATTGACGACAAAGAAGGTCTAAAACAAATTGTTCCGTTGTGCCCGGTCGTCCTGGTCCATGTGAGTGCTCAAGACACGTTGTACAATAAGTGCTGCCATGTTAGTGAAAATACAAAACAACAAAGAATAATCCCTATGGAAAACAGCTAGGTGGGGTGGTGGTGTGTGGTGGAAGCAATCCGTCAAGCACCTTACCAACGCTTGCAAGTGTTCTTACCACGCCGCAGTGAGGTCACCGGCCTATAGGTGATGAACCAAGTGGAGGGTGGTGTGCAATTACAAGAAATGAACCTGTCCTGACCAAGAGAAAGGTGTAGCTTGGAAGGCAAAGTGAGTAGCAAGGATTAGCGATAGTAATAACAGTTAAACCAAGTTCAATAAGTGTTCCCTAGTACTCGTCAAAGTTGCTGGCCATAGTGCTCCCAAAGTGAAAATTCAAGCAATAGAGGGGATCTATGTGCCCAAAACTCAAGTGGAGACAATAATAGGCCAAATTCAGCTCTCTGCCGCTGCCGCTGATCGGACAAGGGATCGGACAAGAGATCGGACAAGGGATCGGACAAGAGATCGGACAAGGGATCAGACAAGGGTATGTGCCAATTTTTTTTTGCCGCTGATCGGACAAGGGATCGGACAAGAGAACGGACAAGGGATCAGACAAGAGATCAGACAAGGGTATGTGCCAATTTTTTTTTCACTCTATTTTTTTTGAACAAGGATGACAAGAGATGCAACCAAAAAATTGGCACCTGCAACTGAGGTGGGATGTGGTTCACAGAAATTCAACAAGTTCGCTGAACGGCGAGCAAAAACTTTGACCAATTTTTTTCTTTATCTTCATGATTTTTTTGGCGATTCTAATGAAGGCCAAATTGGGTCAAGAAGATGCTCAAAAAATTTCAGATTTTTCTGCCAAACGAGCGAAAAGTTATGCCTGTTTTACCGAAGGGGGGTCACAAAGACTCGATGTGGAAAACGAGTAGGGTTGTGGAGGTGGGTTTTCAGGTGGGTAATTTTTTGAGACACAAGACCAACTACTACTCAAATGACACAAATGGATGACTAAACCGGCAACAAGACTCGACCAAGAACACAAACTCAACAAGGTTAAAAAACTGAAATTAAAATCGCAAGGCACAAAGGGGTTTTTGGTGGTGATTTTTTTGTGAGGGTTTTCTGCACTCTCGGTAAAAATAAAAGCAGATCGAGATTACCTAACGGGAAATCTGTGCTCTGATACCAACTAATGGGGGATTGGTCCCGATCTTCCGCTAGGTAAGGATAACTTGGATTGGTGGAGAATCTCGACGTTGACGATCCAAGGCTCCGGTCCGGGTGATCCAAAACCTTGCAATCGCTACACCACTATCTCCGTTGGTTATCAACCACGTAGGACACGATTGACCTCGCCACGAAGGCTAGTTCCTGCAAGCGAACCCAAGAACACAAGCAAGAACAGGAAGATACAAGTCGAACGCCAAATCACAGATGAACTATGATGAGGAGAGGTTTCACAAACGCTGATGCAGCAGCCAATCGGCCCGGTGCAGGAGCGGGATCTAAACACACACAAGTGTAGATGCAAACAAAGAAAAACCTAACCCTAAAGGCGGCTGGCGTGAGTATATAAGGCGTGGGCTGCCTGTAGAAGGTGAACAGACTCGAACTATGGGCCAACACGGCCTCCAACTCAGTACAAGGTCCAACTCAGCCAAATTCTGTCATGCAGGACTGTTTCAAACACACAGGACGACTCGAGACTCCAAATGAGGCGAAACCAACGGCAAAAGATCTGTCTTCTCCTCAGCTTTCCAAAACGTCCAAGAACGCGCCAATCGGACTTCGTATGAGGAAATTATGCCCATTTTGGTGCATGGTGGTTGATGTAGTCCGAACCAGCGACTTCTTGACTTCAAATCATCCGTGCGACTCCGTCTTCAACTCCAACTCTCCTATTCCATCTCCCATGTTCCTAAGCAACAAAATATCACTAGTATTCAGTAGCATCCCGTCCAAACAAATATTAACATAGTAGCTAAGGAAAGAATTAACCTGATGGTTCAAGCGACGGGCACGGGTTCGTGTGATTGGTCCCTGTAATTGAATTGTAGGTTGATGGTGCATGTGTGTATCAGGGTGGTGCATGTGAGTATCATGTTGGTGCATCTGTGTATCATGCTGGTGCGTGTGGGTATCATGCTGGTGCATCTGTGTATCATGCTGGTGCATGTGTGTATCATGTGAAGTGATGTCCTCATCACTCGGATGCAGGGTCGCTCGTTGCTCGGACCCCCGAGGAGGTGGCCCGCATGACGGAGAAGATTCTCGGAGCCCCTACCCTGTCCGAATGCACTTGGTAGCTGGAGCTGGTGGTCTCCTGGGAGCGCTTCAACAGAGTGTGGGGGGCGCTCGAGCTCTCGCCCCCCGCCTCTTCCAGAAGGTGAGGTCCTTCGGGCCGTCTCGAAGAGGAAGGTGAGTGACCCCGATGGTGGCCTCTCCCCTCGGCGCCCCTCCAAGAAGAAGAAGATAGTGAAGGGCCCGAGATGGCTTTCTCTGGGCCACTCCTCTCCCTCCCACTCCGAGTGGGGGTGTTCTAGTGACGGGGCCCAATCGGAGTCAGAGGACCCTCCGGTAGTTCCGGATTCGATCCCATCGGTCCGGCCGAACGCCTGAAGGACTGGAGACGCTCTCCCTCGCTCGGACCCCGTGGAGCCTGTGCCGAGGACCGAGCAGGAGGTGCCCACCACCGAAGTGACACCGCCCCCAAGACTGCTCCCCCACACGAGCCAGCTTCGGAGGGGGTCTCCGCTAGCTCCCGGGGGAGTAGGGAGACAGATAGCTTGGACCGAGGGGGGCTGGCTAACCCGCTTGGCGCCGTCGAAGGGAGCACCAACATGGAGGCCGAGCTCGCCGTGGCGGTGGCGGGCTCTCCGGAGAATTCAATAGACAATATCTTCTATCGCCCGAGCCCGTCGGGGCCTGCCCAGCTTTGGGGGGACCTCGCCGAGGCCGCGGATGATGGTATGATAACTTACCCAATCCTTTCCCTAAACGTTGGGCCTTCTCGATCTCAGCCTTTGCTCGCTTGCGCAGGCACATCTGTCCGGGGCATCGATCCGGCCGTCCCGCCTCCCGACGACGTTGCGGATGTGAGGTCCGGAGCCCCCGTCAACACGATGAGGACCTCAGGGCAACGGGGTGGGACGGAGTCCGAAGCCTCCGAAGGGGCCTCTCCGGAGGCCGTCGAAGACGTAGGGACCCGACCCCGGCCCCTTTCCAGCTCCCGAGGCGCGCGTGCTACCGTGCAACTCTTGCGTCCCTTCTTGGCGGACAGCGAGGACTTCACGTCCAAGGTGGCTCCAATCCATGACTACTACCTGCGCCTGCGCGAGGCTCCGGTTGTAGATGAGCTGGGGCTATTGGACAGTCTGGATCTCAGTAGGGCCATTGAGACTGCAGTGGGCCAGGTATTTTCTCGGAGTGCCCTTCAAACGAGCCTCTAGCCTTCCTTCTGACTATCTTCCTTGCGCGCAGGTAGTCGCGTTGGCGTAGGGTTCGCTGATTGCCCTGCTCTCTGAGCGCCAACGCCGCGAGGCAGATGCCTCGGTGCTTGCGGCTCGAGCGGAAACCGCTGAGAGGCTGGCCCGCGAGCAAGCGGTGGAGATCGAAGCCCTTTGGCTCCAGGCTTCTAGGGTCGAAGCGCTCGAGGCCCGGGCGGCGGAGGTGGACTCCCTCAAGGCCCGCGTCGCGGAGCTGGAAGGGCTCCAGGCTCGGCCACGCGAGCGGACGAGCTGGAGGCGGAAGTCGATGCCCTTCGGGCCCGAGATGCCGAGGCGGAGAGGCTTCGGTCCCGGGCCGCAGAAGTGGAGCGGCTCGAAGGGGAGGTTTCTGCGCTCCGGGCTCAAGTCTCGGAGGTGGACAAACTCCGAGAGGCGGCGGCTAACGCTGAAGCCCTTGGGGCCCGAGTGGCCCAGCTAGAGCGGGCCGAGGTGGACCTTGTTGCCCGGAATGGGGAGGTAACCGAGGTGCTTGCCGAGGCGGAGAAGACGGCGGCTGACACCGTGATGTCCCTCCGGAGGGTGCTGGCGCACTACGGCACCGGATGTGGCGCGTTCGACATCGCCCGAGAGCCCCTAGTCCGCCGGGTAAAGTTTATCCAGTCCGCCGTACAGCAAATACACCTTACCGTGTCGCAGTACGGCGAGGTGTCTGCTCGGGTGGCCGCCTACGGGATTCTCCGACACCTTGAGGCGTCTGGGCTCCCTCTTCCTTCACCTTCGAGCCCGCATCCGGTCACCTTCGTGGGGGATCACCTCCGAACGCCGAGCCCGATGCTGAACCAATCTTGGAGGGCGCTTAAGGCGATTTGGCAAACTGAGGGCCCCGAAGCGATCAAGACCTGACTGGGGGAGGCGCCGAAGGTTGGATAATTTCCTCGAAGAAGGCGCCCGGCGGCAAAGCTTGGGCTCCTGCTCCGGCTTTGGCGAGGGCATCAGCTTGACCGTTTTCGCCTCGCGGGATGTTTTGAATGGATATGCTCTTGAAGGATGCTTCGAATCTGCGGATGGCGTCGAGGTAGGAGGCGAGGTCCGGGTGCCTAGCCTGGAAACTCTTGTCGATATGCTCGGTGACTACTTGGGAATCGGTCTTGCTGACAACACGTGCTGCTCCTAGCGCGTGCGCCTTGCGGAGACCCAAAAGGACTCCTTCGTACTCGGCGATATTGTTGGTAGCCTTGAAGTTCAGCCGAGCGGAGTACAAGGCCTGTTGGCTAGAGGGGGAGACAATAACTGCTCCGGCTCCAGCCCCCGAAGCCTGGTAAGCACCATCCGAATAGACGGTCTAGACCCCCTCGCTTGCTTCTGTGCCGGCACGATCAGATGCCATCGTCCACTCAGCGATGAAGTCGGCGAGGATTTGGGACTTGATGGCAGTTCGGGCGACGAAGGAGATTCCGAATGGGGCCAACTCCACCGCCCACTTCCCGATGCGGCCGGTGGCATCCTTGTTCCGGAACATGTCGCCAAGCGGGTAGGCAGTCGGGATGATGACATCATGAGCCAGGAATTAGTGCCGAAGCTTTTGGGATGCCATGACGAGGGCGTAGGCCACCTTCTCGAGCTCAGAGTACCGAGCCTTAGCTCCAGCGAGGGCTTCGGAAACGAAGTAGACGGGGCGTTGAATCAACTTCCCATCGAGTTCTTCCTCTTGGATTAGAGCTGCACTTGCCGCACTGCTAGAGGCGGTGAGGTAGACCAATAAGGCACTGTCGGCCCGGGGTGTGGCGAGGGCCACGAGGCCGAAGAGATACTCCTTGATTTGTTCGAAGCAGTCCTGACATTCGGGGGTCCACTCAAAATGCTTAGAACCTCGAAGCGCCATGAAGATTGGCAATCTTCGTTCTGCTGATCTTGCTAAAAATCGGCGGAGGGCTGCCAACCGCCCGGCTAGCTTCTGCGCTTGCTTCAAGTTCTGAGGGGGGGACATGTTCTGCAATGCATTAACTTGTGTTGGGCTGGCTTCGATGCCTCGGCTGGAAACTAGATACCCGAGCAGCTTCCTCGCGCGTGCTCCGAAGACACATTTCTCTGGGTTGAGCCGGATTCCACACCGCCGGAGGCTGTCAAAAGTCTCAGTTATGTCCAATCCGTGATGGTTCTTGGTGGTACTTTTGATGATGATGTCGTCCATGTATGCTTCCATATTACGCCCCATCTGATGACCCAAAGCTTTGGAGATCAACCTTGAAATGGTAGCCCCGGCATTGCGGAGGCCGAAGGGCATCCGGACGTAACAGAATACTCCCGCGGGGGTGACGAAGCTTGTTTTGACTTGGTCTTCAGACTTTAACCAGATCTGGTGATAGCCGGAATAAGCATCAAGGAAACTGAAGAGCTCCGCTCCTGCTGTGGAATCAACTAGTTGGTCAATGCGGGCCATGGGGTAGGGGTCACGGGGCAAGCTTTATTCAGAGAAGTAAAGTCGACACACATGCGCCACTTTCCAGATGTTTTCTTCTGGACAAACACTGGGTTAGACAACCACTCAGTATGACTCACTTCCCGGATGACCCTCGCCCGAAGCAGCTTCTCTGTCTCAGCCTTGGCGAGCTCAGCCCGTTCGATGGAAAGCTTCCGGAGCCCCTGGTGGACCGGCCGAGCCTTCGGGTCGACCGCCAGCGAGTGCTCAATGATCGAGCGGTCGACGCCGGTAATGTCTTCGTCAGACCATGCGAAGATGTCGAGGTTGCCGCGGATGATTCCTTTGAGCTGTGCCGACACCTCCGGCTCCAGACCCCCTCTGAACTTGATCAGGTACTCCTTCCCATCTTGGACTAAGATCTTTGTAATGACCTCCCCCTCCGGGAGAGGTTTTGCTGGGCGGCCCTTCTGCCCGGGATCTCCACCGCTGGGGAGGCTGGCTCCTTCTGCACCTTCACAGACACTGTGAATCTGCCGTGGCTCCAATGGCGCCGAGTGACCATACTCGACCCGGTGGGCTGCGTCC
Organism: Zizania palustris; assembly: GCA_019279435.1. NCBI lineage: Eukaryota > Viridiplantae > Streptophyta > Magnoliopsida > Poales > Poaceae > Zizania > Zizania palustris. Next base: position 98,201,657 of record JAAALK010000080.1, read on the forward strand.
TGGTCGCCCAGGATCGACAACACCCCACCCGGAGTCGGCATCTTGAGGCGTAGGTAGTTTTGGTGCGCGATGGCTCCGAAGCGATTGAGCAACCCCCTTCCGAAGATGGCGTTGTAGGCGTACGGAGCATCGACCACGTCGAACAGGATCTCCTCGCAGCGCCGAAGGGGAGAGTCGCCGAAGGTCACCTCCAATGTGACCTGGCCTAGGGCATCGAGCGGGGGGCCTGTGAAGCCCTGGAGTGGATGGGAAGCCGGCAGCAGGTGCTTGCACGACAGGCACAGCTGATCGAAGGCCTGCACGAAGATGATGTCAGCGGAACTCCCCCCGTCAACCAGGAAGCGACGAACCTCGACTCCGGCGATGTCTGCCGAGATAACGAGGGGGTCGGCGTGCGGGAACTTGACTCCGGTGGCATCTTCGGCGGTGAAGGAGATGGGAACATGGGACCATTCAGGGAGGGCCGAGGAGCCGGGCGTGCCGATATGCCCGACCTCCCGAATGTAGTCTCGCCACTGGCGCTTGGACAGGGCTCCCAGAGCTCCTCCTCCGGATATGGGGAGGACCACTCGCTTCCCCTTATTCGGCGCATCCTCGAGCTTGGGGGCCTGGACCTTGCCGAACTCTGGGGCTAGACCCAGAACCTCCGGCTCGTCATGGGGCCCGACTACCTGGACCGCTTCTGGGCGGGGGACCAGGATCCCCTTGTTGGTGGAGCCGCGACCGACATTACGGTCGAGGTAGTCGCTCTGGAGGGCGAGTATGGTCCGGCAGGAGTCGGTGTCGTGGCTCCGGTTTTCGCCGTGGACGCTGCAGTAAAAGGTGGCTCCTCCGGAGAGCGCTCGAGACGGAGCCTTGGCTCCAGTGGAGCGGCCCCCGCCGGGCGTGTGCAGGTGCTTAGCGGGGGCTTGGTGGGCAATGCTGAGGACCTCCCCCCGAAGATGCTTCCGGCCTCGTCGAGAGTCCTGGTGGACGGAGTCCTGCCGGCCGGAATCTTGGCGATGGAAGTCAGGAGTGGGGAGTGCTCCCCGGTTGAGGTCCGGCGAGGCTTCATACGTCCTAGCGCTTGAGTCCTGGACAGGGACTATCATCACCTGCCGGCGCATCTGGCCCTCTTCAGACCGGGCGTATTCCTCGAAATACGTCATGAGCTGTGCCACCGAGGAGATAGGCTTCTGGTGGAGCTTGTCGAGGAGGCCTGGGTGGGTGACGCCTTCTCGGGCAGTGTCGATGACAGAGGAAGCCGAGAGCCCCCTGATCTGGGCCTTGGTGTGTGCGAAGCGCTAGGAGTACTGCCGCAATGTTTCTCCGGGCTGCTACTTCACATGGAAGAGGATCCCGGTGGACATAGGGGCCACAAAGGTCCCCTAGAAATTGTTGACGAATTTCTTCCTCAGTTGGTCCCATGTATGGATGGTCTCAGGCCGGAGCGACCAGAACCACCGGAGAGCGATCCCTTCGAGCGCCAGGGGGAAACACTTAATCATAGTGTCCCGGCTCCCCCCGGACGCTTCTATCGCCAGGGCATACGAGCGAGAGAACTCTCCAGGGTCAGAATCCCCGGAGTACTTGGGAAGTTTGGCAACACGAAACTTTGATCCGAAGCGCACCCTCTGAAGGTCTGGGTGCAGGGGGGACTCCTCGTCGTAGGACGGATTTTCTTCGTCCGCTGGATCTTCATCATCGCTTAGTGTTACGGCCGCGGCTTTCGCAGTGCGGGAGGGCTCAGGAGGGTGGAGCGATGCCTCCTGGCGCCACAGAGCCAGTTCCGCCTTCAGCCGGGCGTTCTCGGCGGCCAGGGCATTGGCTTGACTCCCGCTTCCTCCTGAAGTGGTATCAGGTTCTCGCGAACGGACGTAGTCGGTCCGGAGGGATACCACCGGGGGTCCGCTCGGAGGATGCCCCTCCGGCAGCCCCTCCGGGAATCCTGCCAGGTTGATGGAGGCTGGCTCAGGTACGCCAATAGGGCCCCGAGCCTCAGGCGTCTCCTCCAGGCACCTGGGTTGGCTCCAGGGAGGGTGCCCCGACGGGCGCAACAGCGGGAGCCAGAGGACGGGGGTCGGGGACCGGAGCGGGCTCGATCCCGGCGGTGCGAGCCGACCGGTGCAGAGGAACCGTGCTCGCCCCCTTCCGACCCGACATGCTTTGGTGAGTGGATGTAGATGACGCTAGCTTCTTGAACTAGGATCCCCACGGACGGTGCCAACTGTTGGAATGACGGATCGGACCAGCAGGTTTTCTTAGTGGAAATGAACGTAGTATATTCAATGCTCCTCAAGTGTGTCCGTTACAACTGTAGCTGGGGGGTATTTATAGGGCGCCCCGTCTAGAGGACCAAACGCCTCTGGACCACCATCTGCTACGTGGCCGGGCGCCGGACAATAGTACAGACAAAACGGACTACGTACAGTACAGACAAGAAGATTCGACTCTGACAGCGTATCAGCCATGTCGGACGCTGTCTGCGCCGCCTGACACGGCGCACAGGATCATGATCCTATCCCCCTATGGGCTTGACTGGTCCTCTCTCCGGCAACGCTCCCTCCGGGACCGCTGCTCGGCCCAAGGGGTGGCCTGGGGCGTCCTTCCCTCGGAGGGAGGCCTCCGGCATCCTTCTCCCGAAGAGTGGCCTCCGGCCAACCGCCTAGCGCCTGCGAGCCCCTCCAGAGCATCCTGAAGCCTCCGAAGGCCTCCGGCTTTATCGCCCGTAAGTCTGGGCCCCTTCGGCACCAAGCTTCGGACCCCCTGGTGGTGGGCGCCCGTCGGCCATCGGGATTATCTCCCCCAACAATTACTTATGCTTCATGTGTAGCATCTCATTAATTAGCTCTGCAGTTTCATCTTGTTGCGCACAACAAATTTATTTCTGAGTTTCGGTGCTTCTGTTGCCTCTGTTCTTCATGCAAGTAGTACTAGTTCTTGTTGTTGCAAGTAGTACTACTTCTCTGAGCAACAGTACACTAGTACTATATCTTGCTTTTTTGTGCGTAGCTTTTTAATCGAAGCAGACAGGGCTGAATACCTTTTCTGGCTGTTTCTGGCAAAGCCCCTTCTCTCTGTTCGAAGTCCCTCAGCTCCGTGAGGCAGGCTTCGATTTGACATTTTCGAGGGCTTCGTTTGATCTTCGACTTCATTTTGTGTTGCTAGCTTCGAAGTACGATTCTGTGCTGTCTGTCAGCTTAACATACTTCGACAATCTTTGCGAAGGTATTCTCTGTCTTGAGCTGTTCGAAGTTAATACTTTGATAGGCTTCGAAGTTAGCTTTGAAGCTAGTCTCTTTGGTACACTTCGCTCGACGTGAGTTCCTTCTTACTATCATTTTCGAAGGTCATTGTGTGTTAGTTCGGAGTTTTTCTTTCGAAGTTAACCTTCGGAGCAAATATCTCAACTTCGGGTGTCATACTCCGACCAACTTAAGCTTTGAAGGTTTAGTGTAGACTTCGAATTCACGTTGCTGCCGTATATTTTGGTTTCGGCTATCTTTCGGAGGCTGCTTCTCTGTGAGCTTGTTTGAACCTTTCTGTTCGAAGTTTAGGCTTCGAAGTACACTGGTCCAAAGCAAGCTTCGTTTCTCTCATTCTTAGCTTCGAAGCATACTTCGCTCTTTGCAATCTCGAACTAGGCTAGACCAAACAAACCTTCGGCATTTTCACGTCAGCCTTCGGCCAGTCTTCGACAAGGAACTCCTGAAGCAGGCTTCGTCATTCCGGAGCAGGCTTTGACCAGCTAAGCAGGCTTCAACACGTTTCGAACAAGAGACAGATTTGGAACAGTAACTTCTCTTCCCACTCTTTGTGCATTCAGATTGTTGTGCTAAGAAGTTTGTCTTGCCATGTCTTGTGTATTCTCTTTATCTGTCTATTAGCACTATATTGGAGTTTCCCAGTGAGGAGCCATGCTGAATAGCGTGGGCCTCATGGCTCCGGATGTGATGAGTCATTGTCAACGATAGTCAAAGAGTACTGAAAAGAGAGAGAAGACCTGCTGCATCTGGGCCGCGTGTGACTCAGGTACACGGGCAGCGAGTGACCTGTCGGGCAGAGGGGCCGCGAAGTCGGGCTGGCCCAATCCTGGGTACATGGGCTAGGAGCAGCAGAGGACCCACTGGCTGTTGACCAGGATTGACTCAGGTACACGGGCGGTGAGCGATTGCCGAGCTGAGAGAGCTGCGGAGTCGGGCCGGCCCAATCCGGGTACCTGGTGCAAAGTCGGTGGAGGCTTTATCAGTTTCGGCGCAAAACTGACGACCGCTGATCTCGCATCGGACTGTCCAGAAGAGAAGTCGTAGTCGCTACGAAAGCTTAGCTTCCGGATAAGTCATCTGTAAATAGGAGTTTACTATTTTGTCCCTAGGCCCACAGTCAGTCAGTTGAGTCTGTAAAAATATCCTAAGGGCAGTTTGGTCTTTTCCATTTATTTCAGCGTCTGTAAAAAACCCTAGGGGTATTTCAGCATTTTCCCCATTTATTGGGCTGCCTATAAATAGGCCCCAATCCCTAGGGTTAGAAAAAACTTACTTTAATCAGAAATCAGAGTTCATCCTCCCTGCCTCTGTTTGTGCGCCGCCATTTCTCCATGTTCTTCCTGGTTTGCGCCGCCAGCAAGAAATCTTGTAGTTCATCGTGTTTTTACTCACTGCATTCTTCTTCTCGAGTGATCTTTAGGAAATCCTCTATCCAGGTTCAGATTACTACACGTTGCATCCAAATCGTTTTTCCATGTAACGATTCCCTGCTTGCTCCGTTTTGCGTGATCAAGTTTATTTTTATTTTGCGCATTGTTTCTGGTCTACCACTGTTTGCTTTTTTTCTGACTACTCAAGTGCCTATGAGTTCTAGAGCAAACAGGGCTAGACTTTTGTTTTTGGTAGTAGCAGCAGATTTTTCGTTGTGTAGCTCTTGCAGCTAGATGAATAGCCCTGGACGCTATTGCTAGCTTTTCTGCATGCAGCACTGGATAGGTGCACTGCACATCGGCGTATGAACACAGCAAAGCTTCAGCGTTGTTTTTCTGGCAGAGAATCAACGGACCAAGTCCGGTTTTTTCTTAAGTCCGGTTTTTAAGAGGAGTTACTATTTCGGTTTTCTTGAGGAGCTGGTTTTTCTTGAAAAATCACTGTTTTTCCCTCTTCTCCCAAAAACCAAATCCCGGTTTTCTTTCTCTCCTACGGAACGACGGCGCGTGGCGCGCTGGGAGCCGCACTGCGCACGCGGTAGGCTGAGATTGCGGGGATGCGGCACTGAGGAGGAGGGGATTTCGTGCTTGGAAGCGGCGGCTTTTCAACGCATGCGCATGCAGCCGCAGCAGTCACTGAGGAGGAGGCAGCGTGGAGCAGCAAGCGTAGCAGGGAGCATGGCACTATGCGCATGCATGGTGTTCGGCTGAATGCCCACAGGAGACAACGAATACACAGTAAGTTTCTCTGTCTTGTTTTTCATGTATTAATAGATATTATCTCTGAATATTCTGTGATCTCTTTATTTGTTACTGGTACTTTATTTCAGATTGGATCATGAATATTCACTGATATATTTGTGAGCACCTTTTATTTACTGCATTTATTTGTGTCTACATTAAATGTGTTAAAAGGTGTGTTTGTTTTACTAGATGAACTTCCTATAAACTATGAATATTCTGCTTGTGCTTGATGTATTATCAGTAATGTGGTGAAACTTCTGTGAAAATGGCATTTGTTCTGTGATGATATTTTAATCAGCCTTGAAGCACTGTGTTGGTGTCTTTTTGTTTAGGACACCTGGTCGTTTTTAGGCTAGATCACTTTTAAGGTTCGGTGATCTGTTACGTTTTGCTGCTAAGTATTTTGAGGTGTGTTGGGTGTTGGGAGCAGGCCATTGATTCGAAAGAATTTTTAGGCGCCCATTCACCCCTCCTCTGGTCGCTACTTTCGGTCCTACAAGTGGTATCAGAGCCTGGTTAGGGTTTTTCCATACCTTAACCGGTTCTAAACCCCTAGTAGTGATCATGACGTCTCCTGGCAAGGTCCCGTCCTTGGAAGCTTATGGCTATAATTATTGGAAGACTCGCATGCGAGCCTATCTCATGAGCCAAAGCTCGGACATCTGGGACATTTGCATTCACGCTACGTTTGTCATATTGCCAGTTGCATGAGCGTGATTCTCCTGGTATCATCGCCCAGCATGTGAACAATAGCAAAGCTGTGAACATCTTGTTTTCTGGTTTAGGTCCCACTGAATTTGACCGTGTGAGCCATCTCTCCACTACGAGAGAGATCTGGGCTACCCTCCAAGCACACCATGAGGGGACAGCCCAGGTCAAGGCTCGGCTCTATCAGACCTACCGGCGTGAATATGAGAACTTCACACAAAAGCCGGGTGAATCTGTTGAAGCGTTGTTTGGTTGTTTTCAGTCGATCATAAACAAGCTTCGGGACAACAAGGCTGAGGGTGTTCAGTTAGTCTCAGATCACGAACAGGCGCTCAAGGTTCTTCATACCTTGGACCCAAAGATCTGGGAGATCAAGGTATCCTCTATCATTGAGAGCACTTCTTATGATACCTTGACCATTTCTGATTTGTTTAGCAAGCCGAAGGCCACCGAGGTTGATACCCAGTTGAGAACAAATCTCACTGGCTCTGGATCAAAGTCTCTGGCCCTTGCTACACCTTCTATTGATCCCTCTTCTCTGAGTTGTGTTGGGTTCTCTTTGATGTCTATCACTGAGGATCAGCTTGAGTCGTTCGGAGATGATGATTTGTGTCTTTTTAACAATCGGGTGCGTCGTGTCTATGATAAGAGGATGTTCAAAAGACACGGCACAAAGATCGGATGCTTTGAGTGTGGTGATCCAGGACACTTCATCGCCGATTGCCCCAAGCACAATGGCCACAAGAAGGGAACCAGTGGTGGCTTCCACGACTCTGGCAAGCACGACAGCTCCTCCTTCAACAAGGGCAAGCCAAAGACCAGATTCTTCAGAAAGGGCCTGAAGGACTACCGGCGAGAGAACAAGAAGCGTGACAAGGCCTTCTTCGCTGAGATGGAGAAGAGCTACTCCAAGCTGGTCCACGTCTTCTTCCTCTTCATCGAGCTCAAGCGATGAGGAGATCATCATCAGGAAAGGAAAAGACAAGGACGATCCAATAGGCCTTTGCTTCATGGCTTTCGGGGACAGACCGAAGAGCCGTTCACATCAACGCCGAAGATCCCGCAAGAGCTTCTGCTCAATGGCTCTTGGGGATAAGGAAGAGAAGGGCTCCTCCAATGACTCCGACGATGACGACAATGAAAAGGTATCATCTTATGAACGCGAAATCGTTGATTTACTTGAAAGCAATCGTCAGGAGTTAAAATATCGGGAAAAACTGCTTAGAGGAGCTAAGAAGAGGATAGATGAGTTAGAGAGTGAGCTTGCCGTGGCCAACGGCAGAATTGAGAGTCTATCTTCTTCCCCTTGCTTGGGTGATAGCAGTGAGTGCCCAAAGTGTGAGGTGCTTCTGTGTGACCTGTCGACTCTGAAGTCCAGGTACACAGAAAGGGTTGATGAGAGGGACGCTTTGGCCACTGAGCTTGAAAACGCTCAGCTGGAGCTGAAAGATGCTCAAGCCGCTATCGTCGTACCCTGTGTTGATTGCCCATCTCATCTTGCTAGTTTAGCTGAGCTGAAAGCCAAGGGCGATAAGCATCTGGGTGATTTGGAGAGAATGAGAGCTGAGCTTGCGCAGACTAGGCTAGAGCTTGAGACATTGTCAGTTCCACCCACTGTCTATGAGAACTGTCTGTCTCTTAGACTTGAGTTGATTAAGCTAAAAGCCGAGAAGTCTGTCCAGGTAGAGAGTGAGTGTGAGACCTGCTTGTCTCAGGTGGAGGTACTAGCATCCTTGAGAGAGGAGCTAGCTGATTCTCAGAATGAGAACTTTTACCTCCGGTCTATCCTGAGTTGGATCATTGCCAGAGAGCCACAGCTCGGCATGATGATCCAGCAGTTCAAGAGGCAGGATGGGTTTGGGGTAGGTTATACCTACACCAAGGCTGACTTTGAGAGTGCCATTAGCCGGGCAGTGGAGTGGAGTAAAATGACTCCTGAGCAGAGATATCCCAAGTACTCACTCCACTGAGTCTTCCCTAGCTAGTCAGCCCAGGATGGAGTAATCCATGAATAGCCCAAAGCTCCACTCAAGAAGCCCATTTGGGTTCCAAAGCCCAATCACCTCCACACTTCTCTTAACTCTCTTCCTGGACCCTCTCAACTCAAGAAGACTACAACGAATACCACTAAGCCCAAGAACCCCAAGCCTCAACCACATCCCAGGAAGCCTACCTATCATTGTGAGTACTGTCAGAGAGACGGGCATCTTGCGGAGTTTTGCTTCGGGAGGAAGCGAGTTGAGAGAGCAGAGTGTGCTCGTGATGGTCAGGAGCAGGTTCTACCAGCTGGGTGGTAGACTGAGAGTTCCTCGACGCGGGGAGAGGCTGGAGGCCAGGCCGCGTCGTGTAGGTGGTGGTAGAGGAGACGACTTTCATGCCCGTGCTCCAGATGGTGGTGTTCGTTCCGGCAGAGCTCCAGGCCGTTTTGGCTATGGTCCTGGACCTCGTGGCCGAGGTGTTAGGCAGAACCGAGGACCGCGTTTTGAGCCGCGTTTTGGTCCAAACTTTTCTGATGATTTCTGCTTTCCGTCTTTTGAGCAGATGGCTCGACACTGGTTTAGCTCTTTTGCTAAACCCGGTGCCGGACCATTTGCTCCCACTTACAACCACTAATTATGCAGGATCGGGGACTAGAGGACGTTTGGATAATGGACTCAGGATGCTCTCGCCACATGACGGGACATCGCAGATGGTTCTCCAGTCTCACTCCCCCGAGCTCCAAAGAGTACATCACCTTCGAGAACAGTGGTCAAGGGAAAGTAAGTGGCATTGGCTCAATTCGCATTTCAGACCATTTTTCTTTGAAGAACGTTGCTTTGGTTGGAAACTTGAACTTCAATTTGATTTCTGTTTCGCAACTTCTTGAGGATGCTTTGGAGGTGCGTTTTAAGAAGGGCAATTCTTCTGTGTTTGATTCTAGAGGGTCTTTGATTTGCCAGATCTTACCTTTCGGTAAAGTTTTTCGAATTGACTTCTCTAGTTCTTTTGGCCCTTCTCGCTGTTTGATTGCTGGATCTTCTTCTGAGCTCTGGAAGTGGCATAGGAGGTTAGGTCATTTGAGCTTTGATCTGCTAGTCAGGCTAAGCTATATGGACCTCATCCGAGGATTGCCCAAGCTTAAAATGGAGAAAGATCTAGTTTGTCATCCCTGTCGTCACGGGAAAATGGTTGCCGCTTCTCACTCACCTGTGACTCAGGTGATGACTTCGTATCCAGGCGAGCTGTTACACATGGACACTAGTCGGTCCAGCTCGGGTACGCTCAGTCGGTGGGAAGTGGTACGCACTTGTGATTGTTGACGATTTTTCTCGATTCTCGTGGGTTTTCTTCTTGGAGTCTAAGGATGAAACTTTTCATTTTGTTCATGACCTGATTCTGAAGCTGAAGAATGAGAAAAATGGTCGGATGCGAGCAATTCTCTCCGACAATGGCTTTGAGTTCAAGAACTCTCAGTTCGTCAGCTTCTGTAGTGATCAGGGTCTTGACCATCAGTTTTCTGCTCCTTACACTCCCCCACAGAACGGCGTTGTGGAACGAAAGAACCGCACGCTAGTCGAGATGGCCAAGACGATGCTCGATGAGCACAGGACTCCTAGGCGCTTTTGGGCTGAAGCCATGAACACGGCTTGCTATCTAGCCAACCGCATTTTTCTTAGAACTTACCTAGGTAAGTCCTCATACGAGTTGCAGTTTGGCAGACAGCCCAAGGTGAGCCACTTGTGAGCGTTTGGCTGCAAGTGCTTTGTGCTCAAGAAGGGAGGGCATTTCGACAAATTTGAGTCTCGTTGCTGGGATGGAGTCTTTCTTGGTTATGCTTTGCATTCTCGAGTCTTCCGTGTTTGGAATCTCGACTCCCAGCAGCTTGTCGAGACTTGTGAGGTTTCTTTTGATGAGTCTTGCCTTCTTTGACTCCTTCTTTTGAGCTTTCTAGTGATGGTGAGCTCGGAGAGTCCATCTTCGAGGAAGATGAGGATACTCCAGCTGCTGATGAGGGTGGGCCTTCTGCACCTCCTGCAGAGCCCACACCTTCTGAGACTTCGACTGAGGACGAGGGCGGACCTCTGATCACTTCTTCCACTTCGATCGAGCCCCCTTAGTCGAGTCCAGAGGTGCCAGCTGCTGACTCCAGTGAGGTGACCTCAGATCACCAGGGATCCCGAGCAGTTCAGCGCGATCACCCCTCAGAGCTCATCATCGGTGATGTGTCTACAAGAACTTTGCGTTCGTCTGTTGACTCTCTTGTTGTGTTTGGTGAATCTGCTTTTGTTGCATCTTTGAGCCCAGAGACATTTCTCATGTTCTTTCTGATTCGAACTGGATTAATGCCTTGCAAGAAGAGCTTGAGAATTTTGTCCGCAATCGGGTTTGGACACTGGTTGAGCTGCCACCCGGATGCAACCCCATAGGCACCAAGTGGGTGTTCAAGAACAAGCAAGGTGAAGATGGGGTTGTGGTGCGCAACAAAGCTCAACTAGTTGCCCAGGGTTTTTGCCAGAAAGAGGGTATTGATTTTGAAGAAACCTTCGCTCCTGTTGCCCGTCTTGAGTCCATTCGCATTCTTTTATCTTTTGCCGCTTCGAAGGGTTTTAAGCTTTTTCAAATGGACGTCAAGAGTGCTTTTCTGAACGGGTACATAGAGGAGGAGGTTTATGTTAGGCAGCCCCCCGGTTTTGAAAACCCTAAGTTTCCTCGACATGTTTTTAAATTGCAAAAAGCTTTATACGGGTAGAAGCAAGCCCCCAGGGCTTGGTATGACCGGTTGAAGCAATTTTTGTTGGGGAAGGGCTTTGTGATGGGTTCTGTGGATAAGACTCTCTTCTTGCTCAGAGATGCTTCAGATTTTTTAGTCGGTCAGATTTACGTGGATGATATTATTTTTGGCGGTACTACTAATGATCTTGTTTCTAAGTTTTCTGAGCAGATGCACAGCGAGTTCGAGATGAGCCTCATGGGTGAGCTCAAGTACTTTCTAGGGCTCCAGATCAAGCAGACCAAGGACGGCACCTTCATCCACCAAGGTAAGTACACTCGTGACATGCTGAAAAAATTTGACTTTGGTGGTGAGCTGAAGCCGCAGATGACCCCAATGGGTACATCTGGGGGCCTGGACAAGGACGAGAGCGGCGTCAAGGTCAACGAGAGAGAGTTTCGAGGGATGATCGGTTCGCTGCTGTACTTGACGGCGACGAGGCCAGACATACAGTTCGCCGTGGGATTGTGCGCGCGCTTCCAGTCTTCACCACGCGCGTCTCATCGACAGGCTGTCAAGCGCATCTTCAGGTATCTTACCTATGCGCCTGATCTTGGTCTTTACTATTCAGCATCATCTTCTCTTGATTTATCTCGCTTTTCGGACGCTGACTTTGGTGGGTGCCGGTTGGATCGCAAGTCGACTTCCTGGTACTTGCCAGTTTCTTGGTTCTTCTCTTGTCTCTTGGTCTTCTCGAAAGCAATCTGGAGTTGCTCTTTCGACCACAGAGGCTGAGTATGTAGCTGCTGCTCACAGTTGGTTTGGATGATTTCCACTCTGCGAGATTTTGGGTTGTTCTTTCCTACCAGAGTTCCCTTGTTTTGCGACAGCACCAGTGCAATTAGTGTAGGGAAAAACCCTTGTCTCCATTCAAAAACCAAACACATTGATGTGCGCTTTCACTTTCTGCGGGATCAATATGAGAAAGGTGTCATTGACCTTGTTCATGTTGATACCCATCATCAGTTGGCTGACATTTTCACCAAACCCCTAGATCAGTCTACTTTTGAGCGTTTACGAGGGGATTTGGGTGTTGTGTATCCTTTTAGGATATTTTGAGTGAGTTTTTCTTTCTTCTTTACTCTTTTCTTGAGTCTTTTTGTGTGTGTTCATATCATACATATTCACATATCACACTTTTGAGCCTGCTTCTGTTATATGATTGAACTGCCTTACTTATTCTAGTCGGTACATGCTTTTGATTACTTGTCAATGATCATGCCTTGTTTCAGTTCGCTTGATATGTCTTATATCTGTCATATGCATGGCTTTTACGCTTTCAACTTGAAAAATGATCACCATTGCCTCTCGTAACTAGCATGTGTAGGCTGAGTGCTTTTGCTATCTGTTACATACCTTGTAGCTAGTTCCTCACATAGATGCAGATATGCAACTTGGACATCTTTATGCTTTAACATAGAAAATGTGCTTTTAAAATGATAAAAATAAAAATGAATGAAAATTCCATGCCTTTTTATGCTTGAGTTGAAAAGATCCAAGTGGGTTTGCTTTGTCGCATTGCATTGTTCTGGATTGCTTACCATAGCACTTTGGTATGAACTAGGACAGTGTAGTGTATGCCAAGACCAATGTCTTAAGCTTCCGATGGTCCAGTTCTGGCCTAGGCTTGACTTGGTCGGTTAGAATAAGGTTTGACATGCAAATAACCCTTGGCAAAAATGAAAAAGGAAAATGAAAAAGCCTGACAATTAAAAAGACAACAAGTTTGCTGAAGCACTTTGTTTGGACAATGCTTATCTTGGTAGATACCAGTTAGTTTCTGCATCTCATGCTTTACCTTGCTTGTCATCTGGAAAATGTGGTGATGCTTTTATTTGTAAAAATTGAAAAATGCGTGCTAATGACTTTCTTTAGATATCATATGTTGCACTGATCATGCCATGTGTATTAGACAGTGTGTCTTTTGCTATACTTGCTATATGTTGTAATTGCAGTCAATCATATCTGAGAAGCATGCTTTCTACACTCCACCTGCACCCCAGTTGCATTCATTGCATATTTTGAGGGGGAGTTGCATTTCAGGGGGAGTCAGTGTCGTTTTAGAGTGCTTGATGAGTTCACTTGTCAACAAGGGGGAGAAATTTTGGTGTAAGAGTTTAAGGGGGAGTTTTGGCTTTCTCTGGGATTTGTTTCAGGGGGAGTTTTTGTCCCGGTCCTTACTCTTTTGATATCCTTGTTGATGATTCTGCATTTTCCCCATTTATTGGGCTGCCTATAAATAGGCCCCAATCCCTAGGGTTAGAAAAAAACTTACTTTAATCAGAAATCAGAGTTCATCCTACCTGCCTATGTTTGTGCGCCGCCATTTCTCCATGTTCTTCCTGGTTTGCGCCGCCAACAAGAAATCTTGTAGTTCATCGCGTTTTTACTCACTGCATTCTTCTTCTCGGGTGATCTTTTGGAAATCCTCTATCCAGGTTCAGATTACTACACGTTGCATCCAAATCATTTTTCCATGTAACGATTCCCTGCTTGCTCCATTTTGCGTGATCAAGTTTATTTTTATTTTGCGCATTGTTTCTGGTCTACCACGTTTGCTTTTTTCTGACTACTCAAGTGCCTATGAGTTCTAGAGCAAACAGGGCTAGACTTTTGTTTTTGGTAGTAGCAGCAGATTTTTCGTTTTGTAGCTCCTGCAGCTAGATGAATAGCCCTGGACGTTATTGCTAGCTTTTCTGCATGCAGCACGGATAGGTGCACTACACATCGGCGTATGAACACAGCAAAGCTTCTCCCAAAAACCAAATCTCGGTTTTCTTTCTCTCCTACGGAACGACGGCGCGTGGCGCGCTGGGAGCCGCACTGCGCACGCGGTAGGCTGAGATTGCGGGGACGCGGCACTAAGGAGGAGGGGATTTCGTGCTTGGAAGCGGCGGCTTTTCAACGCATGCGCATGCAGCCGCAGCAGTCACGAGGAGGAGGCAGCGTGGAGCAGCAAGCGTAGCAGGGAGCACGGCACTGTGCGCATGCATGGTGTTCGACTGAATGCCCACAGGAGACAACGAATACACAGTAAGTTTCTTTGTCTTGTTTTTCATGTATTAATAGATATTATCTCTGAATATTCTGTGATCTCTTTATTTGTTACTGGTACTTTATTTCAGATTGGATCATGAATATTCATTGATATATTTGTGAGCACCTTTTATTTACTGCATTTATTTGTGTCTAGATTAAATGCGTTAAAAGGTGTGTTTGTTTTACTAGATGAACTTCCTATAAACTATGAATATTCTGCTTGTGCTTGATGTATTATCAGTAATGTGGTGAAACTTCTGTGAAAATGGCATTTGTTCTGTGATGATATTTTAATCTGCCTTGAAGCACTGTGTTGGTGTCTTTTTGTTTAGGACACCGGTCGTTTTTAGGCTAGATCACTTTTAAGGTTCGGTGATCTGTTTACGTTTTGCTGCTAAGTATTTTGAGGTGCGTTGGGTGTTGGGAGCAGGCCATTGATTCGAAAGAATTTTTAGGCGCCCATTCACCCCCCTTCTGGTCGCTACTTTCGGTCCTACACTCAGTTTATCATCAGTTGCTTCTAGGCTAGATACTTTTAGACTTAGGCAATCTGTTCATACTTTGCTGCTTAGTCTTTTGAGGTGCATTGGGTATTGGGAGCAGGCCATTGATTCGAAAGAATTTTTTAGGAGCCCATTCACCCCCCTCTAGTCGCTACTTTCGGTCCTACAAGTGGTATCAGAGCGAGGTTAGGGTTTTTCCATACCTTAACCAGTTCTAAACCCCAGTAGTGACCATAACGTCTCCTGGCAAGGTTCCGTCCTTGGAAGCCTATGGCTATAACTATTGGAAGACTCGCATGCGAGCCTATCTCATGAGCCAGGGCTCGGACATATGGGACATTTGCGTTCACACCACGTTTGTCATTTTGCCAGTCGCTGAGCATGGTACTGCTGGTATCATTGCCCAGCATCTGAGCAATACTAAGGCTGTGAACATTCTCTTTTCTGGTTTAGGTCCCACTGAGTTTGAGCGTGTGAGCCATCTCTCCACTGCGAGAGAGATCTGGGCTACCCTCAAGGCACACCATGAGGGAACAGCCCAGGTCAAGGCTCGGCTCTATCAGACCTATCGGCGTGAATATGAAAATTTCACACAGAAGTCGGGTGAATCTGTTGAAGCGTTGTTTGGTCGTTTTCAGTCGATCATAAACAAGCTTTGGGACAACAAGGCTGAGGGTGCTCAGTTAGTCTCAGATCACGAGCAGGCGCTCAAGGTTCTCCATACCTTGGACCCAAAGATCTGGGATATCAAGGTATCTTCTATCATTGAGAGTACTTCTTATGATACCTTGACCAGCTTGAGTTGTTGGGTTCTCTTTGATGTCTATCACTGAGGATCAGCTTGAGTCGTTGGGAGATGATGATTTGTGTCTTTTTAACAATCGGGTGCATCGTGTCTATGACAAGAGAATGTTCAAGAGACACGGCACAAAATCCGGGTGCTTTGAGTGTGGTGATCCAGGACATAAGAAGGGCACCGGTGGTGGCTTCCACGCCTCCGGCAAGCACGACAGCTCCTCCTTCAACAAGGGCAAGCCGAAGACCAGATTCTTCAAGAAGGCCCTGAAGGACTACCGGCGAGAGAACAAGAAGCACGACAAGGCCTTCTTCGCCGAGATGGAGAAGAGCTACTCCAAGCGGTCCACGTCTTCTTCCTCTTCATCGAGCTCAAGTGATGAAGAGATCGCCACCAGGAAGGGGAAGGACAAGGACGATCCAGCGGGCCTTTGCTTCATGGCCTTCGGGGACAGACTGAAGAGCCGCTCACATCAGCGCCGAAGATCCTGCAAGAGCTTTTGCTCTATGGCTCTTGGGGATAAGGAAGATAAAAGCTCCTCTGCTGACTCTAACGACGACGACAACGAAAAGGTATCATCTTATGAACGCGAAATCATTGATTTACGTGAAAGCAATCGTCAGGAGTTAAAATATCAGGAAAAACTTCATAGAGGGGCTAAGAAGAGGATAGATGAGTTAGAAAGTGAGCTTGCAGTGGCCAACGGCAGAATTGAGAGTCTATCTTCTTCCCCTTGCTTGGGTGATAGCAGTGAGTGTCCAAAATGTGAGGTGCTTCTATGTGACCTGTCGACTTTGAAGTCCAGGTACACAAAAAGGGTTGATGAGAGAGACGCTTTGACCACTGAGCTTGAAAGCGCTCAGCTGGAGCTGAAAGATGCTCAAGCCACTATCGTCGCACCCTGTGCTGATTGCCCATCTCATCTAGTTGTCTTAGCTGAGCTGAAAGCCAAGGGCGATACACATTTGGGGGATTTGGAGAGAGTTAGAGCTGAGCTGGCGCAGACTAGGCTAGAGCTTGAGACACTATCAGTTCCACACACTGTCTGTGAGAACTGTCTGTCTCTTAGAATGGAGTTGATTAAGCTGAAAGCCAAGAAGTCTATCCAGATACATAGTGAGTGTGAGACCTGCTTGTCTCAGGTGGAGGTACTATCGTCCTTGAGAGAGGAGCTAGCTGATTCTCAGAATGAAAACTTTTACCTCCGTTCTATCCTGAGTTGGATCAGTGCTAGAGAGCCACAGCTCGCATGATGATCCAGCAGTTCAAGAGGCAGGATGGGTTTGGAGTAGGTTACACCTACACCAAGGCTGACTTTGAGAGTGCCATTAGCCGGGCAGTGGAGTGGAGTAAAATGACTCCAGAGCAGAGGTATCCCAAGACTCACTCCACTGAGTCTTCCCAGGCTTGTCAGCCCAAGGATGGAGTGATCCATGAACCACCTAAAGCTCCACCCAAGAAACCTATCTGGGTTCCAAAGACCAAACACCTTCACACTTCTCTTGACTCTCTTCCTGGACCCTCTCAACCCAAAAAGACTACACCTAACACCACTAAGACCAAGAATCCCAAGCCTCAACAACATCCCAAGAAGCCCACCTATCATTGTGAGTACTGTCAGAGAGACGGGCATCTTGCGGAGTTTTGCTTCAAGAGGAAGCGGGTTGAGAGAGCAGAGAGTGCTCGTGGTGGTCAGGAGAAGTTCTACCAGCAGGGTGGTAGACTGCGTGTTCCTCGATGCGGGGAGAGGCTGGAGGCTAGGCCGCGTCGTGTAGGTGGTGGTAGAGGAGACGGTTTTTATGCCCGTGCTCCAGTTGGTGGTGTTCGTTCCGGCAAAGCTTCAGGTTGTTTTGTCTACGGTCCTGGACCTCGTAGCCAAGGCTTTAGGCCGAACCGAGGACCGCGCTTTGAGCCGCATTTTGGTCAGAACTCGCATAATGATTTCTGCTTTCCGTCTTTTGAGCAGATGGCTCAACACTGGTTTAGCTCTTTTGCTAAAACATGTGCCGGACCATTTGCTCCCACTTACAACCACTGATTGTGCAGGATCGGGGACTGGAGGATGTTTGGATCATGGACTCAGGATGCTCTCGCCACATGACGGGACATCGCAGATAGTTCTCCAGTCTCACTCCCCCGAGCTCAAAAGAATACATCACCTTTGGGAACAGTGGTCAAGGGAAAGTAAGTGGCATTGGCTCAATTCGCATTTCAGATCATTTCTCTTTGAAGAATGTTGCTTTGGTTAAAAATTTGAACTTCAATTTGATTTCTGTTTCGCAACTTCTTGAGGATGGTTTGGAAGTATGTTTTAAGAAGGGCAATTCTTCTGTATTTGATTCTAGAGGGTCTTTGATTTGCCAGATCTTACAATTTGGTAAAGTTTTTCGAATTGACTTCTCTAATTCTTTTGGCCCTTCTCGTTATTTGATAGCTGGATCTTCTTCTAAGCTCTGGAAGTGGCATAGGAGGTTAGGCCATTTGAGTTTGATCTGCTAGTCAGGTTAAGCTCTATGGACCTCATCCGAGGATTGCCCAAGCTTAAAATGGAGAAAGATCTAGTTTTTCATCCCTATCATCATGGGAAAATGGTTGCCGCTTCTCACTCACCTGTGACTCAGGTGATGACTTCGTATTCGGGCAAGCTTTTACACTTGGACACTGTTGGTCCAGCTCGGGTACGTTCAGTCGGTGGGAAGTGGTACGCACTTTTCATTGTTGACGACTTCTCTCGATTCTCGTGGGTTTTCTTTTAGGAGTCTAAGGATGAAACTTTTCAGTTTGTTCATGACCTGATTTTAAAGCTGAAGAATGAGAACAATGGTCGGATGCGAGCAATTTGCTCCGACAACGGCTCTGAGTTCAAGAACTCTCAGTTCGTCATCTTTTGTAGTGATCAGGGTCTTGACCATCAGTTTTCTGCTCCTTACACTCCCTCATAGAACGGCGTTGTGGAACGAAAGAACCGCACGCTAGTCGAGATGGCCAGGACGATGCTCGATGAGCACAGGACTCCTAGGCGTTTCTGGGCTGAAGCCATGAACACGACTTGCTATCTGGCCAACCGCATTTTTCTTTGAGCTTACTTAGGTAAGACTTCGTCTGAATTGCGGTTTGGCAGACAGCCCAAGGTGAGCCACTTGCGAGCGTTTGGCTGCAAGTGCTTTGTGCTCAAGAAGGGTGGGCATTTGGACAAGTTTGAGTCTCGTTGCTGGGATGGTGTTTTTCTTGGTTACGCTTTGCATTCTCGAGGCTTCCGAGTTTGGAACCTCGACTCCCTACAGCTTGTCGAGACTTGTGAGGTTTCATTTGATGAGTCCTTGCCTTCTTTGACTCCTTTTGAGCTTTCTGGTGATGATGAGCTCGAAGAGTCTATCTTCGAGGAAGATGAGGATACTCCAGCTGCTGATGAGGGTGGGCCTTCTGCACCCCCTGCAGAGCCCACACCTTTTGAGATTTCGACTAAGGATGAGGACGGACCTCTGATCACTTCTTCCACTTCGATCGAGCCCCCTCAGTCAAGTCCAGTGGTGCCAGCTGCTGACTCTAGTGAGGTGACTTCAGATCACCAGGGAACCCGAGTAGTTCAGCGTGACCATCCCTCAGAGCTCATCATTGGTGATTTGACTGAGAGAACCTTGCGTTCATCTGGTGCCTCTCTTGCTGTGTTTGCTGAATCTGCTTTTGTTTCATCTTTTGAGCCCAGAGATGTTTCTCATGCCCTGTCTGACTCAAATTGGATTAATGCTATGCAAGAAGAGCTTGAGAATTTTGTCCGCAATCGGGTTTGGACACTAGTAGAGCCGCCACCAGGATGCAACCCCATAGGCACCAAGTGGGTGTTCAAAAACAAATAAGGTGAAGATGGGGTTGTGGTGTGCAACAAATCTCGACTAGTTGCCCAGGGTTATTGTCAGAAAGAGGGTATTGATTTTGAAGAAACTTTCGCCCCTGTTGCCCGTCTTGAGTCCATTCACATTCTCTTAGCTTTTGCCGCTTCGAATGGTTTTAAGCTTTTTCAAATGGACGTTAAGAGTGCTTTTCTGAATGGGTTCATAGAGGAGGAAGTTTATGTTAGGCAGCCCCCCGGTTTTGAGAACCCTAAGTTTCCTCGACATGTTTTTAAGCTGCAAAAGGCTTTATACGGGTTGAAGCAAGCCCCAGGGCTTGGTATGACCGGTTGAAGCAATTTTTGTTGGGGAAGGGCTTTGTGATGGGTTCGGTGGATAAAACTCTTTTGTTGCCAAGAGATGCTTCAGATTTTTTAGTCGCTCAGATTTATGTGGACGATATTATTTTTGGCGGTACTACTAACGATCTTGTGTCCAAGTTTTCTGAGCAGACTCACAGTGAGTTTGAGATGAGCCTCATGGGTGAGCTCAAGTATTTCTTAGGGCTCCAGATCAAGCAGACCAAGGATGGCACCTTCATCCACCAAGGTAAGTACACACGTGACATGCTTAAGAAATTTGACTTTGGTGGGGAGTTGAAGCCGTAGATGACCCCGATGAGCACATCTGGGGGTCTGGACAAGGACGAGAGCGGCGTCAAGGTCGACGAGAGAGAGTTTCGAGGGATGATCGGTTCGCTGCTGTACTTGACGGTGACAAGACCAGGCATACAGTTCACCATGGGACTTTGCGCGTGTTTTCAGTCTTCACCACGCGCGTCTCATCGGCAGGCTATCAAGCGCATCTTCAGGTATCTCACTTATGCGCCTGATCTTGGTCTTTACTATTCAACATCATCATCTATTGATTTATCTGGTTTTTCAGATGCCGACTTTGGTGGGTGCCGGTTGGATCGCAAGTCGACTTCCGGTACTTGCCAGTTTCTTGGTTCGTCTCTTGTCTCTTGGTCTTCTCGAAAGCAATATGGAGTTGCTCTTTCGACCACAGAGGCTGAGTAAGTAGCTGCTGCTAGCTGCTGCTCACAGTTAGTTTGGATGATTTCCACTCTGCGAGATTTTGGGTTGTTCTTTCCTACCAGGGTTCCATTGTTTTGCGACAGCACCAGTGCTATTAGCGTAGGGAAAAACCCTTGTCTCCATTCAAAAACCAAACATATTGATGTGCGCTTTCATTTTCTGCGGGATCAATATGAGAAAGGTGTCATTGATCTTGTTCATGTTGATACCCATCATCTGTTGGCTGACATTTTCACCAAACCCCTAGATCAGTCTACCTTTGAGCATTTACGAGGGGATTTGGGTGTTGTATATCCTTTCTAGGATATTTTGCGTCAGTTTTCTTTCTTCTTTACTGTTTTCTTGAGTCTTTTTGTGTGTGTTCATATCTTGCATATTCACATATCACACTTCTGAGCTTGCTTCTGTTATATGATTGAACTGCTTTACTTATTCTAGTTGGTACATGCTTTTGATTACTTGTCAATAATCATGTCATGTTTCAGGTCACTTGATATGTCTGATATCTGTCATATGCATGACTTTTACGCTTTCAACTTGAAAAATGATCACCACTGCTTCTGGTAACTAGCATGCGTAGGCTGAATATTCTTGCTATCTGTTACATGCCTTGTAGCTAGTTCCTGACTTAGATGCAAACATGCAACTTGGACATCTTTCTGCTTTAAAACATGGATATGTGCTATAAAAATGATGAAAAATCAAGAAAAATGAAAATTCCATGCCTTTTTATGCATAACTTGAAAAGATCCAGGTGGGTTTGCTTTGTAGCATTGCATTGTTCTAGACTGCGTACCATAGCACTTTGGTATAAACTAGGACAGTGTAATGTATGCTAAGACCAATGTCTTAAGCTTCTGATGGTCTAGTTTTGGCCTAGGCTTGACTTGGTCGGTCAGCATAAGGTTTGACTTGCAAATAACCCCTGGCAAAAATAAAAAAGGAAAAAGAAAAAGCTTGAAAATTGAACTGATAACAAGTTTTGCTGAAGCACTTTGTTTTGGACAATGCTTATCTTGGTAGATATCAGTTAGCCTTTGCATCTCATGCTTTACCTTGCTTGTCAACTAGAAAATGTGGTGATGCTTTTGTTTGCAAAAATTTGATAATGCGTGCTAATGACTTTCTTTAGATATCATCTGTTGCACTGATCATGCCATGTATGTTAGATAGTATGTCTTTTGTTGTATCTATTAGATTTTGTAATTGCAGTCAATCATATTTGAGAAGCATGCTTTATTCACCCCACCTGCACCCCAGTTGCATTCATCGCATATTTTGAGGGGGAGTTGCATTTCAGGGGGAGTCTGTGTCTCTTTTGAGTGCTTGATGAGTTCACTTGTCAACAAGGGGGAGAAATTTTGGGATAAGAGTTTAAGGGGGAGTTTTTGTTTGTCCTTACACTTTTGATATCCTTGTTGATGTTTCTAAGATCGCACTCATTTTGAGCTTTTACCTTTGGTTAACCATAATGACCGCTTCGTGTTTTTGCTTGGCTTTTGGTCATTAGGGTTAACTTTTACTTTATTTTCTTCTTCTTTGTTTTCTTGTGCTTTGTTTTGTGTTTTCACTTATGTTCGCAGATACTGAAGAGCTGAAGAAGTATAGTGTTGACAATGCACTCATCAAGGGGGAGATTGAGGAGCCATGCTGAATAGCGTGGGCCTCATGGCTCCAGATGTGATGAGTCATTGTCAACGATAGTCAAAGAGGAAAGAAGAAGAGAAGAGATCTATTGTTTCATGGGCCGCGTGTGACTCAGGTACACCGGCAGCAAGTGACTGTCGGGCAAAGGAGGCTACGAAGTCGGGCTGGCTCAATCCGGGTACATGGGCTAGGAGCAGTAGAAGACCCACTGGCTGTTGACCAGGATTGACTCAGGTACACGGGCGGTGAGCGATTGCCGTGCTGAGAGAGCTGCGGAGTCGGGCCGGCCCAATCCGGGTACCTGGTGCACAGTCGGTGGAGGCTTGTCAGTTTCGGCGCAAAACTGGACAACCGTTGATCATGTATCCGACTGTCCAGAAGAGAAGGCCGTAGTCGCTACGAAAGCTTA